>VXAX01001088.1:3153-22232 GCA_013399835.1 Leptocoma aspasia | reverse complement strand
TTTTCTGTCATTTTCCCCACCATATTCACTAGCAATGGGCAGATGGTTACTCAGCAATGAGCTCCTGGGCGCTTCCCACAGCTGCAGCTACAAATATATAGATTTTTTTTTTTTCCTTTTTCTCTTAAACACAATGCATCCATTTTCTTAGTATATATATATATATTATTTTTTTTNGGAAGAGGACGGAGGAGGAGGAGGAGGAGGAGGAATGGAGGCGAGGGATGGAGCTGGCGGGATGAGGCAGGGGCCGGGAGGTGCCAGTGAAGGGGGTTGTGGCACTGGGGTCACCGCAGGACCCACGGGGGATGCAGGAGGCACTGGTGGGCTGCAGGGGTGGGAGATGCAGGAACAGCCAGCGTGGAGGGACCTTCCCCAGGTCCCCCAACCTGCACGGAGCATCCTGGGGACAGAGAGGTGGCCGGGAGGGGTGGGACGGGACATGGAAAACAAAGGCTCTCGCCTTCTGCTGCCCCTCGGTCGGGGGTCCCCCAGCACGGTGCCAGTGAGGTCCCACCATGCTGCCCACACTGGCTCAGCCCCACAGTGACCCTGGCACTGCGGAGACCAGCACACAGGGAATGCCAGGGTGGCACTCACTGGTGAAACCAGCAGGAGCTGAACCCCAGAGCCGGGTTTGGGGGTCTGCAACGTCACAAGGCTCCTGCCTATCCAAGAGCAAACCTGAGCTGAGTGGGATTCCAGCCCCAGGGCACCCCAGAGCTGGGGGGTCCCAGCAGTGTCCACCCCGTGGGGTGGACCAGATTGAGTGCTGGGGTCTCCACTGCTGCCCCTCTCCCCCAGCCCTGCTCCAGCCGCTCCCAGGGCAGAATCCAGGAGCTCTGTCCCCCTGCCTGGCCCTGGGACGCCTCTGTGGGGCAGGCAGGACCCTGACCCCTCCGGCCCTGGCGAGGGGGAACTCATGGCATGAAGGAGCCGGCCAGGGGACATGGCTGAGGATGATGGAGCGACGCCGGATGCTTTTCCACCTGCTCGGAGGAACCGCAAGCATTTTCTAATCGGAGAACCCGACAAACCCCAAAACAACGATTAAAAAAAGGAGGAACAGAAGAATCAAAGAAAACCCTTCAGGGAGGAAGAGTTTCTTTTTCATTAGTAAGCTGCCTTTACTTGGTTTCTTTGGCTCACTCCATTGCTGGAGCCTGATCCTCAAATGATACCCTAGTGGAGTCCCTGAAGTCGGGGTGCCTCAGGTCCATGAGAAATTTGGTGGGAGTGAGAATGTGAGTAGAACCTGCAGGAGAACAGAGCGGGGCTGACGGCTGCGCCGAGGCTCCCCCACGCCACCACCACCACCAGCTGCTTCTGGGGGGATGAAGGAGGCAGGTGGAGCCTGGAGCTTTGGAGGCACATGCAGGGGATGGACCCTGGAGAGAGGCAGGATGAGATGGGTGACAGGCAGGATGGAGCTGGGATGGCTGTCTGGTGACAGGGACACAGCAGGAGGTGATGGAGACTGGGATGCTGCTCCCAAGGAGCAGAAGAAATGCTGGGGACAGGCTCCACCAGGCATCCAGGGCATCAGATGAGATGGTAAAGGACACCTGCCTGTGCCCTACAAGGTGTGTATCCAAGCTGTGCTTGCCAGAGGAATTTTAGGGACCTAACAGCTCCTTGCTAAGTTGCTTGCTTTGTATTCCAGGCAGAGCATCCACTGTGTCCTCTGTGCCTGACTCATGGCTCCCCTGGGAGCAGAGATGGGAGCTGACCCCAACTATGTCCTGTTGCATGTCCTGTGCAACTGAAAAACCTGGTTCCTGTTTGCAGCCCTCTTTATTCTGCACTTTCCTTCCTGTAATGACCCCAAAACCAAGGAGCAATCCGAGCTGCCAAACCTCCTCCCCTCTCACCCAGCCCTGCTCAGACAAAACCAGCCAGGAGACATGAAAAAAAAATGGAAGCAAAAATGAGGATGTTTGGAGTGACACAACCCACATGGGGAAGGTAGGGACACACAGGGGTGACAACAGATATCCGGAGAAAACCTTTCCGCAGAGTTCCAGCTCCTGGAGTCGTCTGGAGCCGGGAATTTGCGGGATGGAGCGTGGGATGAGCAGCCAGCGGGAGGGGCCAGCCCCGGGGCCACCACTCACCTATTAGCACCTCCCACTTGCCGCTGGCTTGTGTCACCTCGTAGGCGCAGCGCATCTCGTTCATGCTGACCCCGCCCAGGATGAAGATGATGAGGCGGGGGCCGCTCCGGTACTCGCCGGGGGCCTTGTTCTTGTGCCAGTGGCCGTAGCGGGCACTGAGGAGAGGAAGAGGAGGGTGAAGGACGGGCACGAGGCACCACATCTCAATTAAATCACATTGACATTGCTCCTACAGCAGGTCGAGTCCAGTGTTCCAGCTATGAGTGCTGCTCGCTGTTACAGGGAGAGAAACTGAGGCATGGGATGCCTGGAGGGAAACTGAGGCACCAGGTGTCCGACTGGAAAATGAGGAATGGGACTCCTAAAGGGAAATTGAGGCATGGGATTCCTACAGGGGAACAGAAGCACAGGATGCCTGGAGGGAAACTGAGGCACCAGGTGTCCGACTGGAAAATGAGGAATGGGACTCCTAAAGGGAAATTGAGGCATGGGATTCCTACAGGGGAACAGAAGCACAGGATGCCTGGAGGGAAACTGAGGCATGGGATGCATGAAGGAAAGGTGAGGCATAGGGTGCCTAAAGGGAAACTGAGGCATGGGATTCCTAAAGGGAAACAGAGGCACAGGACGTCTGGAGGGAAACTGAGGAATGGGATACCTCAAGGGAAACTGAGGAATGGGATGCCTGAAGGGAAATGAAGGCACAGGATTCCTAAAGGGAAACAGAGACACAGGGTGCCTGAAGGGAAACTGGAGCACAGGATGCCTAAAGAAAAACAGAGATACAGGGTGCCTGAAGGGAAACTGAGGCACAGGATGCCTGAATGAAATGGAGACAAGAGATTCCTAAAGGAATACAGAGGCACAGGCTCTGAGACCCAGGGTGCCTGAAGGGAATGAAGACATGAAGTGCCCAAGGGGAAACTGAGGCACAGGATGCCTGAATGCCCTCTGAGCAGCTCCCAGACCTGCTGCTGGCTGCAGCCCCGGGGGCTGCTGTGGGATGGGTGCTGACAGTGACCCAGGTGGGGATGGACAGGGCAGGAGGGGCACCCACCTGACGGCAGTGGTGCTGAAGGAGGCGGAGGAGCGGGTGGAGATGTACGGGTAGTGCTTGGTGTCCAGCTTGTCATCAATGGCATCCTGAGGACAGAGAGCCACAGGCCCGAGGTCAGCGAGGAGCCAGGCAGAGCCCCTGGCCCCACAGCCCCTCTGGAGGGCTGTGCCAAGGATTCCCTCGTGAGAAGCTCAGGAGCAGGCGCTGAGCTGGAGGTTCCAGCCCTGGGATCCCCCTCCAGCACGAGGCACCCGCTGCTGCTTCACGAGTGGCTGAGGGTCAGTGCCACCTGGGAGACCTTGCTGAGGTGCTGCTGCCCTGGGCAGGCCCCTCTGTCCTGGGGGTGAGGCTGAGAGGTGTCCTGGGGGTGAAGCCACCCCAGGGGTGCTTGTGACAAAGGAAAACATGAGCTCTGTGCTTTCGGGACCCGAGGGAGCTGCGCCTCTGCTGGTCTGAGGGCAGAGGCAGCACTGAACTGCCTGGGGCTACCCCAGTGCAGAGCTCCTGGAACAGCTCCTGAGGACACAGACACAGCTGTACAGAGCCATGCCTGTCCTCTGGCTCTGCTGGGACATGGGCAAGGCTGTGACAGAGCCACCCAGCCTTGGTGGCCATGGTGGCACACACACAGCCAGCCAAGTTGTTACTGCATTTGTAATCCAGGGATGCTGGGCAAGCCTGGTCTGGGCTGCGAAGACTGAGGGGAGACCTCACTGCAGTCTAAAACATCCTCATGAGGGAAAGAGAAGGGGCAGCTCCGGGCTCTGCTCTGGGACAGGGACAGCACCCAGGGAACAGCTGGAGCTGGGCCAGGGCAGGCTCAGGCTGGAGATCAGGGAAAGGTTCTTCCCCCAGAGGGTGCTGGCACTGCCCAGGCTCCCCAGGGAATGGGCACGGCCCCGAGGCTGCCAGAGCTCCAGGAGCGTTTGGACAGCGCTGCCAGGGATGGACAGGGTGGCATTGTTGGGGGTCTGGGCAGGAACAGGGGCTGGATTTGATGATCCTTGGTATCCCTTCCAACTCACCACATTCTGTGATTCTGTGCATCCTACCTGGGGCCAGCACACTCGTGGAGGCCAGGAAAGCCTCCCAAAATATCCCAACCGTGCTGCAATCCCCAGCAGGGAGCAGCCTGGAGGACACGTGTTCAGAGACATGTCAGGGTTTGGGCTGGGAGCATCCAGCTCTCTGTAGGTCCCTTCCTGGGTGGCTCTGGAATTCCCTGCTCTGCCCCCCAGCCCTGTCCTGGCTGCTGGCTCACCTCCATGATGTCCTTGATCACCGGGGTCCACCGGGACAGCTGGTAGGTCTGCTCGCTGATGCGCTCCTTGCGCTCCGGCTTGCTCCGGCGGCGCAGCGTGGACTGGGCACAGAGCACAGGGACACCCTGAGACACAGCAACACCAGGGACACCCCCCAAGCCACCCCAGGGAGACAGGGCTGCCAGAGCAGAGGGGCAGGGCCAGCAGGAGGAGGACACTCACGTCTGTGATGATGGGCACCCCAAGGTGGGCCATGTTGGTGATGATCTCGCTGTCCTCTGCCGGGATCTGAGCGTGCTGGATCAGCTTGTTCAGGTTCTCCTCGGTGATTCCTGGCAATGCAACATGGGGTGTTCTCCTCAGGAATGTCTCACCAAGGGGACACAGCCCCTCTGCTGCCACCTTGGGACACTCAGCCTGGTCAGGGAGGCAGGGCTGGGTTTTCCCAGCTGGATTGTCCTGGCCAAACCTGGATGTGCCAGCCCACAGCCCTGCCCAGGCCTCCTCCTCACCGTTCTTCAGGAAGATGTAGAGCAAGATGATGCGGATCTTGTCATATGTGCTGACATTGCCATCCAACAGGATGGGGACAATGGCCCTCATGGGGTCCTTGATCTTCTCACCTTCAGCATCAGTGCCCATGGCCAGGTCCTGTAGGGAGCAAGTGCTCATCACCACTCCGTGCCGGGAGGGTGGAGCTGCAGCCCCCCATGTTCCTGTGGGAACGTGGGGAGTTGTTTGGTACCTGTTCAACTCGGCAGAGCTTGTCCACAGTGCCCTGGTAGTGCTTCATGCAGTCCTCAGCCAGGTGCAGGTGGGTCGAGTACTGGGGACACAAGAGGGGTCACCTCTGCAGTGCTGGCAGCAGCTGAGGGTCCCTGTGCCACCACCCGTGGCCAGGGGAGAGCTGCCAGCTCCTGCTCCCTGGGTGGGCTCAGTCACTGAACACACAATGTCCCCTCCCCATACCTTGCTGAGCTCCTTCTGGTACTGTGGCATCTTCTTCAGCATCTGGGACAGGTCCCTCATGGTGGTCTGTGAGGGAAGGGGACATGGTCACTCACCCTCAGGGATCTGGGGCCCATGAGCAATGGAATGACCCTACCAAGGACTTCTGTCCCCATGTGAGCCCCCCACTGGGGGTTTGGTGACACGTGATGTGTCACTGCTAGGTCTCTCTCCTGAAGCTGAGAGGCAGGAGGGGTCTGCAGCTCTGCAAACTGGAGTGTAGTGGGGAGAAATCCCCTGAGGATCTCCCTCTGGGAGCCTGGCTGGGGTTCACATGGTCCTTTCAGCTCCTGGCCACTTTTACAGCCTACTGCCACCAACTCAGGGAATGGGGACAGAGCAGCTGCTGTGGGAGGTGCACAGACCCTGTGCTGGGGGCACACTGATCCCTGGGTGCAGAGCTCTCCCAAAGCACCCCATTTTCCAGCCTCAGCTGTAAGGCTGGCACCCCACAGCCACCTCCCCCTGCCAGGAACTTGACCACCCTTCTTCCTTGGCAAAATGTCCCTGGGAGGCCCCACCATGTGCCAGCCCATGGCTGAGCCCGTCTCCAGCTCAGTGGACGCATCAGGTCACCTTGTCACCCGTGTTCATCCTCTTGCTGGAAGAAAACTCCTTCAGGGACCGGGTCACCTCCCTGGAGAGAGCAGGAGGGCAGAGTTGTGAGTGGGGAGGGGACCCTCACAGCGAGGTGGGTGGCAATGCCAAGCCAGGGTCCCACCCAGGCGGCAAAGCAGCCCCAGGGCCACTCACTGGGACACCTCGGCGATGTGTTTGTGGCGCAGGGTGACCCACAGGTCGTCATCCTCATCCAGGAGAACCTCCTTGATCCGGGCCTCACCAATGCCACTCGTCTCGTACCTGGGAGGAGGGGAGGGATGTCACAGGGGGGATGGGGCTGAGGGCACACACAGTCCCCTCGCTGCTGGCTTTAGGGAGGTGGGGGGACATGAGGTGCCAATAGCAAAGTGATTTCAACCGGGATTGACCTCTTCCCTTCTTGTACCCCTTCAATTCCTAAATGTTGGGAAGGGGCCGAGGGCTGAGGGCTGGAAAAGCCCTTTTTGTCCCAGTCCTGCCCACCAGGCCTGGCAGAGTGCAGCACTGGTGTCTCCCAATGGAGGACTTGTGATGGATGGAGGGAGGCTGAGCTCCCAGCTGCTGCTCTAGGCCTGGCCTCAGGGGTATCCCAGCAGGGTGGGGATGGCAGCACTGCACTCACTTGTAGACATCGTTCTCGATGGGCAGCAGGTCGTAGCTCATGGCCTGGAAGGTCAGCTCGTGCAGCACCGGGGACGCGGGGTCGAAGCCACGGTCCAGGATGAGCAGCTGGGAGCGAGCCTTGTCCGGACCCTGCGGACACAGCAGAGCCTCAGCACTGGCCTGGGGCTCCCTCAGCCCCACAGCTGCTCAGGGGGCTGTTCTGGGGTCCCCACTCAGGGTCTGTGGCTGCCACAGAGCTGAGTTTGAGCAGGACTTCAGGAGCACCCCCCCGGGGCTGCCAGCAGCGCTCACCTCGCCCATGGTGGGGTCATCAGCCTTGTAGGCATCCAGCTTGTCCTGGATGAGCTGTGCCAGCATGGCATTGTCCTTGTAATCCCTGGGGGAGGCAGGGGGACAGGTCACCCCACAGGGCACGGGATAGGGAGGAGATGTTGGCTTCCCTGTGCAACATCCTTGGCTCACGGGAGAGCAGGGACCCGAGCAGGTTTTGTTGCCCACTCCCACCTCTCCTCAACAAGCTCCACTTTGCCCTTGGTGCCACTTAGATTTCAGCATCCCAAGCCCCTCAGCTCCCCAGACTATCGAGTCTGAGCCTGTTTACACTGAGCAGGGGTGTCTGTCCATGCCACCAGCCCGTCCATCCCATGCCCTGGCCAGCACTGGACACAGCAGCCTCATCCATGCCCCTGTGGTGCCCACGCCAGCCTTACCCGCGGTACCGCACGGCTGGGTACTCCTTCAGGGTGGCACAGAGCGTGGCAATCTGCTCTGCCAGGCGCTCCAGGATCGGGTTCTTCATCTGGGCCTTGTGTGGGCTGTAAAAGCTTTGGAAGGAGTCGGCTGAATCCAGAGAATAAACCTGGGAGTGCAGAGGGAGGGAGGTCAGAGGGGATGTCTGCAGGAGAGCAGCCCTACCCCAGCTGGGTTTGGAAACCAGATTCATGCCCAGATGGATCCAGCCGAGCCTGGGACCAAGCAGCTGGAGCTCAGCGATGCTCAGGGCATCCCTCAGAATTTCCAGCTCCCAGGACCCCAGTTCAGCTCCATGGTAGGATCCCTATCCATGTGTCCCTCCCAGCTGAGCAGAGGAGGCAGAAGACCCCTGCCCTCAGCAGTCACCTGCTCCCAGGCAGCGAAACAGAGACCTGTTCCCCAGCTGTGCCCCCAGTAAAAACCATGTGAAGATGCCAAGAGGTCACTCCCTAGGAATGCTGAGGATTGAAGGGTTAATGGCACCAAGCAGTCTGGCACTGTCTGCCCCCTGGTCCCTTTGTCCCCAGCAGGGGCAGATGGCCCAGGGCCAGCTCCCTGGTGTCCTTGGCTGGTGGCTGAGCCAGTGGCAGAGCTGGCCAGCACAGCTGTGGGCACGGGGCCAAGGCACAGCACCAGCTAAATCCCCTGTGGGATCAGCCCAGGAAGTCATCTAAGGAGACAGGGAGGCAGAGCAAGGAGCCAGCTGGGGGTGCAAGGCTGTTACACAAACCCTGAAGGGCTGGAGAGGGACCTGGAGCACCCCTGGCTGTCCTAGGCCAGCCCAGGCTCACCTGGGACTCGGAAGGGAGGAAGGCAATGTTGATCTCCGTCAGGGTTTTGATGACCTTGGCAGCCCGGGATTTCACCAGCTCGTTGAAGAGGGCATCGGGACAGGCTGTGAGGGCAGAGGAGAAGGAGGAGGGTGGTGCTCAGCATCTCTGCACCCCTCATCCCTCCCCACCTGCTGGCACCATTTCAGTGACTGTCCCTCCCCTCTGGGCACTCACAGTCAGTGAAGAAGACGTGGGCAGCTCTGTACTTGGAGGTGGGGGGATCCTTGAAGTCGTTGATGAGGGAGTGGATGGACTGGAAGAGAGAGGGAGCAGCTGGGCTGGGCAGGATGGCACTGTGGGCCTCCCTCCTGGCTCAGGGCAAGCTCTGCACCTCCATCCCATCACCCTGCTGGCACCACTGGAGCCAGGATGCTTCCCATGGGCACAGCTGCCCATGCCAGCACCTCACCCTGGCCAGAGGCCCTGTCCCTGTGTCCCACCCTGCACTCACCTTCTCGGAGGGGGTGATGAGATACACGGCCTCCAGGCTGGGCAGCGGCTCCCGGCGCTTGTTGATGTCTTCCACAACTTGGGGGGAAAACAGGGATCATGGCAGGGAGGGCTGTGGGAGGGCACTCAGCCACGCAGGGCTGTTGGGCACCCCATGGTGGTTGGACATCCCATGGCCACTGGATACCCCATGGCAGCCCCTCCATATCCAAAACACCCCCAGCCACTCGTCCGTGCCCACCCAGGAGCTGGGGCACCCCTGCCCACCCCATCCCAGCCCTGTGATCCCTGCTGGAGCTGTGGGTGTGTGTACCTGGCCAGGTCCCAGGGGCCATGGATCTGTCTGTGCTCCTGTGCTGCTGTTCCCTTGGTTTATCCTCACATCCCCCTTCACCTGAGCATGAAGCTCTGGCTGTACCAGACAAAACCCCACTAACCCCAACACCACCCAGTATCCAGCCTGGGATTTCCTTCTCCTTCCCAAGTGTTGCAGAGAGCTATTTAATTATTAGGCTGATAAAATCCAACACCTGGTCCCCTCCTTGAACTGAAGGCCTGCCAAGAGACAAGGTGTTCTGGCTGCTCCAGCCCCAGCAGGCAAGGAGGGACCTGTGGAACTCCAGCCTGGTACCAGGAGTCATCCATGGGCTCCATCCCAAGTGAGATAGGGCTGGGTGGGGGCTGTGCCAACTGCCCTGTGCCAGCCTGGAGATGCCTTTGTGGGCATCCTGGTGCAGAGGAAGATTTGGCCCTTCCCCCAGGGAATGTGGGAGGCAGGGAGGGGGTACTCACTGGTTATGCCCTCTGTCATGATGTCGGTCATCTTGCAGCAGGACGAGAGCATGCGCATGCTCAGCTGGTCCACCACCAGCACCTGGGGACAGGTGAGCACCCCATGAGCACCCCGTGAGCTGGGGGCATGGCAGGACCTTCCTCACCCTGTCCCCTTCCCTGCTTCCTCCCCTCCTGGCCCCTCCCTGGGTCTGGTGCTCACCTTCCATTCCCCCTTCTTCTTCACTTTCCGGATCACATCGTGCATAATCTCTGGAAGAAAGGGGATATGGGCAATGGTGAGACCCCAGTTTCCCTCCTGCAGCACCCCAGGGCCTGCTGGCAGCAGCAGGGGCTGCACTGGGGGCACCAAACCCCACCCATGTGCAGGGTCACGCTGAGCCCCACTCACCCTGTGCCTTAACTGGGGATGAAGGAGGGGATAGGGGTGGTTTTGGGGTACCCACGGAGGGGTGGTCACCCCCCAGCCCTGTTTTTCTCTCGTGCTTGGCACTCACAGACAGACCCCAGGCTGGTGGGGAGCATGTGCTGGTTGTGGGGTCCCTCTGGGGAGCCTGGGAGCCGCCCCACGAGGTCCAGCCCTAATCCAAAGTGCTGGGAAAACAACAACAGCTTAAGAGCTCCTTTTAGAAACAAGAATCAAGCAGCCTGAGCCTGTTCCTTGTAATCCCTCACAATCCCATTTCACCTCCCATGGCTGCTGGGCTTATGCAACCAGGCAGGACAGCAGCACCCCCGGGGACCCCAGGACCACCCCACCCCGAATTCCCCTGCTCCTGCCCAGGCCAGCTCCCTGTGAGTTGCAGTTCAGGGACATGAGGAGGTGGCACTGGGACAACCTTCGGGGTTGGGCTGGAGGAAGGGGGGTTCAAGCCTTGCCCTCCTGCCAGTGCTGCCCAAACTTCTGTTTTGGGGGAGAGAGGTGCCCCCCAAACCCTGCAGGTCCCCTTCGACCCTGGTGTGTGAACCACTGTCCCTCACAGAGCTGAGCCTGAGGAAAGGAGCATGTGCAAGTCCTCACACAGCATTTTTCCCTGGATTTCATCCCTGCAGGGTTTTGCTCTGAGCCCCTGGTTCCAGGGACAGGGATGGAAATGCCCAATAAAAAGCCAGGTAAGGAATGTCTCTAAATTAGGGAACAGAGGTGTGAGGATGTCACCCTGCCAGCCTCAGCTTTGTGAGCCTTCCCTGTGGGTCACCCCAAGGGTGCTGGTTCCCTGGGTAAAGCCCAGCAGGGTCCAGAGCTGGCACTGGTGCCAACAGGGATAAAACAGGAGCCTCTGAGTGTCACTGTCTGTCTGTCCTGCTGCAAAACCTGGAGAAAAGAGCCATTCCTCAGTGCCATTCCTACCACTGCACATCCATCACCTTTCCCAGCTAAATCTGCCTGCAGGGAGCCCCAGAAGGACACTGGCCTTGGCCTTGGTCACATCCTCTGGCCTCTCCATGGGGGGAGGGGGCACAGGGCAGCTCTGGGCTGGGGAAGAGGGGATGGAGGGTACCTGGGTACCTGAACTGGGCAGGCAAAGCTGCTGCCTGTGCCCACACGTGCTGCCCTCCTGCACCCACCAAATGCACCAGGAACTGTCCTCTATGGGCAGGAGCTGGCAGAGAGGGCTGCCCGTGCATCCCAGTGCTGCTCCTTGCCCTGGCACCGGGCACAGGCAGAAAGGAGCGATGCCAGCACATCCCTGCTCCCCCTGCCATCACTCACTTGGCTCCTGCCCTGGGGCGAGGATCCAGCAACAACAGCCCTGGTAGCAGGGCAGCACCGAGGCTCCATCCTCATCCCATCCCACAGCTCCATCCTCATCCCATCCCACAGCTCCATCATTATCTCACAGCTCCATCCTCACCCCATCCCACAGCTCCATCCTCATCCCATCCTACAGGCTCCATCCTCATCCCATCCCACAGGCTCCATCCTCATCCCATCCCACAGCTCCATCATTATCCCATCCCACAGCTCCATCATTATCCCACAGCTCCATCATTATCCCATCCCACAGGCTCCATCCTCATCCCACAGGCTCCATCCTCATCCCATCCCACAGCTCCATCATTATCCCACAGGCTCCATCCTCATCCCATCCCACAGCTCCAGCCCAGTAAAGTACAGTGAGCCATGGTGGTGCACCTTGGAAGGGTCAGCAAAAAGCAGCAGCCAGGAAGAATTCCTGCCCCTGCAATGAAAATCCATCTGGGGAAGGCAGGCAGGAAGGAAGGCAGGAAGGAAGCTGGCAAGAGCATCCTGTGGCCCAGGGCATGGTGCTCCCATGGGGAAAGTGGGCCCAAAGACATGAGACCCCAAAAAGGGCTCCCAAATTGCTGCCTCAGCCCCCTTGAGCGTGCCCTCGCTGCAGCAGCAGCTGCAGGGGACATTGTGGCTCTGTGGGAATGCTGTGTCCCTCCTGCACAGGGACGGGATGGGATGGGATGGGATGGGATGGGATGGAGGATGCTTGGAGGGGGGAGCATCTGCCTGGCTGCAAAAAGTGCTGTCACATCCCCAGCCCGACCCTGGAACCAAGATGAGCCTCTCAGAGCAGGAACTGGGCACTTCAAAGGGTCATTTCTCTGAGCTTTGTAGGTTTAGGGTGTCAATCCCTAAATCCCTGATCCCCAGGCACAGTCATTCCCTACACTGATGTAGTATATATTCCCTACACTGATGGTCCTGCCCTGACCATGGGTCAGATGTGACTCCAAATTTTGGCTCTTCCACAAGCTGCCAGAGCCAGCTCAGAGCCCAGGCAGGGTCAGGAAAGAGGCAGATCCACAGAGCATCCTCCAAAGAGCTCCAGGGTCCTGCCAAAGGGCACAAACCCGAGCCAAAGCTGGAGATTGGTGTCACATTTAGGGAGATGTGGCCATGAACCTCCCCTCCTGGGTGTCCCTGCAGCAGCCATTAAACTGCAGCTTAGGGAAGCATGCTCTGGACTCCCAGGGGAAATGGGAGATCCTGAGGTCCCAAGGTCCTCAAGTCATGCCCAGTCCCCTCCCAGAAGTGGTGCTCTCTCATTCCACATCAGCAGGCCAGATGTTGCTGTCCATGTCCTCCAACATCTGGCCAGACAGAGTTTTTAGGATCTAACATCAGTTGGCTCACAGCCAAGTTTTCCATCTTGGAGATAAAATCAGGTTTCAGGGGGGAAAAAATCCATATGAGCATCTCATCCAGTGCCTCCAACACTTGGCTTGTCTGGACCTACCACGTCACATCTGTTCCCTTCAGGCTGAAAGAATTTTAATGACAATTTCTCCCAAGAACAGGAAACACAGACAGCTCTGGATCCTCCTCCAGCATCAGAGCCCACGGACAGGGCAGCACATCTCTGCTGTGAATGGAGAACCTCTGGAACAGTATGGCCCTAAAAGTGTCACCAGGCAGGTGTCATGTTGGAGACCCAGCCCACCACCTGCAGCCAGGCTCGTTCTCAGGGTGACACATGGCATGGACGTGACCCCCTGCATCATTTCCAAGCAGGCAACGTGCTGGCCTAGTAGGCCTTGAGCCCATCCATCCCTCCCAGAGGCTTAGCCCACGTTATTTACACCCTGGCCTTCCCCCAGCCCTGCCCTGGGCATGGAAAGTGCCAGCCCCATGTGTCCCACTGGAGCTGGGCAAGGAGGGAGCATCCCTGCCATGCCAACAAAGCTGTGTCCCCAAGAGATGGGCCCACTTTGGGGTTCCCCAAGAGACAGACCCACTTTGGGGTTCCCCAAAAGATGGACCCTTTTTATGATGCCCCAAGAGACAGACCCATTTTGGGATGCTCCAAGAGATAGACCTATTTTGGGGTGCCCCAAGAGATGGACCTATTTTGGGATGCCCCAAGAGATGGACCCTTTTGATGATGCCCCAAGAGATGGACCTATTTTGGGATGCCCCAAGCCCATTATCCTGCTTCAGAACAGGCCTGGAAGCTGATGAGCAGCCCTGACCTCCCCTGGTGGGAGTGGTAAAGCCTTGTCCTGGCCACCACCCCACACTTGGGACACCAGGGTGGGATGCTGCAGCAGGGACACTCCAGCTGCAGTGCTGACCCCAGTGCCAGCAGCGATGGCCAAGCCCTTCCCTCCTGGAAATTCCTGCTGCTCAGAAATGCCACCCATGCCAGGACCTCACTGGTGGCCTGATGTGGCACGGGAAGATGGAGGTGCTCTATGGATGGGCAGGAATTGATCCCCACCATGAGCTTTTCACTCTCCTCACACATCCTGTGTCTTGGGATCCCAAATCCCCAGGCAGCTCTGGAAATCCACAGTGATATTTGCTGGAGTCCCACTTCTCCTAAAAAGCTGTCAGGCTGCATCCCCCAGACAGACACGTTTGGCTTTGGGTTGGCCTGGCAACTGCATTAGTGCTGGTTCATTAACTAATTGCTCAAGCCAGTGTGAATGTTGCACTGATCCAAGCACGGCTGGATGGAGTGGAGCACGTCCCCACCTCCAACCAGCCCCAGCCATCCCCAAATAAAACAGGCAGCAGGGACCAGAGGGTGGCAGGAATGGCCCTCCACGGCCACCAGCATCACCCAGCACACAGAAATCACTGAGAGGAGACAAAGCCCAGCTGATGTCCCTCAGCACAGCTAAGAACCAGCCAGGGATGACCTGAGTCTGGACACTGCTGTGCCCATAACGCAAACAAGTCTCAAACACCTCCCTTTCAGCAGCCCAAGTCCTAACACCCATTTTTCCCACTGGATTATGCCCACCTGGAAGCCCTCAGCCTTCCTGCAGGACACATTCCTCACCCAGGAATCCAGGGATTAGTCCCAGTCATCGTGGTAACCTAGGTTTAATTCCTGTTTGCACTGCTCTTATGAAGGATCTCCACAATTATCCCTGCTGGGCAAAGCCTTGGGAAAGCTGCACAGCCTGGAGAGGAGGAGGATGCAGACCTGGAGCTCTTGAACTCTGTAGAAGTTGAGTAACACGGCCAGAAGTGAAAAAGGGAAATGAAATGCATGATCACACCCATGAGCCCTCTGAGTGCCCTGGAGAAACAGAGGAAAATTCAGGAGGTTTTCACTGCAGGACCAGGCACAGGGTGATTGTTGGGGTGTCCTGCAGGAGCTGGACTTTGGTGATCCTTGTGGGTCCCTTCCCTTCCAGGATATTCCGTGGTAACTCCAGGCAATTTCCTTGGGTCTGCACAAGGATCTGGGAGTTGAGCAGAGTTTCCCTGTCTGGGTACAATCAATGACCCACAGCCCCTCAGGTCCCTGCTGAAGGCACCACCCTTCACCAACACCTGTCCTCTTGCTCCAGATGTTTCCATGCCCAGCAGATGCTGGCCCTGGCTGTGGTGCTAGAGCCCAGAGCTGTCCTGCAGCAGGACAGCACTCACACAGTGTCACAGTGTCCCTGAGAGGAGGTGACCCTCACATTCCTACGTGCGGCCACGACTTTCTGAGCTGGTTCTTCTCCGCCTTGAACCAAAATGGAGGAAAACACCAACAAATTGTGGTTCTTTGGTGGGAATCCAGGCTGGGCTGGTCTCCTGTGCCCTCAGGGACACCAGGACAGGCTGGAGGGCAGCTGGCATGTGGCTGAGTGGTCCTTGCTGCTCCCTGATCCAAGGCCAACCCATCTGATGGGCTCCACAAAAGACCCTCTAGCAAAGGTGCCCACAGGTGTGTGCACATTCCCGTGTTCCTGTGTCCACATTCCCAAGTTCTCTCACATCCTGGGGGATGTGGGAGCCCACAAACTAAAGCACCTTCAGCCCTGCTCTATTTTTGCACTCTCCTTCTCCTCACCATGAGTTGGAGGGAGCAGCATCTGCTCCTCAGCGTGCGACCAAAAGCCTTGTGATGGTGATGATTCTCCTTTGGAAGGTGTTGATTTTGTGGGAAGAAGGAAGGAATCTCTCCTGGGACACTTTCTCCAAGAGGTGCAGAGGAATCAGACACAGACCTTACTTTTTGGGGTTTTTTTAAGAGGGAAAGAGTCTAAATCCTCTCCATTGGTGGCTTTTTTAACCTTCTTGCACACGCAGGCACCGGTGAGCGGATGCAGTCCTGCCAGGCTGAGGATTGTCACTCTTGGTCACCTTCCATGGTCACATATGGGCAGGAGTTGCTCAGCCCCTGGTGCAGACTGTGCTCTGGAGATTGAAATTGTTCTGCAATGCCTGAGATGGCAAACGCTGAATTTTACAACGATTTTCCCAAGTTTTTCCAACTTTGAGCCAACACCAGAGGTGAGACACAGCCTGGTGACAGAGCTCCAGCCCCAGCAGAGACTTTGCCCATTCCTGTACCCACACACCAGGCTGGTGGCACCACGGGGACTCCTGGGAAGTGGGACAGGAAGCCACTGGATTCAGGGTCTGCTCCCACCCGTGGTAGGGACAGGGTGCAGAGACCTCCTGCTCCTCACCCATCCACTGCTGCAGCAGGCTGAGGTCACAGCTGTGCCCTGTGCAGGCAAGAGGATGCCATGGGCACCCCTCCAATGGTCCCTGGGCCCTTTGCTGCCTCCTCTTCCTCTCTGCCTGGCATAGCCCTTGCCAGGCCTGGCACGGGCAGCACACCAGCCATGTCCCCTGGGCACTGAGACAGGCTCAGAACATCCTCCACGAGCAGCATCCGACCCTCCAAGGCTCCCTGTGCCCAGCAGGGGCTGGTGGCAGCTGCAAAGTGCCCCAAACAGCTGGGCTGAGTCAGGTCCCTGCAGGTCCCCAGGCTGTGCCCCAGGCTGGCAGCAGCCCCAGCCCTGTCCTTGCAGGTGCAGCACAACCCGAGCCTGAGTCCCTGAGTCATCCCCAGGCAGGGGTGGACCCTGGAGAGGCCCAGCTGGGGACATGGAGTGACGCTGGGCAGTGTCAGACCTTGTCCAGGCAGGATTTTCCGTGGGGCTCCCTGGCAGGAGGCACAGGGCAGCTCTGGGGGAGGCTGTGCAGGTGAGGCTGTGCCGTGGGAGGATCACCTGGTGGCCTGGGGGAAAGGTGTTTTCTTGCTGTCTCTGCAAAGTGCTTCCTTATCCCAGGGCTCCTCCGCTTCTCCCACGTGCCCACGACAGCAACAGGAGCAAAAGGAGCCTTTGGGGAGATTGAAGGGGTGCAGGGGTTTTTGGATCCAGCATGGAATCACATCCACATGCTCCAGCCCCATGTCCTGCACCAGCCCAGCGTGGTGGCAGGTGCTGCACAGGTGTCACCCCTGCAGCAGGGCCCGTCTCTCCTCGCTGCTGACAGTTCAGTGAAGTAAAACCAGCCTCCTCCTCTTCCTCCTCCTCCCCACTGCAGGCTGCTGCAGGAGAGCCACCACTGGGCTGGGCAGGGGAAGCTCGGGGAAGGTGGCCCTGAGAAGATCCAAGGAGCACGAGAGGATGGGAGCGATGTCCATGCAGTGGGAGGGTCAGGTGAAGATTTGGGGATCATGTCCATGCTGTCGGGGGTCAGGTGAAGATTTGGGGATGGGTGTCCTCAGAGCTGCCACTCTCAGATGAGATTTTCCCAACCAGCACCAGGGCAGAGGGGCCAGCTCTCCCTGGGAGGGGACAGAGACACAGCAGGAGGACCTGGTCTTCAGGCATCACCTCTGGGGACAAGCACACTCAGCTCCAACCCTGTCCACACAACAGCAGGTCCAGGAGGGTGCAGTCACCATCACTGGACACCTTGGGAAGCCGCAGGGACACCCCCCAGCACACACCCCACAGCTCTGGGGGGTGACAATCTGCTTCTGCCCTTCTCCTCCTGCAGCCCTGGCCCACCAACTCCAACCTCCTCAGAGGCCTCCAAACCCCGTCTTGCTATGGCACCAGCTGGTCAGAGGAATAATCCGGGTCTGGAGGGAAGCCAGGGCAGAATGCAGCTCGGGAGGGGGGGCTGGTGGAGCGAGCCATGGCAACACGGCAGCATCTTCCCAATCCATCCATCCATCCATCCTTCCTTCCTTCCCTTCCTCCTGGACAAGGAGCCCACAGGAGATGTGCTGCCTCGGGGTCAGCCCCAGGCTTGGCCCTCTTGCTCCTCAGGAGCAAACATCTCCTGCAGGAAAACCTCCGGGGAGTGCCAGGCTGGCGCAGCCCAGGGAATCTCGTGCCAGCCGCAGCAGTGCCCAGGGACAGGGGCTTTGGGGACCCTGCAGGCTGCTCCCAACTCTGGGGGGGCAGCTCCACCCGGAACAGCCCCCCAAGGCAGGCACTGATGCACCAAGCCCAGGAGCTCCCCGTGGCAGCCTGAGGAGCACCCCGATCCCTGCGGGGGGAGGGCTGGACCCCAGGGTGCCCCCCCGGGTGCCACCCTCGCTCCTCTGCAGCATTCTGCCTGCACAAACCCTGCTCCCCCTCGCAGCCACCCACGCGTCCCCGCCAGCCCGGCTCCGGCGCCGCTGCCCGGCTCCACATTATCATTTCCAGTCGGGAATGATGTTTTTCAGGGAAAGAACGGAGCAGTTTGTCACTAAACCCTGAAGGGGAGGATTAAGTCAGATTTCGCTGATGCCGCCTTGAACCTCTCTCTGCGTGTCTGTGTGTGTGTCTGTGCTCTCCCCCAGCCTATTCCGGCGCAGAGACAATTGAATGAAAATAAGGGACACGCAGTGGCGCTGGTCTCTGTCCCCTCTCCGAGGGCACCGCATGTGGCCCTGCCAGGGGCTGCGTGGGCGGCGAGTGCCAACCCCGTTCCCGCATGCCAGCGGGCTGGGGGCAGCCCCTGTCCCCGCTCCGGGACCAGCCCCCCCAAATAAACCCCAGCAAAGCCACCCCCCGTCCCCAGCGCTGGCCCTGCAGCACACACACACCGGGACACTGCCCTGCCGTTCCCCGTCCATTTTGGGCTCTGTCCCAGATGCAGCACCCCGGGATGGGCAGGGGGACGGCGCAGCCCCCCGTCCCCGCGGCAGGTGACACCGGGAAGGTGGCAGGGCCACGGATCCACGGGGATCCCCCCGTTTTCCCCCCTCCCCATCGCCACCCACCCGATCACACCACCGGCCCCGGCCGCGCCATCTGCAGCGGGCGCGGGAGGGCGGGGGATGGCCACGGGCACGGATGGCACGCCAAAAACACCCCGAAAATCATCCAAAAATCAAAAAAACCCCACCAAGATCCGGCCGCGGCCGGCCACGGTGCCACGGAAATAAACCCTGCGAGAGGCGGGGAGGAGGAGGAGGAGGAAGGCTCATGGCTGCGGGGGGAAGTTCCCACCGGTTCCTGCCCCTTCCTTTTCTTTTTTTTTTTTTTTTTTTTTAATGCGGAGTTTTTTCGCCTTAATTTCGCCCCAGGGAAAGGAGCGCCCCTCCTTCCTCGTCCAGCCTCGGGTGTTTTTGGAGAACAACCCCCCCCCTCGTTCCCCCCCGGGAAAATATCGCCTTGCAACAGCCGGGAAGGAGGAAGCGGAGCCGGGGACGATGGTGCCGTGCCCCCGCCCGCGGCTCCCGGGAATATTCCCGGCCGGGAACAGCGCGGGGGAGCGGGACCCCCGCGGGCAAGGGATGCCCGGGGAGGGGGGGACACACACAGGGACACCCCCGGACTGGGGGAGCAAAGGCACATCCGGGAAAATTAATAATAATAATAATAACAATAACAGGAATGATAATAATAATGAAATGAACCCCAGCGTTTT
>VXAX01001087.1:38371-128383 GCA_013399835.1 Leptocoma aspasia | reverse complement strand
AAGAGTAACTTACTTGTATAGCCATGCCTTTTATTGAGACATAAGAAAATTAAGATTGAGAAATCCTTTCAGTCTGGCTATCTGTGTTGAAATGGGCTGGAAGGAAGTTACAGTGGCCAAGCCTGTCTCTTTACATGACCATAAGCCAAAAAATGACCTGTCCTATGCCAAACTTGTTTATTACAATACTTCAGACTTACCAAGTAGTTTATATGTGAAAATAGTATTGCATTTCTTGCATAGGAATAGCTGTTCTGTATGAAACAGCTTTACACTACTATGCCTACAATAAAATTGAGGTGCAGTTCTGTAGAACAGACAGCTCTGGGTTCAGGATAAAGTGAGCCTGTGCACAAAGTCACTGATTTAATCAAGTTTACTTGAAATTGCACTTCTCCTGTAAACCACTGCATGTAAGATTGAGGCAAAAAGAACCCAGTCTGTACACAGGCTGTCCTCCTAGGACTGGGTTCATGCAGAGGTGGCTTCAGGATGCTCTCAATGCTGAAATGGGGTCCTGCTCTACCCCAAGGGTCCCCTTGGGGCATCCCCAGGGGCATTTCAATGCTGTGTGAAGATTTTCAGCATCCCTGGGGCTGTGCAGCCACAGGACAGACACAGAGACAGTCGGACACACACGTAAAGGCACGTGGCTTTGGGTTGGGAGTGGGCAGCGCTGGCCAAAGTGAATTCCAGATGCTCGCTGCTCTCCATGGGAAACTGCCTTGGAGTGTGAGGAGGAGGAAGAACAGAAACAAACTTACCTTGTGAGACTTTGATGGTGAACAAAAGGAGGCAAAGGAACATGAAAGAAAGAGAGAGGGAGAAATGTAACTGTAGACAATATATCTGAAACACATGGAGAACCAGAAGAGAATGAACAAACTGAGGCTGCAGAGTAAACAGACAACAGCTGCTCTACCATCAGACATTCCCAGCAGGGCTAAACATTTCTTTAAATCCTTGTACTTGAAGTGGATCATTTCATTTGGGACTCTTGTTTAAAGACGATGGGGGAATCCTCATCTGCTTTTCCAGCCCCAAGCAGGACAGGCTGGATGGGCTAACACCTCTGAGCAATGCTCCCAGAAACTCTCTCCTCTGTGCCATTGGCATTTCATGGGTTTGACTGAAGGGGAGCCACTGAAGGAAAGCATCAAACAAGACATCACAGAGTACCAAAGGGCTCATGGCATACCGGTCACAGTCTCAGAGTTGGGAAAACTACACCTGAAGAGTTTTTGGCAGCTTCCCTGCTCAGTTTGCTTGCGGTAACTCACAACCACAGCATGCCTCAGCCTGTCTGGGTGCTGCAAACACTGGTGCTATTTAACATTCCTACAACGTTTTAAGAACTTGCCCCACCACTGCATTTGGTAGGAAACTGCAAAAAAGGGTATTTTAACTGCTTTCCTCAGGCCTAGTTTGGGGGACAGCTCTTTTTAGATTTTTTTAAGAAGTACAATAGGTCCAAGCAGGCAATTTGTCCTTGGAATTTTCTTCATCTCATGAAGGGTTACTGGTTGGCTTGGGCCTCCTGCTCCCCCTTCCTTCCCAGGACAGCTGTGTTACCTGCCCCAGCAGGGGCCCTGCAGACCAGGGAGGCTCGGTGATGCTTTCCCTCGAAGCCCAAGCATACAGTGACTGTGCAACCATCTGCTGCTGCTTCTGGCAGGGTCTGAACAGAGTAATTAGCAAAGGAGTGACAAGGATGGCATGATTACAGGTGAGTTCTCACTGCTGGCTGGCAATCAGCCCTGAGAGTCAGCCGAAGTCTCCATCCAGTGAACCCAAGAGCGATGGTGCAGCCAAGCACATCATTCAGAGGCCGAAAGCTGAGGGAGGGCTTCCTTCAGAAACCAGCTGGACTTCTTGGCTGCATTCAGCAGAGGCAAAACAATGCCTGGACAAACAGTCCCTGACTTGTGTCCCCTGTGCCATGTCAGTGTGACCTTACTATGTTCTTTCTCCGGCGTTTCTGTCAAGAAATGGGACACAACCCTTTACACCGGGCTCTGAGCAGGCAGGGACTTCCTGGAAAGGCCGTTCTGCTGATGAAGTGGGGCTGATGAAGATGTGGGCTGGGGACAAGGTGTGCCTGTAGCTGAGGGAGCTTTGCCTGGAAAGCCTTAGGAGGCTTGTTTTCCAGTTGGCTTTGGCCAGCTAATTAGCTCTGGTTTGCCTCAGCTCCGTGCATCGTTCCCGCAGAGCTGGCGAGAGGTTCGAGGAGAGCACGCTGCAGCAGCACTGCCCAGCCATTTTCTGGCAGAAGGATTAAGTGCTCCCTTGTAATTCTACCTTTGCCTTCAGACACCAGGTACAGCAGAGGACAGTTCCCAAAGCCATAGGGCTGCTTAAAGAAGATATCTCTGGTGTCCAGTGGGGCCAGCTGGCAGTTCGTTTAAATTAGCAGAGAAAATACCCTGTGCTGTGGTGCTGCCAAAAGCAATTAAGTGTGACAGCAAAACTGCATTCCATTTATCTTCCTTCTGGGATATTATCCCGCTAAAGGGCACCCTAGAGGAGATGAAGGTTGGACAGGACCTCCAGGTCAATCAGTGTCTTGCTGTGTCCCACCTTGTCCCTGACAGACATGGGTCTACCCACTCTCGGAGTCTTCCAGGAACAGAGAGCAGATCCTGCCATGCCACCTCTGCAGCATTTTGACCTTACTGGAGGAAGAATGTCCTCTAATTTCCCCACAGGTCCTTCCTGATGTTATTTAAGTCTGTCTTACGCTGAACTGCTGTCCTCTCACATTTACTAGCCCACCGAACACCTTCGTCATCAACACGCTTACTGTCTTATGGTTCTCTGGACTCTCTCCAGGTTTTCCATTTGAAGTACAGCCTCCAAAGTTGGCCACAAGCCTCACCACAGCTTTATGCACGCAGAGAAAGGTGATGGGATCAGCGAAAGCCCTACAAGCTCTGCTCCCACCTGCCCGCATGGTGTTCGTTCCCTCTGCAGCAATGTTCCCCTTGTGCCTCTTGTGACTCACTGCAGCCACCACGTCCTTCCCTGAAAAACAAGTTGTTCCCTAGTGTGTATTTATGCAGTCAATTAATCCTTCTGTAGAGTCTTGGGCTTGTCCCTGCTGAGTAGCACTTTCTGTTTCCAGCCCATTTCTTCGACTGGCGTGGATGCGGGCACTGTGCCCTCGCAGCCAGCGCTGGTGTGCGGCTGGGGAACCTCTTCTCCAGTCCATCCTCGAGCCCCAAATGAGAATACTGAGCAGAGCTGCATTCAGGAGGGACCTTTCAACACACCTCTCTTTATCTCTTCCCAGGTCAGGAAAATCCATTGAGAGGAAAGTTCTCAAGTGCATTTTCATGCAGGCCACGTCCCCCTGGCTTGCTGGTAGGAACGCTGTGTGAGATGGGGTCAGCATCTGAAGGTTAGGAGGGATGGCTGACTGCTGCCACCTCACACGAAATTAATTCCTCTGCCACTGAAGGGAATCAAGCCAGTCTGACACAGCTCGCTCTGGACAGACCCACGGTGACTTTGTGGGGGTGTTTTTTATTTTCTAAATGCATGCAAGTCACTTACTTTATTACTTTTTCCAGGAACTGAAGTATACCTGATTGGCCTATAATTCTTCTCCTTTTTCCCTCATTAAGGACAGTATGCCATTATCCTCAGACTAGACTCCCCTTTTCCATGCCTGGGAAATAGCACTAGAAGACGAAAAGCTGCAAGGAGCCTCCTGTTCAAAGGGCACATGGATGTAGCACTTGGGGAACATGGTTCAGTGGTGGACACAATGGTGATGGCTTAAGACTTGGACTCAATGATTTTGGAGGTTTTTTCCAACCTCACTGATTTTATGATTCTGTGGTTCTAACTCCCTCCCAACTCTCTACCAGCTAACAGAGAGGCAGGCCCAGATCCAGGGAGCAAGGTGATTATCCCTTAGGGAAAGCCTGAGAAGAGTTCCTGACCCTCAGCTTCTTCCCACCCTCTTCCTCACTGCTAGCCCTCACCAGCTTAGACAGGACCCGCTGTGTCCTGCCTCTAGCCCATCCAAATAGCCTGGCACCCTCACAGGGACACATGGGATTGACCATTTGAAGGCAAGGGGACTAGAGGTGGGCAGTGGTTTCACACTTTTTTAACTATTTCCCATCTGCACCCAGATTCAAGTTGCAGTGGTGTACAGTTTCTGTCCAGTGCATCCAATGGTTTGCACGCAAACAAAACCCAGCCAAAGCAAACTGGCAGGGTTCTTAAATGAAATGTCTTATTTCTTTCATTTGTTATTATTTATAATAACAAATGGAAGAAGTTATTATTTTTTTAAAAAATATGATAACAAGAACCAACCACTATGGGTCTGACCTGTATCTGTTTGATACAGGTAAGAGCAACCAATCAGTTCATTCTTTGTTTCATTCAAGTTTTTTCTTTTCTTCTCCATCAACCAACAGCTGCTGCATTTACCCACTACTTTCTCTGCATGGCAAGTAAACTTAAAAACAGCTATTTAATGAAATGGCAAGAAACTGCCAAGGGCTGCAGCTTGTCAGATGCTGCTGGTGAAACATAAGACATATTGACTCCTCTTGCCATTCTCCACTACTACCACCAGAGGGATGAAATACTGCTGCTGTGCTTGAGGACCTCAGGACCTTGACCTGAGCATTCCCACTACATGCTGCTCATCCATCCTCTGCCTCCCAAACTGGTGGAATCCAGCCAGATGTGGGAAGGAGTGTTTTGGAGATACTTCCAAGCAGTGTAGTTTTCCCCAACAGTGAAACTGGAGAAGACCCTTCCGGTAAGACCCTCCTAAGCACCAACCCCTCTAGCTGGAGAGCAGGGCTTTGGAGCAAAGCAAGTGACAGTTTCAGTGGTGGCTCTTTATCAGGACAGATGCTTCCCTGACTCTCCCCACACCTGCAGAATGGGGTCCTACTCCACAGAGGAAGAGCAGGAGAGTTTATGGTTGTGAACATGCACTTATGGCACTGCACACGAATCTGGCAGATTCTTAAAGACACATCACACGTGTACACCAATCCACAATTTAGCCTCAGAAATAACCTGCTCTGCAGGTACATCTGGAAGGAAACATGGTAGGTGGTTTGCAGGGTAAAGGAAAGAGCAGGACTGCCTTCATCCCGAGGAAAGCTTTTGCTTTGCACATGTTCAGGTTTTTAGTATCCATCGTTTGCTCTGCATGGAGACTGCCTTAACTGAAGCTGGCTCAGAAATTAGCAGGTGGTTTGGTGGGAGGGTTTAACCCCTGGGTTTGGCAGCTGAAAATGTGCACTGGTTTCCTGCTTTTTTTCTTTTTCAATTTCATCAATTTTGTCTGTGCGCGGGTTCCTGGCAACTTCCTGAGATCCTCTCTCCCCTGCTGTCGTGCAGCCACAGATGTCATCAGCAGAGATGACAAAGTGGAGCCTCTTGAAACCAAAAGGCAAAAGCTGCTGGTAAGATGGTCTCTGGGAGAAGGGCTTGCTTTGGGAACTGCCTGTCCTGTCAGCCTGAAAGATCTCAGACCTGTTTGGTTTGAGGGCTTGCCCATCAGCTTCTGCCAGCCTCTGGAAAGGGAGTGGGATCTTGCAGATGCCACCAGCACCCTGAGCTCTGTGTTGCTTCTGGCTTTGGAGGTGAGATGAGGCTGTCACCTCAGTCCTCTGCACCAGGATACAGGAGATATGACACAACTTTTACACCAGTGAAAGTTACAGAGCCTGTGTTCTGGATTGGTAATATCTACTAACTGGTGACTTAAATTATGTACATTTAAAAAAGGATTCTTCTTTCCTTAGACTAATGTTTTAGTCAACTCAAAAGGCGCATGGGATGTTGTTCTAGGAGCAGCTAAACACTTCTGGCTCAGCCTAAGAAGTTGGTCTGAAACATGAAAAAAACCTCCAAACAACGGGTAAATGTATCCTGGGGAGGAAGGGGAGGGTTCAGGAGAGTCCCCAGGGCTTTTCTGGGGACAACTGGCCCTGGGAGCAGAACCAGCCTAGCAAGAAGTTCTCACTAACCACAGATTTGCAGCCAGAGTCACAAGGGAGAAAGGGCTTTCTTGTCAAATGGATGTGAGCAGGGCAGAAGGGGCTCCAGACAGCAGAGTTCACAGTGCTCCCCTTCCTGCACATTTCATTTCATAAAGGGAAGTTGTTGACCCACATGGTGGGATAGGAGACTTTCCCAGATATGTCACAGATTCCCACTGCCTCCTAGCAATTTCTCTGCCTACTGTGCTTCTCTTCTTGCAGAGCCCATCCTGTGGCTCCTCCTCCCTACAGAGCAGCCCGGTGGCTTGCAGGGACATTATCTGGGACGCAGTAACATTGCCACGGAGAGGAGAAGTCAGGAGGGTGAGCGCACTGTACTTACTTGCAAGAATGACCATGTCCATGCCCCAGAATATACTCATGATCCAGCCCACCATGACGATGGCCGTCAGGATCTGGATCAGGGCGGCGGCGATGTTCAGCCAGAAGACGCAGCACATGTGCCGGTCGGGGAGGTCGGTGCGCGCCCCGCAGAGCACGGTAAACGCCGACACGAACGTCCCTGGGGACACAGGAGCAGCACAGCACCCAGTGAGAGCCACGGCCTCCTGCCACATCACTCCCTTACACCTGCTCCCCTCACTTGCTGTACTTGAAGACCAGCGTGGAAGAAGCACTCCTTGGGTTTTGGCTCCTTCCACCCCACCACCCCATCCAACAGAAACCACTTCTGCACTGCAAGGGAGTCTTGCTATGAACATAAGTTTCTCTGTGTGTAAGCCTTCTGATCTATTTTTCCATGGGAGAACATCCTTTTGCTGTTCTTTTACTCTGTATAAGCTTTCTGTAAACAAGATATCTGGTGTTCTTCAAGGACATTTTAGAATTTCTCGGCTCTCCTCCTTGAGAGTGGGAGAAGGAGCTGAAAGACTGTAATCTTTCTGATATTGTAAGCATTCAGAACATTCCCTGGACGAAGCAGCAGCAGGAGCATGGAGAATGCTCTCTGCTGAGCAGATATAGAAAAATACTAGAATTATGGAGTCATTTTAATAAATCATATTAGCCCTCTGATATTGTCGTCAAGTGTCTTTTCTTCAGTGCATGGACCACAACGATAAGGGAGTGCTGTGTATCTGTGGAAATACCTTTGTTCTGCCTGGTGACTCTCTCTTGGGGAGAAACACTTAATACACAGCAGCTCTACAAAGGAAAACCAAACCCAGAGTTAGGGCAAGACTGGCTCTAGAAATCTCTAATGGTCTGGCAGTCTGTTACTATGCACAAATACTGCTCTAGAAGGAGCAGACATGAAAAAAAAAAGAGTGGCACTGCATTTTTGCACAATGCTTTCCCCAGTCACAAGCTGCTACCTGAAGGCATGCTTTAATCAAGCAGAAGTAGCTAAACTTTTTAAAGTGCTGGAGCCAGGGGATTTGGTGTGCCAGCCCTTGACTGCTCGAGACCAACTTATAAACCTTGCAACCACACTTCGAACTTGTTGCAAGAACATATTATAAGCTTCTCTGTGTGTAAGCCTGCAGGAGAAAATTTCCCATGGGAGAGCATCTTTTACTGTCTTTTTAATCTGTATAAGTTTTCTGTAAACAAAATCTCTGTGTTGTGCTTCAAGGACATTTGAATTGCTCTGCCTGTCTCCTGAGAGTGGGAGAAGGAGGTGAAGGACTGTTATCTCTCTGATATTGAGCATTCTAGCATTCTTGTACAGGGCAGTGAAGATGAAGCATCTGAGCTCTGTACCTGGGCACATTATAGCCCAAATCCTCTGATTATGGAGTCATTTTAATGAATCATATTTAGCCTTCTGAAATTATTGTCAAGAGTCCTTTGTCAATGCACAGACCACGGCAATACAAACTTCCTAAAATGTTTCGGATAAAGGATCTTGTTGATGTATGAAAGCTAAAGCTGGGGAAATAACAAAAAACCTACACCTCAGCAGCCTTTCACAAAGATTCTTCCTAAATTTACACTCTTGGACAAGGCAAATTTTTTACTTTTAGCTGGTATGTTGTGCTTGTGGCTGGCTGAAACTCACAGCTCAGGAAAGCCTTGTCTGTCCCACAACCAACATGAAGAAATAGACACTATGGGTAAGGAGCAGAAGAAGCACTTCCTGGCTCCTATAAAATATGAGCTGCTGGCCAGGAGGTTCAGGCACCTTTTCTAAGTATGGATTTCAACACCTCTTAGCATTATGAGTTGTCTTTGGGTTTTTCTAAAACAAATACAGCATCGCTAAGGTAAGTACCAAGGGGCAATGTTGATTGTATTGGATAACACTGCTCTGTGCCTTCTTTCATCAATATCTTGAATTAAAATGATGGTTTCTACAAAAACTGCCTTTTTTCCTCTTAAAGGATGGAAGCCTGCAAATGGCCTGTAAGATGTGAATGAATGAGCACATCTTCAGCATACATGAGTGCCTTGTTGAACTGGCATCTGAT
This sequence comes from Leptocoma aspasia, assembly GCA_013399835.1. Taxonomy (NCBI): domain Eukaryota; kingdom Metazoa; phylum Chordata; class Aves; order Passeriformes; family Nectariniidae; genus Leptocoma; species Leptocoma aspasia. The sequence goes on along the minus strand of VXAX01001087.1, from coordinate 119,937 downwards.
TAGAAGCATCTGATTAGAAGCAAAATACCATTTTGTCCTGCACTGCCAGGGTGGTGGAAGAGAGAATCTCTTTCTTTGCTGCCTCTTCCTCGGTGGGTCGCAAGGATAACAGGCAGTGGAGATCCCAAAATGCTGGGGAAGGCTGGCTAGAGGCTGTTTTTAATCCTGCCACCCCCTGCAAGCTTCAATTCCAGCATCTTCCTAACACTCCACCAGCTCCTAAAACCCTGCTCGTCTTCCTGCCACTGGCTGGATCCGATGTCTTATTGCCACCTCCTCCCTGTGGCACCTGCCAGAGCTGGGCACGGAGCAGGCATGGAGGAGAGTGAGTGAGTGCTGCTGGGGCAGGGGAAGACAGCCCCACAGCAGAGCATCACTGGCAGGGACAAAGGCACCATCTTCTGCACGAGAAGCACCCCTGGGCTTCCTCCTCGGGCTTTCACAGGCAGGGTTTCATCCCCTTATCCACAAAAACAAAAGGGTCCGCAGAGAGGAAAGGGAATGTCATTATAATCCCAAAGGATGTTGTGTAAATCTCCCCATACCTGTCTTTTGCTCTGTGGCATTGTCTTCCACCTCTCTTGTGTCCCCCGTGTGGGATTTTGTGACATCTCTGCCCTGCCTCACCCACCTTTTTTTTTCCTTTATAGTTTATCGAAGCTGAAGGAAGCCTGGAATATTTCCCTCCTGCTTCCTGAAAGTGTTGTCTTCAAAATTACACCACAGCACTCTCTGAGATTAAATATGGATTGAGACAAGATCAGAGACTGGGTGCTTATGTTTTCCCATCAGGATGCAAAATCTTGCCAAATGGAAATGCCTGTCTCTTTTTAAAATGAAAATCTTCCCCTCTTGCCTTACCTTTAACTCTTCCAAGATGTGTTACAAAGAAAGGTCAAAAATGAGCAATAATTCTTAAACTACAGCTTCAAATCCTTCCAGTGAAGCTTTTAAGATATTTACATCATTAGAGCAAGGTGCTGAATTAGCCAATTAATGCCTAAATACCACAGTGACTAAGCTAAAGTCTAGTCCCATTCAGAAAGGAATAAAGCTAACAAAGCATTTTAGTGTCCTCCTCTGGACTGGGAATAGATACAGAAACTGGGATTAAAATCTCATGAACCTTGACTTCTGATTCCTCTTCAGCCCATTTTCCTACTCACAGGAGCAAATTCATTTCTCCAGTGTCACTGCATTTTCTTTATTACTTATGATTAGCCAATCTTTGGGAGCTTGCTGGCATTTTTGAATACAAGACTTTATCTATGCCAGCAGGCATAGGATGGAAGCATTCTTCCTCTACTCCACATATGTTTGAGAATGTGAAGCAGGAGTAAAAGTCTTAAACATTTTTGCCAAAGTAGGTGTTCTCCCCTTAGGAAGCCATCGTGGTTACACACTGCCAGATATGGAATTATTTGCATCTGGAAACAGAGAGGTGGAGAGGAGGAGGAGGAGAAGGAAGGCAAGCAAGCTGTATCTGCTGGTAGCACCTGGCTGCCTCAGAGCTGGGGCACCCTCCCTGACCAGGCATCCAGACACCTGAATCCCTGCAGCCGGAAATCCTAAACCTGGAATGCCAGCTGCTGGGGTGATGTTGGCCAAATAAATCAGCAGTCCAAAAAGGTCTCAGGTTTTGAGTGCAACCAGCAAACACAAACCAGTAACTCCACAAGCAGATATAAACTGAATACTCACGCAGCTATGCCAGTATAACACAAGTAAATTATAGTAAGCATTTCTTCTATCTTCCCAATGGAAAACACCCAAACTGCAATGAAATTTGGGATTATTCTAAATCATTAATTAATACAGCCTCTTTGGGAGGCTGGAAAGGGATCCCCTGGTTTCCTATTGTTTGAGTCACTCATCCAGGGTGGAGAAATGCATGAGGTTAAGGCCATGGCCTGTCCTAATAGTCTCCTCTGTGTTACCTGAGTGCAGAAGGGAATGTGTTATGGAATATCTTAGGCTGTAGGAGAGAAGTTTCTCCTCTCCTGTTTTTACCAAAAAACCTGTCCTGGGCACTCTTGCAAGAGCTTTAGTCAGACACAGAGCTTGGCATGTTTCATGTGGAGGACCAGCTGTGATGGCACTTTCCCAGGAACATCACAAGTAGGGGCCTGGTTGGAGCCAGAGGGAGGCGGGACACTGATGACCACAGTGGAAGTGCAAGTAACTTGAGCATGCAGACAGCTTAGTTGGCTTCCCACTGACTGCCAGGTACCCGAGACTTCCCAGAAGCAAGCATCTCTGCTGCAAGGAAATCACATCTGATGAGCTGGTACAGGTGGAGGAACAGCAGAAACCCAAATTACTGCAATCAGGGGCCGCATGTGGAGATGATGATTCCCTACCCTACAAAAGCCTGGGAGGCAGGGAGGGGGTGGGCAGTATTTCTTCTTCTTCTTCCTGAAAGCCTGGAGCTCATTTAAGACATTACCCTGTAGTGCTGGGAGTAAATAAGGCAGTGTTTTGGTGCCTCCTTTCCTGCTCCCAGAGAGGAAAACCGAGGCCACGTCACGACTCAGGAGCTGGAGCAAAGCTGCAGGAAGCACACAGCTGGAGGCAAATACAGGCAAAGATGGGAACAAAATTGGAGGTGTCTGCAGGAGCAGGGCTGTTGGATCATCACGGGGAGAGGTAATTAAGGAGTGTGTGCTTTGTGGGGATGTGTGTGCCGGGTATTGTGTCAGGGGAGCGCTCTGTGTGGGGACGCGTCTGCTGCGTGTCTCTGAGTTTCCTTAAGTAAAGTGATTATTAGCTGTCATTAAACAGTGCTGACAGGCATGTGAGGCAGATGTGGATGTGCTGAAAATTCATGAGATGTGCTGGCTTTTGCTTGTTGAGTCAGAAAAAGCTGTGCAAGAATGGTTATAAGGATTGCACTCCTTGCCTTGGTGTAACAGTGAATGTGGTATCTATTGGTCAAGACATCCTTACCTCCCCAGTGTCATGAACTTGTTTTTGTATTCTAATTAGAGCTGCAAAGAGTTGTTTCAGGTGTGGAGGTGTGGACTGTGCCATCAATCCAATGCCAGCTGTAGCCCTTTGGGTTATGATGAGGGAAACCACCAAACCTTGCTTAAGGAAGGGGTAAGGCTGACACTCAGCACCATTCCCCCCTCTGCTGGGGTGGGTAGAGCTGGGCTGTGGAAAGGACACTATTAACAGGGTGATAAAATGGAGTTGCAAAACATTAATGCCCGGGATGAAGAAGTTTCCTAAAGCAGACAATTGTTTGTGTCATTGCTTGAGAAAACAGATGCAAAGTAAAATGCCCTGGAAGCATTCTGGCCAGTGTGAATCCTCACTGGTCTCCACCTGGCTGGGTCTCACTGGGGCTTGGCCTGCATGAGAGAGAACCTGCCAGTGCAGTGTATCACCTAAACCCCCTGAGACAAGAGTGCTTTCTCTCCAAGCTAATTGCAGCTCTCTGAACAGAAAAGGCTGGCTCAGGAAAACATTTAAGGTACCTCTGTGTCATCCTCTGTGGTTGTTGCAGCCTGTGAGTGCAGGGCTCTTGTCAGGGTCTCCACTATGCCTCTTGCTCCCATGGCTCCCTCGGAGAGCTGTGATTGCAGGCAGGGGGCAATCGGTGAACCCCTTTGGCTGGCAGCAGAAGGAGAGGTGTGGAGGCTGCAGGGTGTCCCCTTGAGGGAACTGACCTTTATTGAGTACCTGGCTCTGTGGCCAGCTGTGCTCCTCTGCTGGGGGGCAAACTCCTACCCAGTTTCCTCAGAGGCACTCCAAGCAAGCCATGGAAGACACCCAGCCACTTGCCACTCATAGAAAGAGATGAAAATCAGTCCACAGGGTTATAGCTGCACTCCTGGAGCACAGCATTCAGCTGGACAGTCTGGCCTCCTCCCACTGAGCAGTCTGGGAGTGCTGAGAAACTCGTGGTGCTGGGCCAGAGCTTAGTGCAGGATATGGAGGCTGTCACTGACACTGCAATTCCTCCCTGGTTATTATTGGCTGCTGGACTTGTTTCTCTTGGCAAGTGGATGGTTGGACTTGATGACCTTAAAGGTCTTTTCCAACCTTGACGATTCTGTGATACTGTGAAATGTGAAGAATGCAGAGGTGGCAAGACTGCAACACAGTGCTGCAGCACCAGCAAGGCTCAGGAGTCTCCCACATGGAACCTGTCAGGGGCATCCCCTGCATTCCACTTGTGGTTCATTTCAGTCACAGAACTAAGTCAGGACTGAGTGCAATTACCTGGCTTGGGCTTTTTTTTCCTAGAAATAAGCATGCTTTAGACTAATATCTTAAAAGCTCAGGTTTTAGGATAAAGCTTAATTAAACAGCCATGGGCAAGCTTTTTTCCCCCCTTTCCAGTATCCATACAGACTGAAGTGTGCCCCTGCAAATACAGTGCAAGGGGGCCAGAGTGGATAGGTGGTTTTAGCAATTTGAGGGGTAAGAAGAGCAGGAGCAGTGGACAGCTTAGGAAACAGGAGGCTTACTTGGTCCCTCTTAGAATTAACGACCTGAATCCCACAGATTCAGATCTGCCAGGAGGGGACATCAAGGACACCTTGGTGTCAAAGCCATCGCCTGCAAATGCCAGGTCCCATGGACAGCTGTGTGGGCAGGGCTTGGGGAGGAACAGCAGGAGCTGAAGGGTGGGAGAGGAGAAAGGGAAGGAGGAGAGAGTGGAGGCAGCAAACGTGACAGCACTTAGATGTTGCCATGGAGAGTAGCTCATGAAATTTTCTTCCGTGGCCTGCTATTAAAAATGTTTTGTTTAGCTTCTGCCAACACATTGTTTTTGTTTTCCCCTTCCATATCCAAAGGACATCCAGAGGGAATTCTGGCTCCCTCCGTTCCCTTTGGCCTCGCTGTGGACAAAAATATACAGTCACTTGACAAGGGAGAGCTGGCAGCAGCAATCCTGGTCTCCACAGGGTTTGTTCCAACTCCCGAGCCTGCAGAAGGCAGGCTGTGTATGGGATTAGCTCTCTGCTTTCCCGACACACGTGGAAAATGACCAGCACATCCCAAAGCACTGTGTGCCCATGGCTGATCCCAGCTTTCCCAGCACCTGGCTGTAGCTCCAGCACTGAACTCTGCATCTGTTTGTTATTAGGAGCTTTGTGTCATGTGGTCAGAACACACTTGAGAGTGTTTGTGTAGCTTCTACAGAAGACAGCCCACGTGCAAGTATGACAGCAGTGCCTTTGCATCAAAAATGAGATTTTTCTTGTATTTAATGCTCTAGAAAAAGTTAACTCTTCTAAAAATGCAGAGTTTTTTAACAAAAACTTCAAAACTTGACTGCAACAAACTTTGACAGACTTCCAAGGCTAAAAATACATAGCAAAATCTTAAATTACATGGACGGGGGGGCTGCATGGAGGTGAAGTGACTTACTAAAGCTTTAATTATACACGGACCCATCAAAATTATTTTTACTCTGCAGCACTGCAATATTTTGAACACTTAAAAGCAGCCACCCATAAATAGTGAGATTGAAGTACAGCTTGTTCCACTGCCAGAGATTCCACAATCCTTGGGTGAAGTTTTCCAGTCCAGTCCTATGGCTCAATTCTGTTGACTTGATGCATAAAATTAAGGGTGTGCTTGAAGTATTTGAGACTGGAGAATTTCTGCTGAACAGCAAATGCTGAACAACCCACTGCATAATCCATAGTCCACAGAGCAGACCTCAGAATTCTGCCAGGACTTGCTGAATTATCTTTGCAAGTTGCACCTGCTTAATTCCCAGATTGGTTTGTTTATTTTTTTCCTCCTCTTGGATAAATGACGTGGTCCCAGAACCACCAATGACATTTTGCATCATGCTTTACAATAGTATGAACCACTGCAGAGAACACGTAACTTCCCAGAAGTGGGAGGAAATATTGCTACATGGACACCCAGACACAGGGAATGGGAAAGCTGTGTAATACCTACCACCTACAGTCAAGGAATATGAATTGCTGGAGGTAAGCTCATCAAAGTACATCAGAAGTGGATGACAGCCCATCTGTGTGTTAGGCAGGGAGGCTGAACAACCTGCCGTGGTTCTCCTGCCAACCAGGGGCACCACTGTGAAAACAACTGAGGCACTGCAGCCTCGCTCCTGCTCAGTGCTTGCTTTTTTCTTTGCTAATGGAATGGAGGGAAGACTTGCATTATTTCTCTGAATGCTGGCATACTTAATAAGGATGCAAATTAATTAAAGTCTTTTCATTGCATTCGGAGAAATAATGCAATTGGCTTCCAATTATAACAAACATAAGGGAGAACAAAAGGCACGACCGCTGTTTACAGCACAGGACACTTTGCTGAGAGCTCATCTGACCTAAGTGAACTCATTCCTGCTGCTCTGTAATTTTATCAGCAATTTAAAAGCCCTTTTTAATGAAATCAGCTCTGCTCTGTTTCTCTCTATTGTCTCCTGCCATGCAGAACTTTCTGTATTTATGTTGTCTACTGTTAAACCAGGTACTTATCCCACCTTGTGTTCCCTTTTCCTCCTGCCAGCTGCTGGGAGCACCGGTGTGGATGCTCTGCTCTCCTAGTCCCAGGCTGCTCTGCACCCACCCCCTGCAGGAGCCTGGGACTTACATGAGAGAGGAACCAAGGAGCCAGAAATAATCACCCACTTAACCATCTCTTATTTTTAAGACTCTCTTTAAGACTCCAATCCTATTCACAGAAATACATTTTCTGTTTTCTTGATGTACACCCAGAAACAAACCTCAAGCCATTCTGTTTTGTGCTGTTGATACAGAAATAATTTGAATCTGGCTTTTCACCCAAACTTGACCAATGCGGAAGCTTCAACAGCTAAATGTCTGGAGAAAGCCCCTCATTCCAGAGAGTCTGTGAAACCTCCTGCAAGAAACGCTTTCTGATAGCTCCAGTTTCTAAAGGATGCTGGAAGTAAAAGCTGTGTAACAGCGGAAGCATAATGAGGAAAAGGCTATGGATTCTTAGGAGCTTTCACAAAGGTTCTTGCCAATTATACAGCGATGAACTGAAGTTTATTCTTAATTGTCTGTGCCAGGGAAAGCTCCATCTTGTCAGGCACAGAGCAGGAGCAGGGCACACATGATTCTCCAGCTCCCACACGAGTTTAAGGGCTACTGGGTGAAGCCACATCAAATGCTCACTCATCCTCCTGCCTCTGCCCTGGCACAGGTTAATCAAGTGCCATCAGCACCCATCCTGGAGAGCTCTCATTGAGCAGAAGGGAAGCAGCAGGCCAGGGGATCTTTCTCTCTCCCTCCAGCCCTGCCTGGATGATCCAGCCCGGCAGCCACAGCTCCGGGTGAGGTCTGCAGCTGCTCTGCCTCCTCTGTCTCTCTCATCAATGCCCTGCAATGAATTTAGCCCTTTGAAGCTCCCTAGGAGCATCTGCTCTGCTCAGGGAAGGATGGATTAACTACTTCTAAGATTCACTGAGCAGTGACTCTGAGCTTGCTATGATACCCTGGAGCCCTTAACTGTGAAGACAAATCATGTTAATTAGGGACTACCAAGACACAAGACAGAATTAATCTTATTAGAAAGTTAGATGGGGATGCAGAGCAATTAGAGGTTATTCTACTGAACAAGGCAGCCGAAATGGCAGTGTAATAAATTGCATCAGCCTCCAAAATCCCCTCAAAGTACAAGCTATCTTTTAAGGACTAGAGGAATGTAAAACAAAACCGAAATAAATGTTCGGAGATCTGCAGTGATAAGTATGCAGGAGACTAACAAAAACATCTTTCATCTTTTTTTCTTAATCCAGAAAACTCAGTGCACACACATTTTATGAGCCAAAGTGTCTCAAGCAGGGACAAACAGGACATAAGAGTACTTCGTAGCTAAGTGGTGTGATGTGGTGCTGTACCCAGGAGTCTGGAATATGATTTGTGAGACCAGAAGTCCATCCTGGATTTACAGCTGCTTGCTAAGTAATTCTGATGCTATAACTTAATTCTTATAATGCCAAAGTAACATCATTAAGGTGTTAATTTAGAGAGTCTGTCAGGAAATTTACTGTCTAGCCTGAAGGGGCTATATCCTTGTTGTTCTGTTCAGTGCTACCATTAGTCAAATAGTGACCAAGTCTTGCTTTTAAAGGACAGTTTTCATAAAACCACTCTTCTTAGGTGAAAGGTAAAGCACTTTACCTACTAAGGCTATTGCTGTTTTGCTGATGTACATAGCATCCAATTTATTTAGGAGATGGTGCTTTACACTCTAAGTTTGGCTTTGGTACCTTCAGGTGATTCAGACACTTTACAAACAAAAATCTCATTTCACGGTCACTTACTTGACTGAGAATATCAAGATGTTTTATCCTATTCAGCAAAACCATTGGGGAACATTTTCAACAATACATGCAGCTTTTGCATTCCTTTTAACTGGATCTTCCCACATTACCATCCCTGATCAGCAGATTTGAACATGATGGATTCTGCAGAAGAGCAGTGTGGGATGAGGAGGACAAGGATCCACACGGAGCTGGGCTGCAGCAACCCACAGCCTCCTTGGGCAGGGTGCTGTAATTCTAGAGGTGAAGCACAAAGCCAGAGTCAGCCTCTACACATAACCAGTCTTGCTCCTGTGGACAAGCTCTGGAGTCTTCCACAGCCATTCTGGCTCCCCTTGGAAAGGCCCCATGCAGGCCAACAAAAGCAAGTTTCTCTTCTGGCAGCAGAGAAATGAGCTGTGGTACCTTGTGCCTGATGTCACCCCAGCCCAGGCTCCATAAATAGTGTGGGCTGGAGTGACCCCTGACTTTACAGATTCTGTGAATATGAGCACCAGCCAAGACAAATGAATCCAGCCCAGATAGAACAGTTTTCTAAAAGGAAGATTTCTGATTAAGATGGAGAAAATGTGGATATTACGGAGGCTAGTGCATGTGTGAGCATCAGCAGGTATCCTGTGATGCTGTGGAGGAGGACGTGAGCAACCTGCTCTACTTTAACCACTTGGCGGAAGGACCAAGTGACCCCCCAGAAGCCTCTTCCAGTCCCAACTATTCTATGGTATTTCAGTAACTTCAACTACTCCACACAAAGCTTAGCTGATTTCCCTGGTTTTTTTTCCCAGAGCCGTGTCCTTCTGCCACCACATGTCTGACAGCCCTGGAACACAGGACTCTTCATGATTTCTCAATTTATTTTTGAAAAGCTGCTCTGGTTCTAGAATGTCAAGTGCAATTACTCTCATAGCAATCAGAAAACTTGCTTGTGAGTTGCTGATCACACTGAGACAGGTGAACTTCAAGTCACTCCCCTGAGCTGTGCATGCTCCTGTCAAACAGCTCAGGCAGCCTCTGAGGGGAGATGCTTTTGTACTGAAGGGAAATACTGCTTTGTGCAGAAGTATGCTCCTTCTTTAGAACAAATATTTGCTTGGATAAAATCATCATTTCTGCAGGGACTAGTCCTTTTATGTCTGAGAGCAAAGCTAAAGGAAATGCCACAGCTTAGCTGAGCAGGTCACAAACACAGATGAGTCCTTGTGTTCAAATGCCAGGTTATCCACAAACAGTTAATGCTTCTTGGCCATCTGGATGTGTCCAGCAAGGCCTGCAGAGGCACAGCTCTGTAAGTGTCCTTGTGAGATTTCATATGTGGTCTTTTCATCTGAATTCCCTCTTCCTCCCATCACTTTGAGTTCTTGTGTTCCCAGTTTGCAGGAAATAGCACTTGATTTACACGTATTTCTGTCCAAGGACAGATATTCCCTTTGCCAAATACTTTCCAATATCTGCCAAGTAGCTGCTGGTCAGCACTAGATAAAAATGAACGTGTATTTTTTGTAGATATCACAAAGAACTGAGTTCCCAACATCACAATAGAGCACATAATGATTTTGAGTAAAATATGAAAAGTAATACCTCTAGTGTACAATGACTCAAGGACCTCATTTTTCAGAGGCTGGAAGAAATTTATATGGAGTGAGGTGTGCCAGGAAGAAGGGTTATACAGAGAAACTCAAAATTAACATGGTTTCATCTCACCTCTTCTTTTTTTTTTTTTAAATTCTGATGTGGAACAGGTTACAATGAGGTTGGGCACAATGGTAACATGCAGGCACAAAACATAACAGCAGCCTATGCAGGACTGCTGGAAGCACTTATCTCACTGTCAAAAGGTGCAGCTGAGATTCAGACTTTTAAATGTCCTTTCCAGAAGTCACACTGGGGGCAGCATCCATCACACCTGACACTAACATTGCAATGCAAAATTTCTCAATCTAAACCAAGATGTTGTTTCTCTGCTTCTGTACATCCTCCAGTTTGGCTAACTGGAATTCACTAGGGTCAATTTTCCATAGTGTTTTCTAAGCAAGGCTGTGTTTTGGGGAGTTCCAGTCCTGCAGAGGAAAGGGAATTCACATTTGCCACTCATGTGCCAGCCAGGGCCAGGCTTCAAGTGATAATCAGTGTTTGCACCCCACAAGACTCTCCCTGGGCCAAAGAGCTCCTTCTGCAGTTCTTGACTATCCCCAAAGCTACTCCCCCCATATTTTCTTGGGAGCTGTGTACTGTGTCTCTCAAGAGCCTGTGGCTCCCTGGAGCAGCTCAGAAAGCTCCCACTGCCCCAGGACTGCCTTTTGCACCTTGCATGGCTCCCCCAGTTCAGGACTCTGGAGCAAGCAGCAGGGAAACCAGAGGAATGCATTTCCTTGGAAAGAAGGGGTGGGCATAGAAGGAAAACACTTCTTTCAAGAAGGCCAGGCGCAACTGAGGGACCATCCATCTAACCTTTATTCATTCCTCTGTTGTTTTACTTTTCCTTCTGCCAAAAAATACATCTATATTGGACCATCCCTGACATAAATCCAGAGTTACACCGGGGATTAATTTGGCTCACCAGATCTAACCTGATCTTGGCAGCAATTCTAAAGTGCAAACTGCAGAAAGACAGTACTTTTAAATAATAGGCACAGGCCATGGCAAGCACGTATGCCTGCTGCTCAGTATGAGGTTGATAAATTCAACCTAACATGAATAGCATGGATACATCCTTAAGCAGAATTAGAAACTGTAGAAAATTGATTCTCTGAGCATACATGTACTTTTCTAACTTTTTAGCAAGTCTGTTGAGCTGTATGAGGACCAGGTTTTGCTCAGCATACGGTGTTGCTCTCCTTGCTTCCCAGCTGAGCAGGCCCAGCAGGTGCCTGGTGATCATGGCAGGTTCTTTGGGCTTGCCTTGTGCCCAGAAGCTGCACAGCTGGGAGACTCATTATCCAGCTCCTGTGAATCTCCAGCTTCTAATGGCCAGCTGTGGTTTAAGCTCATTATCCCACCTGGATTCACTGTATCAGGGTTCACACTACAACAGAATAACTACAACATAAGTTTATGGGACTGCACAGCTGAAACTAAAGGGAGACCTACACTTTACCCCACTACAGAAAAAAGTCTCTTGCAAGTCTCCTACCTCAGCAGAGTTGTGTCAGTCATGCAGCTTCACTTGTCACTCCAGCTCCCCTAACCAACTTCCTTCCTCCCTTGCTTTATCTTGGAAATATTGCAACATTGCCTAAATTTCCCTTCTTTCACAAATGATGTTTCTGTCCTCTCTGCTGAAACAGTTCTCACCAAGGTCTGCAAAGAGTCTGGATGAGTGTCAGGACCTGTGCTCCATGTTTCTGGTTCCTAGCTCTGGCCTGCACTAGGGCTCTCTGACATCTGCCTCCCTTCTGTCCAGCCGTGTCCTCAGCATCTCTCACTCTTTGTTGCCATCCTTCTCTTACTGCTTCACAGAGGCACTGACTCAGCCTCTGCAATTCCCTTCCCCATTCTCTGCTCCCTCCATAGCATGCCCTCTTTAAACTTCATCTGCACACAAGCCTTCGTGTGCCATCTCCATTTCTTCACCAGTGACTCAACTCCTGCATCTCTTCAGGGCACTTCTCCCATATCCTGCCCACTCCTTGTGACCTCTCTGCTTGGACATCCTCTCCTCTTAATGAAGATGGCAAAATCAAACTCAATTTCTTTGCACAATGAATGTTTCTTACTGATGACACTTCTAACCACCTTTCCATCAGTCTGGCTTGCAAGGAAATAGAAAAGGAGGATAATTATGTATTTAATTCCTCCCTCTCCCTTCCCCATGCAGTCAGGTCACTCCAACTTCTATTTCTTTCTCCTCTCTCTCATAAAATTAAATATTTTTTCCTTCTTTATATTCACCTACTCTCCAGCCAGAGTTCCCTTTCACATGCCACATCAAATGCTTTTCCCTCTAAGATTTTGCTTTCAGAGCTGGTGAAAACATGTTAATGTTTTCATTTACAGACATCCTGCAACACAAATGCCCTGCCTTGACTTAGGGATTTGTTCTACATCCTGTGTGACACAAGGTAACCTGCTGTAACAGTTTATTTCTGTAGTTAACCAATGTCCCAATCTGTTTTAGGAATCTAGAAAGGCTGCATCAGTTAAACCATTGTTGTGTAATTTTATTTTTATTCATAGGTCAGATGCTTTTCTTGCACATGTAGGTACCTGCAGTTCTAACTACCAAAAAGGCAGCAATACTTTCTCCTGCCCAAAATTCAGTAATAGTGCTCCTTCCCACACCCCTCCTCAAAGCATGGGCTCCTGTGTGCTCTGAAAGCACAGACCACCATGTGCTGCTATACACCTCGATATTCTCCTCCTACTTAGGGATTCCTTACTCTTCTCTGCTAATCCCTACAGGTGTCTGAAGTGTATTTCTACAGTCATTATAACTTCCTACACTTAAGCATTAAATTACCCCACGTTTCTAGCTAAAATAATTCATTTTTCTTTTAATTTTAGTCATTAAAACCAGCACTTTTTCTTCCCTCACATTTTACAAAATGCGATTTCTAGCACAGTACTCTACAAAAGCAACATACTGACGCATCAGAGCTATTCTGCCATCTTTTATTGTGCCTGCAATGGAAAAAAAATAAGCGTGTATTTTTAGCTGTGCTACACAGAACAATCTGATAGCAGAGGCCTTTATTGTCATTCAAAGGAGCATTTGTTTAACCAGATGTACTCATGAAAAATTATCTTAAATTTTACAATTAGTATTTTTCAGAGAAAAGTGTCTGTTCCGTGAAAAATCCAAAGACACTGATGCACTAAGACCACACCACAGAGCAGCTGCATCTTACTCCTTCTCTTGGAGATGGATTGGGACAGCACCACCACCACCACTCTGGGACATCAGTCATCCACAGCAAACCACACCTCTCTATCTCAGACACAGGGAAGGATAAAGACAGTGCAATACTCTAAGCAGAAGGATTTACTGTAGGATCTCACATCCTTAATGATCCTTACACTGTGCACTACAAATGGAACCACTGTCCTACAGCAGTTCCTTGTCGGGAAATCTGTAACAAGTTGGTTCGTGGGACAGCAGGGAAGCTGAAGTTCAAAATGCACAGATGGAACTCCTGAATGAGAAGTTGCTAAGGGTTGTGCAGACCCCATTAGCTCTCACCCAGAAAATGCTCCTCATGTAGAAAAGGAACTTCAGCACACAGTAAAAGCACTGGGTGCTTGTGACTGGGCAAAATCGGGGTCATGGGTGGGCCTGGGGTGTAGGTGGAACAAACCAGCCTAAATGTGTCATTCGTGAAGGGTCACAAACCACAGGGAGCTCAAGGCTGCAGCACTCCCCTGGAAGTTCCTCCTGTGCTCCCCTGCAAGAAGCTAGAGGCAGCCCCAGGATTTTTGAGAAATCTTTGCATTCACCTTGACAATTGGCTCTGTACTCTTCTCAACCGTCGCATCTGACAGAAAGCACGAGCAGATTTGGGGTGGGAAGAGGACTGGATGGAGTGAAAATTGTTATTAATTCCCCTTGGTACTCACTGAACTAATACTGATGAAAATACACGCAGAAGAAAGATGAAAGAACAATACAGGGGTGCAAGTACCACTCGTGGGGTAGGAGATTCCCTGATTCTTAGGATACCTTGAGGAAGAAAGGAGTGTCTGAAGAAGGTGCAGGTGCATTTGCTGATGTGTTGGCTGGCTGCACAAAGCAGAACCTGTGTGGTGCTGTGGGAAAGGTCAGCCTCATCATTCCCAGACAAGTGACAAATCATACAAGGCAGGCACAGTGTGGACCATCCATGGGATCCATGTGAAACATCCCATTTCTAGACCTGGCATTAAGGCAATACAAGTCTATCGGAAAAGTGCTTTTTATTTTCCTGTTAGTGAAAATTAACAGCTGAGCCAAACTGCTCAGCAGGGAGAGAACACAAACATAATTCTTACCCTTCTCAAACATCTGGCCCTAAACTATTTATAATCCTTCAAAAAAAATTTTTAACATACGCAAGTAACTGCATCTATTTTTTTACTTATTCTGTTTTAAACATACTGTCTCTTCTCTCATAATGTCCATAGTGACCAAGAGCAGCACTTCATCTAGTTCCCTTTATTTTCGCATCTCATAAGTACTAATGACACCCCAGTGTATGTCTGTGTAATTACATATGGAAATGTTCTCTTCATTCTGTTGAAGAATGATAGAAGGAAGGCAGAGAAACTAGAGCATGGGCCTTTGAAAACACTTAGCCACCAAATTCCTACTGAAATCAAGGAATTCCAGGCTAAATCATGCATCAGGCCGTAGTGAAAGAGCCATCAGGTTGCTCAATCAAATTCTGGCTTTCCTCGTTAAGCCTTGCTGCCCTCCATGGGTTTTGGCTATAATGAAGTATATAGATTAGGATTACAAGTATGGACCAGAAAATAAGTGTTACAGGATATTAAGGAATGTTCATCTGAAATGTTTTGCCCATGCTGTCATATTTCTTCCTGCTTTAGCAATGCTACTGACAAGGATTTTTATGACTTGAGGAGAGCAGAACTGATCCAATAGTGTCCTATCAAGTGTTTATGCTGTGCAGCTATATTAGAACATAACAGGCTGAAGAGGAACAGTGGCCAGGCAATTAATCTCTTCTTAGTACAGGTTATAAACCTGTATCAGAGTCAACAGAAGGGAACACTTATCTGTGTCACAGCAGGTTCAGTGCAAAGTCTTTCCAGAGCTCTCCTAAACTTAAACTTGGCTTTAACCGTGGCTTTGCATTGAGTTTTTGGTAAACGGTTTTCTCTGCTTTTTCTTGATGTGAGGTGCTGTCATCTCCAGTCACGATCAAGGGACAGACACTGTTTGTAGAATTGCCACAATCAAGTCTCTGATGGATATGTCAGTGTCCCAGAGGTCAGAAGAGTGAGAAGGGAAACCTTTCTACATCAGTCATCACAACCAGGGATTATGGCCAGGCACCATGCTGGTGAAATGAGGAGAGGCAGTAGCCAGTTCTCAGGAGTCCCCTGGAATCACCTGTCAGTCCCACTGGCAAATTCAGCAGCTCTCAACGCCACTGATACAGAGCATGCAAGGACCTCTCTCATGTTTTCAATCCCTGAGATAATGCATGAAGGAAAGAAATATTGTGAACATCCAGCACGTCCCTCAAGGAAGGGATCTAAATATCACCATGAGCAGTGCTGACAGGATAGGTGCTCAAGGTGTTCCATGGTCAACAAATCCCTCAAGATTTTCAGGCTGGGCTAAGGAGGGGTGCCATGGAAGAGCAGGACAGAAATTGGTGAAGTGCTGTGGTGAGCTGCCCACGGCTGGCTGCCAGACATCCACCCAGCCACTCTCTCACTCCCCTTCCCTTCCAACGGGCACAGGGGAAAAATAAGACTAAAAAAGTTTGTGGGTCAAGATAAAGAACAGCAGAATCACTTACCAATTATTGTCAAAGGTGAAACAGACTGGACTTGGGGAAAATCAATTTATTGCCAATTAAAATAGGTTTGGATAGCGAGAAACAAAATATGACCCTTGCCCCTTAATTTTCCCTCCACTCCCAGGTTCAACTTCATTTTTTCATTCCTGATTTCTCTTCCTTTGCCCCACTGTGAACAGTGCAGGACGAATGGGGAGTGACAGAGGATTTGTGGTCAGTTCATGGAAGTTCCCCTCTGCCACTCCTTCCTCTTGATGCTTTTCCCCTGTTCTGGTGCCAATTGTTCCACAGGCTGCAGTCCTTTGGGGTAAATCTGCCCTAGCATGAGCTGTCCACAAGCTGCAGTTCCTGCCAGGAGTACCTGTTCCAGCATGGATTCTCCATGCACATCTCTCTGGGATATTCTCACAGATGAGTCCCCCTCCCTCCCTCCCTCTCAATATCACACACTCTGGGAAAGAGCTACCAAAGAGCTGCACTCTGTAATGCACTCTGAAATTATAGAAATTATAGGGTTTTATGTTGAGCACTCATAGGCAAGACAGGAGGCCTGAGTTTCAAAAATGCATAAATTCCATGAGACAGAGCAGATGTGTATGCATTAGGAGAAAGCATGGAGGTCAGAACTACTTCAGTTCTTGTAAGGACGAGATGAGATCCAGAAAGATGTGGGGGCAATGCCTCAATGCCTGAAGTGTTTTGAAACTATTGAAGCAAATGCCTTATTTTGCAAACCAATCAATGGGTAGCTTTCATCTGACCTAACTTCTCATATCTGCAAGGGAGGTGTCTTGATCTGAGCCACTTATCCTTTGGAGGCAAAAAAAAAAAAAACAAAGAGATGGAGGCCCCCAGGCCCCCAGAGGGTGTGATTCCAGAGGGTGTGATTCACTTAACCTAATTTAAAGAAATGAGTCACATGCTGATAGTACCTAATTCCTCCCCACACATTATAAAGGCAACCAACTCAGGTGCACAGGTTACATGAACCCCATCTAATCTGCCCAATAAATAAGTTTGCCATTAATCTGTTTTGATTAAATGATACTAATAAAAATTCTCCTGCTTTGGTGGACCAGCCAGCTAATCAACCGCTTTAGGAGGAGCTCTTCCTACAGGCCAGTAGGATTTTACTCTGTGCATTACAGATCTTCCTCTGAAACTTCTGGTACAGACAGTGTGAGGCACAACAGAGCCAGGACTTTGTTCTGCAGGACTCCTGTGCCCTCAGTGCAGAGAACAGCCCTGTAACTATGGATACAGGAGGATGGCAGAACCTAAACTGTGCTTTATGGTAATACCAATGCACCTATTTTTAAATAACATTTTTACTTCTCGTCCCTGTTGATAAAGAGAAATAAAGAGGAGTTCTTTGTTCTGATCATTACAGTTTATCAAAATGACCTTGTTGTTGCCTGAAGGCTTTGCAATGCTGATGAAATGCTCCTGCAACAGCAGGAAGACATTTAAATTTGATGTTTCTAGCTCTTTTCATATTGCTTTTTTTCTGAAGGGTATCTTTTTCCAACATGACAGTGTTTGCAGGGCTCAGATGAACCCTGTTGCTAAGAAACAAGTTCCAACTGTGCCTTTAAAACTCTGTCTTTAAACATACAACTCAAGGAAATGTTTTTCTTTTCATTATACTGTATTGTGTGTTTTTATTAGGACTTCTTTTAACTTGGATCTGACTCTTGAGGTTACATTTCTATCTCAATCTTCTGGGAGAGGACCTTTTTCCATTGTCTGTACAGTGCCATGGTCACCTACATAGTTGCATAAATAATATACTTTAAAATAGTGTTATTTAAAGGTCACAGTAAGGCCCCATTTTGTGCACAACTGTGGTGCAAACAAGAAGGAATACAGAGCCTACTTACTGCAAATATTGGTTAATACTAAATGACAAATCAAAATATAAATCAGTGCTCTTGCAAATGGCAAGCCTGGGCTGCATCTGTGCTTGCCTGGCTTTGGGTTTTGATATAGGTTTTCTTTTTTGCCATATACTAACTTACACATGCTGAAGGCCCTCATGTGTGTGCAAGAGAGTTTGTGGCTCTCACAGGCATAAAGCAGAGCACAGAAACATGTGAGGGAGTAACCAGCACATCCAAACTACAAACTGCTTTGTCATCCTACCCATTTACTGTGTTTTTCATTAGTGCATGGCACAGACAACACCTCTCTTCTCAATGAACACAAAGTCCAAGAGTGATGGAAGTAGTTCACTGATACCAGTTTTCTTGGAAGAGATTAATGGAAACTAAAGCATGGCTGCATTATTTGAGGCGCCGAATTACAAGAAGTCCGTGTAGATTCTCTCGCCAGTTTTGCCACTGGCTTCATGGAAAATCTGGATATTTCCCCTGAATTCTCCACTCAGATTACAGATAGTCTTAAGTGTATGACATAACTCCTCCTTCATATCACAATATTCCCTTCTGGATCATAACAGGGCTTGAGTGTAGTCTGCACCTCACAGTGCTACTGAAATAATAATGCCGCATATATGTGGCACTTTGGGATGTTGTTTAGGGCTGGCTGTGATGGGTTAATGATTGGACTTGATGATCTTAAAGGTCTTTTTCAGCCTAAATGATACTATGATTCTATGAAAACACTGCTTGACTACCTACTTGGCACTTCCCACACCAGTATATAGTGAACTTCTCAGGAAAGACTTAAATCACAGTCACTGGAGTAAGTTATCATGTCATTTAGTTATCATTCCTTTTACAAAATGTACTGAAGAACATTTACTAGTGTGTGATGAAGTGTCATAAATATTTAAAACAAACCCACATTTGTAAGGGAGAAAGCAGATTAAGTTTTATGATGCAGCATGAACTGGATTTTTAACTTTGGCTGCTGGCTAATTTGGGAAATACAATTCTCACTGAGTGTCCAGCTTGGTACTGCAACTTGCAGAGAGTCTTCCCTGGTTTAAAGGGCAAAGAACTCAGCTCTGCAATTTTTCTTTACAGTAAATAATACTTATTCACAGGAGCAACCTCAAGGGGCCAGCTCAATGTTACTAGAGCAAAAGAAGTGAGCAGGGGTGAGACAAAATAGTTCTAGAGGCTCAACCCCACATTGCTCTGGAAGTTGTGGGTTCTCAGTTCTGACAAAGGAGTTAAGCTTGCAGTGGGAACATTTTGTACCTGTTCTGCACTGGTTCATATGATGGGTTGGTGTTCCAAGCAGTGTGACCTGGAACCTATAGCACAACTGGGAAGAGGAGACCCTCTCTCTGCAGTTCTGCCTTGGCACTAAATGAATAAATAAGGACTGAAAGAACATCTGGTGGATTGAAAGCACTGATGTGAGACCAGAACATAGACACACACATGTTGTACCAAAAATACCATGTTTTAGTTAATACACAGAATAAAAATCTTTTATTCTTTGTGTCAGTACAGCTAAGGGTGGACTGTTACCATTTAACCATCACAGCCTCAGTAAAAGAAGGGTTCCCTCTGTAACTGCCGAGCAAGAGTGGTTCCCGGGAACATATGCTTGGTTTAAAATCCATTCCCAGCTCCACCACAGGCTTCTTCTAAGAGCCAGCTGCACACAGCACAAGGAGACAGATCCCACTTTTAACTGCACTGCCTTGAATTTGCCATCCAAAGTGGAAATACGGAGGCTTGGCTCTGACGGAAATGAGCGTTGGCTCGTCGGTGCCGTCGCGCGTAAGGCGTTCTTTGGGTCAGGATGGGCTGGTGCCATGGACTGGCTGAGCCCAGAGTGCCCCCACTCTGCTCTCCACACCCATGGCTTGGTTCCAGCTCTGCCCTGCACGTGTGCAGCTGTCCCCACCTCTGCAGCACGGGTGTGCAGACACGCGGATGCTCTGCGGCAATGCGCCATGCAACGGCTTGGCTACCCAGGCACGAAAATCAGCTCTCCACGTACAGCTGACCAAGAAAACAAGAACCAAGTTAGACCACCTCAGGGAGTCAGCTCCAAAGGGGTCTCAGGAGACTCCACTTCCACATTGTTTTTGTGGGATGTGTGGGGGACTGAGTGAAATAAGTACTCAGATGCGAGTCAGTGTATAAAATTACATTCTGACTTTTAAAAGAGAAAACAAGAAACTGTTTTTACACTCTCAACTGACAATGATTGTAGTCCCTGTGCTCTTTTCTCTCTTTTACACAAGACAAGAAACCATCCCACCAGCTCTCTGCAGCCACAATGAAATTTCAGTAGGAAGAAAAAAAAATCTTGTGATGGTGAGTCTAAAATACTGTTTTTAAAAAAGTTTAGTTTGTGTTTTGTAAAAAACTTGCTAAACATCCCCTGGCATTGATCAGTTTGTTGGATGCAGAGCTAAAGCAGAAAAACATGCAGCAAAAAAAGCATTATCAGAGTTGCACTACAGACAGGAACATTTGGCAATGCTTTCACAATTAAAAAGATCAAGAGAGGTAATTTAATGGCCCAATCCAGAGAAGCCACACTCATCAAATTGTCTAACTACATTGGAAAAAGCATTCCAAGTCTTTCAGTGGATTATTCAGTAACTAGTCTGGTGCAAATGAGTTTTGAAATGGGTCTGATTTGTTGCAATCATTTCAAAAAGACAGAAGGAGAGTATGGGGAAATCATGCTGATCCCTCAGCCAGGGAGAGATTTTCCTCTGGCTACTCCTCATAAATGTCCCAATTTTTGACCATTCCTTTCTCACCATCCTAAATCCTTTGTGAACCCCCCCCTTCCACTAAGACAGCAATTCCAGAGTGTGTTGCAGGGCAATGGAAGTTGTGTGTCCTTACAGCTGCTTTGTGTGTGTAGATCCAAAAAGGTCCAGATGTACTTTTAGCCAGAATTTAGTCTTCACATTCTTGAAACTGGTTTTCGGTGGGAACTTGAAGTTTCCTCACTCCAAAACAGTGTTCACAGGATGATATGAAAAAAATTCTAATTTACAGGTAATATAAATATATATAACTTGATCAAAGAGCTTTATTTTTTCTTACTATAATGAACTTGTCCTGACCACTCTCAGTGAGAGGTATGACTCTGTGGGCCTCTCTGCACTGTAATTTCTGTGGTGCCAAGTTACCATCTCCTTTCCCCACACAGCATAGCAAACACAATGTTGGACAGTCACATCCAAAATATCATGTTTATGGAAGTCAAATTGTCATGGCAACAGAAGAGGTCTTGCAAGTATTTTAAAAATAGCAGATTAACAAAACCAATTTATGAAATCTAAAATCCATTCTTTTATGAATGCTCTTAAACAGATACAACAAATGGTTTTCTGCCTACAGGAGACCTTCCTTTAATGCCATGATCTCATTTCACCATAGTAGTATATGTAATAGATATGCATGGAAATAAATACATATTTTAAACCAGCAAAACTATTTCTGATGGACAGTGTCATACTATTGTGACCATTTAGCTTATTTCAGGTAAAATATTTTCACAAAAACGTCATGATTCATACTTTGCAAAATTACTGAACTTTTTAACACAGTGAACTTGTGGCTCATTATAATCTATTTTTTAGTCTACAATAAATCTCAGTTCTTCAAAGGCTTATTAACACTAACACTTAGTAAAAATGTACAAACACTTTTTAAAAACAACATTCTTATTTGGTCTAATTGAATTTTTTTCCCCAACACAATCACAAGATTAATTTGACCATTTAGCCCTTTTGCATTCTTTACAAACTTGTTTGTGTTTTAACTAAAAATTATTATCCACAATCTCAAAGCACATTTAAGTTTTGTGTGGATATTCACCAATGCTTGTGGCCAGCTGAGAGTTCAGCCCAGATAAACAACAACCTGGTGAGAGGCTGGATAATGATCTGTCACGTTTAAATTCACGTTCCCAAAGATGCCCTTGGTCCTCTGCACAATTCCTTGTATAAGCATTATTTCTGAAGTTGGAAATGCATACAGGATGAACCCCTGCAGAGAATGTGATTATGTTTCTGAGAGTTCCTCTATTGATTGTATTCACCATTTCCTCTAACAAGATTTGACCATGATCCACTCCAGGCATATCCTTTGGGTATGTTTATACTGGGATTTTTAATTTAAGTTAGTGTATTGCCCATCAGTTTTCATCAACCCCCTAATTTATATTTACTGTATTTCATGATGCTGTGCTCAAAGACATGGATGTTCATGGTTTTATCTAGTATGGCAGAACTGTAAATTAGTTAGTAATGTATCCTCTTTTTTAAATTTAAAAGCTCAGTATAATATTGCCATTTTCCAGTGCTGAAAAATCATGACTCAGATTCTCCAAAACTGAGAATTAAACAAAAAAAAAAAAAGGTAATTCATTCTTTCTTCCCACAGCTTCCATTTTTTTTTTCTTTTTAGACAGGATCATTATCTTCAAATCCTGCTCCACAGCTGTAAGAGTTACATTTTTTTCTTTTCCTGAAAGCAAAGATTCTCATCTAATCAAGAGCCTCAGGGGACAAGGTTCTAAGGAAACACCAAATATTGTGTGAGTCGAGGTTGCATTGCTAGGCCTTTTGAGGAGCTGTCAAGTAGTCAGAGAGAAATTGTTTGGTCTGTAACTCCTTTGGAATGGAAACACTGAGTTTCAACTGCCTTTATTAAAAGGTCTGCATTGCTGAAGGAAGCAGGGTTGAGAGCAACTTCTAAGTGGTAAGATGGAGAGAGAACAAACTGTGGAAACAAGTATTTTAAATCAAATATTCGAGTTCTGCCCATTTATTTTTCCTTGACTCTACACAGAATGAAACCTAAGTCTATAACATCATAAATCAACAAGTGAAATATAACCAGATAGAATGGCATGTGATTTTTTTCTCAAGTTCTTATGGTATTTTCACTTAGGGCTTCCCTAGATAACATAAATGCTCAAAAACCCTGGGAAGGGGAAGAGGGATTAACTTCTTCCCTTAATGAAAAAAACTCCTTATCTTCAGCAGAACCAGGAAAACTCAGGTTTCACCTTCTTGCAATCTCTAAAGCAAGGTCAATGACACAAACTTTTCTTTCTCATGTGAGGCTGGTCCCTAAGCCTGTCAGTGTTTAAAAGCCATTCGGACAATGGTCTTAATAACATGCTCTAACTTAGCCCTGAACTGGGCAGGCAGCTGGACAGGATGATAATTGTAGGTCCCTTCCAAATGAAATAATCTCTTCTGTTTTATCTTTGACCAGCATCTTTGCACAGTGCCACAACCAAGTTTGTGCTCATCCACTGTGGTGCTGCCACTCTCCCACTTTTAAAGTTGTAAAGCTCTACAATGAAGACAGGTTCTAAGACAGGAGAATGGATGTCATATGTCAGACTGACTTTATCTTATTACAAACCTTGGGAATATTTTAGAATCCCTTTACCATCCAATCACTTGTTTCTCCACAAAATTCAAAATTGGACACAGGTTCTAAAATTCACCTTTGTGCCAGACACTGCCAGCTGCAGGTATATTTGTGTTCAGGGTCCTGCACACAGTTTCATGGGTAAGGAAGAGCCTGAGGAACCTGGTTTCTGCTTCCTGCTCCTCTCTTTATGATCCTGAACAGTTCAGAAACTCTAAAAGTTCTTTTCATGGTGGAGAGATTAAATGGCAGTGAGCTGCTGCAGGCAATGGTGCTTTATCAGGCTTTGTAAATCTGTCCAACACCCACTGATTCAGAGCAGGAGAAAATTCACTTCCTTCCTGCTATCCAGACTAGGAAAAATTCACCTATCAAAAGCACTCTCCTCATCCAAGTTACTTTTATCTTCAAATCCTTTCACTCATTTTCTCCCTTGCTGCAAGAAGTTTCAGTTCTTCTGCCTTCTCACCGAATCTCTGCAAATGTACTTTTCTCCTTCTGGACTTGATTCTCTGTTTCGCTCCACGTCACACCCTTCGTCTGGAACAGCCTTCTATCCACCTTAAAATTCAGCTGGTTTACTTGGCCATTTAACAGCTCTTGTCTGCTGTCTGGTCCCACCTTCACTCTTAATCTTCAAGTGCATCTGTCCAAACTGCACTAAATGACAAACAAGATTACAAGATGCTGAGTAAACCCTGTCTCCTTATGTGTTCATTAAGTAACGAATATCTCCACAGAGCTGCTTCAATAACAGCAGTGAACATAAACCACTGAACAAAAACATCCCTGGCCCTTTCTTTTGTCTTCTATTTTGGTGGAAACAGAAGGCATGAGGGAGGCAGAGAAACTTGTTTGCATTTTAGCTGGTCTGGCACCGACAGCAATTCAAAGGCTGCAGCACTGGATTAGTGCACAGCTTGACAGCAAAATGAACCAAAAAGTCATTTTAAATACAAGTGGAGCTCAACAGCTGACTTCTACCAACTATGGCAAGTGAAGTGCAAAAACTAACCAAAGGCCAGAAACAGTTCTAAATATTTGGACTGTGACTTGAGACCGTGGTCACGAACAAGGCACCGGAGAGCTTCTGCCATGTGTGCCCATTTGCAAAGGATGGAGGATGAGTATGGCAGCACGTACACACGTGACCATCATGGATGGGCACACAAACTGTAGGAAGGCACCCAGTGTTACACACAGGAAGGGGAGGAAGAGGAATATAGTAAGTATTCAGGCAAGTACAGGCAAAGCAGAAAGCAGCTTTCTGCCTAAAATACAGCCAAGCGTGCCATTGAACACTGGATTAAACTGAGGGGCCACATCAGGTCCCTCTGCAGATAAAATAGCTTTTTTTTCTTTTTTCTTTTTTTTCTGATGAGTTACACTAGGTGGAGTTGTCTCAATCAAGGAGCTACAAAGTTGAAACATTTTGGCATTTATTCAGATCACTAATTACCTGTGAAAACTCTTTTGAGTTTTCCAGGATTGAGTGTCATTCTAGGTGGTTCAGACACTTAGTGGAACAAAAATATCCCAGACTACCCAGTGGTGGAAGGATTGTGGAATGAGTGTTTAATACCATCTGCCAGGTAAGTTATATGATACAATTAGATTTCTCATTTAAATCTCTGTTATAAAAATAAAAGAAAATAAAATAAAAGAGGAATTTAATGGCCTTCTACATACTGAAAAGAACAAAGACCTGCAGGTGCAGAAACCTCAGATTCAGCTGTTCTTGTGCTCAGCTTTACCTCACTGTGAGGATAATCTACAGCTGATACCACTGGTACCAGTAATGGAGCAGTAAAACCTGGATGCACACATTTTATTGCAGGTCTCATTTCCCACCTTGTACAAGCACAAATCACCATAAAGAACTTCTTGACCTTTTCAGTGGAAAATACAAAACCTGACAGAGTGAACTCTACTGGCAATAGGTTTGCTTTGTTTAATTATGCTCCCATGAACAAACAGCTTGTTTCTGCACACTTCCAGCATCACAGGCTGAAAGGCAATGTTAGCTAAAAAGCTGCAGCAGTGAACTTCACAAACACAAATTCACAAACACTCAAGAAAACCTTTGTTTTCCACAAATGAGCTTGTAAATTACACAGATTCATTGCTTTGCATGTTTAAATGAAAAAAAAAATTATAAGGATCATAAATACCAAAGGGAGTTTGAGATTTTAATGCACATATGTCTGAAAGCCCAAATTTCTTTATTGCACTGTTTGCTCTACCATAGATAAGGAAATGTGTTTTTTCCTTGAAATTCTTTGTTTCAATAATGAAGGCAATGGATATTTGCTTGAGGCATCGATTTACCACTCCAAACACAAAAATATAATGAGTACTGGTAATTTTATGCAAATCTTATCCCATCAGCTTTCTCGAGTGTTGTGTTCTGTTACTTCTATTCAGCTCTTTGGAGAGCTCATTCTGCTCAGGAGAGCCTTGGTTTCTAATGAGAAGATGTTTGGCTTCTATAAATCAAATATTAAAGCCACGTTCACACAGCTGAAGGTGCAGTGCTTGAACTCTGTCAAGACTGAGTAAGCAGATGGCAGAAGACTCGTGATACGGAGCTGACACACCCGGGAACAGGAGAGCTGCACTGTGGAACCGTGGAATAAAAAAGTTCAGTGGGCTGGGAATCCTCCCTCCCTTCTGTAGCTGCTGTGAGAGGCTGGCACTCCTGAACTCCTGCACGGGCTATTTCGTGGCACATGGGTGGCTGCTCTCCTACCCTGCACTAACATAATTTTATGCTGCGTATTTCAATTACTCCCCGCATAAAAATAGTATACACGTATAACGCAGGCTGTGATCCAAAAGTCCACCCCCTTCCTGACAGGGGGGATTAATCTTGGAGAATACCTCAGACTTTCAGATAATTTCACTCACTTCTCACATTTCCCTCAAGTTCCCCCCCTTCTTTTACCCCCCTCCCACACACGTGATGTCGAGAGAAGGAAGAGCAGAGAGGAAGGAGGGCAAGATTCCCGTGTATCAGCTCGGGGAATGACAAGGAGCCAGATCTTCTCCCACGCTGACTGGCACACGGCAGCTCCAGGAGAACACAGTCTGCCAGCTAAAGGGCACGGCCAGCCCTTCTCCCATGTGCCATCTGCAGCGCGTACGGGCTGGACGTGCACAGCGCCCAATCCTGCGGGAACGGCAGCGTTGGCTGCGCCTCTAGCTCTGCTGACAGCTGCATCTCCCATTCTCCAGAGCTCATCACTGCATGATTTGGCCTTGATGCCTCAGAGCCTGCTCCAGAAACCCAAAGCCAGACCAGAGGTTGTGGAGAGCTGGAGCGCTGGTGGCCAAGGCACGATGGCTTTTGCCACAGCACCCGCTGACTCCTCCCTCTTCTTCCTACCCACTCCTTTTATGAACCTGAGCTTGGGACACCTTCATTACAGCTCAGACCTGTAGCCCTGTTAGCCACAGATGAGAAAGACTGCACTGGACCGTGGGAACTGATCCAGAACATTTCCAAGTGGCCGCGCCTGTCACAGCGAATGGAAGAACGCGTAATTTCAAGGCTATTCGGCAAAACAGATTACAAGTAGATCAGCTAATCAAGATTTTTTAAACTGCATTTGGTCTGAATTTTAAGTTTTGGCAAGTAAAAAGTTAACGTGTCCCCTGGGTATGAAAAAAATTCCTCTCAACTACATCTTTTGTAACATGTATGGAATGAGTAGTTAAAACACAGTTTACAATGCATCTTAAAACCTGCAGTTCTGGGTTATTATACAAAACTCTGAAAATTAACCAACTGGAGATAATAAACTGACTGTAAACTAAGAGAAAGTGTTACTTCTCCTGTCCAAATCGAGTACTACTGCAAAACCTAAATAGCACAAAGGAAATATAAACCAGATATTTAAAATTCTCAGGTGTCACCCTCACAGGTGACTTCCGTAACAGAGGAAAGGTAATTTAACCAAAAAATAGAGCCTGCCAGACAGTGAGAGACTGCCCAAGGATTTGGAAGCCTGCATCAGAGTGCAATTTCTCTTTGAATATCACTGCTCTGAGGCACGGGGCACTAATGAAAACCTCAAATGCACCAGTCTCCAAGCAGTGGAAAACTTGATTTATTCACTGTTGCCCATTCTCCTGTCTACTCCGGTGGTCTCTGACCCTTCTTTGCAATTTCACTGCAGGGTCCACACACAAATTACAACCACATGCAAAACAGATGAGGGATTAATTCAGGGACTGAGAAATAGAGGACTTCCAGTAACACCTAAGCAGAGTCACACTCTCCAGCTAAGCAGGCAGAAATATACAGCAAGCCTGTGAAACATCATTTTAACATGTTAGAAATCTGGACTACAAGAATTGATGGGAATTTTGTCATTTACTTCACAGGGAACAGGCTCACATCCTTGATGTGAATACTTCACACCACTGCAAATCTTACCTATTTTGCAAGCATTGCTCAGCTCATTGAGATGGCTGAAGTGCAACAATTACACAAAATCTCTTTTTACCTTGAACATTCCTGCCAGTAGATTCGTGATCCTCCTGTTTCCCCTCCTGTGTGGGCTATGTGATACATGACAGGATATGGCTGAGATTGTAAATAGCTGTATTCTAGTCAGGTGTGTCATCTCAGACTAAGTTTTCTCTCAAAATGCATGTGATATTAGCAGCTTCATTAACAGAATGGTTCATTTATGTACAAACTAAGTGCCATGCTTTGCATACTGAGCTTGGGATGCATCTCCAAAACACTGCATTTCGCCAGGCTGTGGGGATGCCACAGGGAAGGATTCCTAAGGATTCCTTTTCATCTGTAGTTTGGTTTGTTACTTTTGCAACAGGGTACCAGGAGAAACAGTGGCAAAGCCAGCCAGATCATACCACTGAAACCAGTGCATCAAAGGGCAAACAAATTTTAAAAACCCCTCCACCTGTTAAAAAAACACCAAACAGAATTAAAAATAGAATTAAAAACCATTTTGTGCTGGTCCAGCCTGTCAGTGGTTACACAACCAACACAGCTGCATAGTCCAGATCCAACTCCCAAGCCTTCAACCAGCACAGACTGGGAGCCCTGTACACTCACCTTCAGGAAGGGAGCACTTTCTGCTGTCCTTCCTTCCTTAGGCACCTTCTGAATGAGGGAAGGCACAACACTGGCTACCCCAGCAGACCCCCAGCAGCACCCAGGGAAGAACTCTGGGCAGAGAACCACACTTCAAGCCAATTTCAACATAAGGATGCCTTATGGGGAATCTGTCCCATTGGGATGAAGGGAGAACACTGAGGGTTTTCTAGTGTGTTCTGTGAAGGGTCAGATAATTTGGGTAAGGAAAAAGGGGTGGTAAGTCAGGCTTTTTTCCTGCACATCTACAGTGAAGACGTAGTGTCTTCAATGCCAGCAGAAAACAACACTCAATTTGAAAACTCTGGTTTTGAACTTCTCTCCCTGAAATGGGAAACTAAGCCCCATGAGAGAACTCAACTCCAGAGTTTGTCTTTGATTCATCACTTGAGGTTCTTCAGGTGGCTGCACACAAGGGATGTGCAAACAACACACCAGAGCACAGTGGATTGCGTCTGGAAGTGCACACACACACACCAGTCTTTCCACAGGAAAACTCAGAGGTATTTCAAAAGGTGCAAGTTTTCCTCTGGAATACATCCACAGGTTCAGAGCAAGCACGCTGGAACAGCAACAGCTTCTACATGTTGCACACACTATCCCACTCACACATGGGTAGTAGTTTAATCAGAACGTTAAGAATTTCAGATTTGTTAAAGAATTATGCCACCTGAACCACATGAAGCAACTAAAGGCAGGCAGTAGCTCTTTAAAAGCAGGGCTAGGTGGAGGATACTCCCATATCACAAGGAAGGCTTCTATGGTGGCCACAGCTGCAGAAACAGCAGCCAGAAATGGACTATGAGAGACTTGAGGTATGGGTCAATGAGTTGTGGATTATTTTGTTTGGGTTTGGTTTTGTTTTTTTATTAATGTGGTTATTTTGCTTTCAGCTAGAATGTTTGTATTTAGCCTTGTATTCCAGGGGCTTTTGTAGTATTTAAACTCGCAGCTCCTCTCGCAGTAAGCAATTCCTAATTCAAGTTGAGAAAAAGGAAATACAGAAAGGATGCAGCCACATCTCAGGGACCGGAGCACAGTAGAGACTTTACGCTGAGAAACTGAATCTCCAGTTTCTCTGGACAACGGTTCTAACATTTTCCAGTTTTCCTTAGAAAACCCGGGACGGTGGGCTCTGAAAGCTCGTCTCGAGCTAGCGAGTGATGTGGTCACTGTGAGCTTTGCTCCTCTGACTGAAATCACAGTTCGAGAGCCCGAGCAGCTGAATCCCTCCTACACCGCACGATCCCCGCCCGCTGAGAACGGAGGGGTCGGAAGGCGCGGGAGATGCTCTGTCCCCGGGGCCGGGGACCGGCCGTGCCCCGCGGAGTGGCGGAGCGGGGTCAGGCGGGTGCCCCAGCCCCGGTCCCCGCTGCCATCCGAGGGAAACGCGACCCTCGCCCGCTCCACTGGGAGGGGAGCGGGCGCTGCCCCGCGGATCCCTGGGGACCCCGCAGGGCGCTGCCCCGGCCCCCGACGCGGAACTTTGCGGAGGAGCTCCCGCCTCCCTCCGTTCCTCCATCCCTCGCTCCCCGCGGTGCCGTCGGGGAAAGTTGCCGCCGCGGCGGGGTCCGGCAGCCCGGGCGACCTCGGCGGGGCGAAGCAGCCGCAGGTGGGGAGAGGGACCCCGAGCCCCGGCCGCCTTCCCTCGCTCCCTCGCGCAGCATCCTTACCCAGCCCCGGCACGAAGGTGTTGAGGAAGAGGCAGATGACGGCCACGGGGAAAGGCATGTAGGGGATGGCGGCGCGCAGGGGGCCCTTCTTCTCCCGGACCTGCACCACCACCCCGCTGGAAGGGGCCGTGCCGCCCCGGCTGGGCTCCGCGGCCGCCGCGCTCTCGNCGGATCCCGCCCGCATCCCGCCTTATCCCGGCTTATCCCGAGCCCCCCGGCGCTGCCCGGAGCGCTTCCCGAGCCGCCCGCCCCTCGCCTCGTCCCGCCGGGGCAGCCACAGACCGGGCAAGGCGCTGTCCCGTTCCCCCGCTGGAATGGGGGAAAGAACTCCGTACGAGGCAGCGCAGAAGCGGTAGAAGATCGTGCCCCGTGCGCCCTTAAAAGCAGAAGGTGTAAGGAAAGGTGTAAATTAAACCCACGGGCGTGTATTGTTTGAAAATCGCTGCGGTGAGGAGGAAGAGGGAGGGGAGCCGCAAGAATTGGAAGGCAAAGAAAACTCTGTCCCTGGAGAGCTAATCGCAGCTTGGTGTGAAAATGTGTCTTCATTCCTCGGTGCCAAGAGACGAAACATGGCTTTGTAGGGCTGGTAATTGTTGTTCAGCACAGAATTCAGTGGGTGAAATGGGAGCAAAACTTGAGCATGTCGAGGTAAAAAAACCACAATAATTGTCCCCGCAGATGGGATTCAGCAGAGAAAACGGGGAAAATATTAAAGGCATTAATCCTGATATAAAATGTAAGTGTGACACATATACAGGATCTTTCCGTGAGACAGAGGATAGTCTGTGTCTTACTGTGTATTTTGAAGCTGCGGTTTTGCCAAAAAAATTCCTGCTAGGAATTTAGATTCCGAGAGAAACCTTTAACTACTTTATTTATACCACTTGAATACCACCTCACAAATGTGTTATCCAACAGTTTAATTGATTAGAGTACAAATTAGCACAACGAAAAGGTTGGGTAAACTAAATGAGGGAAATGCAGAATCTTCTTCCTAGGCCACATTATTTTATTCTTCTACTAACTGGGCTTGAAACCACAAAAAACCATAGACAACCCATGTAAATTCTCTCATCTTTAACAACAGGTTTGCTTTGCTTATCTTCTTATCTCTTTATTTTCTTTGCTTATCTTTTGGCTTGTCTTCTGAGTGCATTTCATCAAAAAATCTTCTGACTTTTTTTGATTAAGCACATAGGACTTTTTTTGTTTAAGCACAAAGTTTAGATATGTTTCTGAAATATATTAACTAATCTGGCTTCTTGGGGAGGGTTTTTTGATTTTTGTTTTTTGGTTTTATTTTGGGGGGTTTTTCCTTGGTTTTAGTTGGGTTTTTTGTTTTGCATTTTTATTTTGTTTGTTTGGTTGTTTTTTTTTTAATGGTGACATTTATTTCCATTGAAATAGTTCATGACAGCTTAGACCCTGTATTGTCTAGACACAAAGCTGTTGAAGAGCTGCACTTTCTCTTGGAAAGATCTGATGTAACTGATATGGACTCTATCTTCCTCCCTTGGTTGATCAAACCACAGTCAGATGAGAAATCCTTATGGTATGAGTATGGACTAATTAGAGGCTGTACAAAGCAGAATCCAAGTTGGAACACAATCAGTAACTTGCAGTGGCATAATTCTCTGTAGGTTCTGGAAATTGTGTGTGGGTGAGCCCACATTACCTACAGTAAAAGCAAGCAAAAGGCCATTGTGAGAGTAGCCCAAATAGAAAATCAAAGACAGAGATTAATTAAAACAATATTTTGTCAGAAATACTTAATAACAAGTTGGCTTTTATGGAACATTTCCTTGGAATATCTCAAAGCCTGTGACAAATGCTAGTTCATTTACTTCTCCGAGATTAGCTGGCAGTGTGTGAGGCTTCCTCTGCCCACTGTTAAAATGCCACCACTCCCAGACTGAACTGCGTCGTTAATTTTGCGCAGCCGGTGCTCGTGGAAGTTCTCGGGCGCCTCGGGCAGAAGTTATGAGTGCCTCCCGAGGGTTTGAAGGATACCATCGTGTAACAAGTTGTGACATTCCAAAGCTTTTCTAAACAAGAGGATTGGTGGCAGCATCACTCTGCTGAGGCTGCCGCTCGCTCGCCGAGAGCTGCGTGACAGCCGTGCAGAGCAGCTCGTGCTGAGCCAGCTGCAGGCTTCACGCTGCCTGAGGAGACAGGGCTGTGCTGGAGAGCTTCACCCTGCAGAGCCAGGAATCCACAGAAAGGTACGCTGGGACCTCAGCAAGGAAATGCGGCCCAGGGCTGCATTTATTTTTTTAATGAAAATAAGGTTATCGTTGATAAAAAGCAGTGGTATTCGTGTGTACTAAGAATACTGAGATTTCCTCAGGTTTGATCTTTTAAAGTGTTCATTTCGCTTCTCAGCGTGAAAACAGCTCACAGAACTGCTATGTGTATTTATATATATATAACATTATTTTTCTGCAGTTGAGACATAAAATGTTTTTTTAAAAAAAAAGACAAACAAACCCAACCTGAATTCAAAGTGGCGTTTCAGAGCATGGAACTCCCCTGGCACACCAGTATAGCACCAGTATGTTGACACACAGGGCTGGGAACACATCCTCCCCCAGACTTCTCTCTGGAGAAGTGCTGCAGGATGCACTGCAAAGCTGAAGACAAACAGTGCTGCTGTGTTGAGGGCAGGCCCAAAGGAAGCTGAGATAGCTGCACCTCCTGGATGTCTGGTGAAAGAGTAGGTGGTGCTGGCCCAGGTGGCAGCAAGGACATCCTGCAGATAGCTCTCACTCACATCCTGCAGTGTCACTCTCACTTTTCAGCCTTCTGATGTTTTCATTCTTGTGATGGAGTTTCTCACGCTGTTTTTTGTAAACACGCACATGTTTTTCTAACTGTCTTTTTGTTTTTCATTCTTTCTCTGGGAGGAGAAAGGTTTGATGAACTTTGTCATTGACCAGTGTAGTTAAAGAGGTGGTAGCTTCACCTTCCAATTGACAGTCGTTTGCAGAACCCTATATAATGTGAAAACCAAAATAAAGTTTCCTCTCTTCTTTGCCTTCTCTCGGGTGTGGCTGCATTTGTCTCTGCGTTTCGTGTTGCTCGATAGAGTGACATAGCTGGGCCTTCCACACTCTTGTAGCCCTTAAAACCAGAGGAGCCTGGCCTTTGACTTCCCCCAGTCTGGCAAAGAGTAGAGTGTAACTGTCTTGTAGTTGTCTGTTCCTTGATAAGCAGGCGTGGATGGAGAACCTGTGTGTGAAACAGCCTCGTCTCACTGCTGACTAGGCTTGAGCTGGACTTTCTGGTCGATAGTGGTAGGCTTATTGGCAAGCCTTTGTGGTGAGTTACACTGCATGTGGATGTTGCTGTGGGAAGTAGGTGCTGGGGCTTTCATCAGTATCCCGAGAATTTCATATCCATCAGGCCTGAGCGATTCCAGCATGTGGCTCGTGGCCACCAAACACCCAGTCAGAGGAGAATAATATCCCAGCTGAGAGCAGGAGAAGGGATTTGTTATGGCCACTAGCTGACTTTGAAGGAGCTGCCATAGGAGGTTTTATGATGGGAGGCTTTTCCCTTTGTTTTCCACAGAGTCTAAATAAGCTGTATCTCAAACATTTTGCAGGTATGGACATTTTGAGTTGTACACTAAACAATGAGGGAAATGTTGTCAGGCCAAAGGGAAATTAAGATCAGATAGTTGTTTTAGTTTGCCCTGCACCTATAGAGTGACCTTTCCTTCTTTCCCTGCTTGCCCTAGTATTTGTGATGTGCTTGTGGAGAAGAAGTGGTTCAGTGGAGAATTGGAGATCCTGAAAAAGGAAGGGATAGTGCTTCTCTGTTACAGTGCTCTGAGGACTGGGCACACCACAGGCTGCCTCTGACTTTGGAAAGGAAGAAAAAAACACTCCTGCAAACTGAATGAATACCAATGACATATCTACAGCAACCAGGGGTTCATCTGTTTTAAATACACCCCACTCCTGAGCTTGGGTTCTTTCCAAGGCAGCCTTGAGTATGTTAGGGGATACAAAAATAGATGCAAACACAAATCATTAGAAGTGTTATTAACAAAGACAATAAGGAGCCAAGCGGAGCTGCTGCTCACTAACAGTCCCTGAGGGGCAGGAGGAGCCCTGCAGTCTGCACTCCAGAACACCAGAGTAAATCCAGCAGGGCTCCACACGCTGTCACTGAAAGCAGAGTTTGGCTCAACTCGAGGAGTACAGCACTCTCCTAACAGAAAAGATCAATTAATTTCATTCATGTCCAGGAGGTTAGAGTTATGTCTGCCACTAGAAAATCCATTGTGCCAGCTGAAACTGGGACTGGCACAGCCCTGTGTCCTCATGGACACAAATGTACCTCTGTGCAGAGGAATGACTTATTTAAGTGCCACTTGTGGCCCATGTCAGAACGGAGTCTTGAGACTGTCACGAACCTGAGACCTCTTAAACTGCTTTCCTCTGACAAATGTCAGACAGTCACATGAGGCTGGGTCTGTGACTCAGTGAGCTTTTCCTGGTGCAAATGAGAGCTACACTTATTGCTGGCATAGTACATGGGTATATCCTGCACACACAAGACTTCACACTAGTTTAAAAAAAAAGATTCTTCGTGTCCAATCTGGTGGAAATCCTGCACTGATTCCACTGGGAACCGTAGTAGCTTCATATTTATTAATTATTCTTCTGTTCCATTAACATCAAAACAACAGGAAATCTTAGTTTCCATAAATTTCTATTAGCTTAAGACTTTTAATATTGGCATTTACAGCTGTGTCCTGCTATGTCTTGAAAACATGTGATGGTGCCAAGGCCACCAAGAAATGCTTAGGACTCCAGGACAAATCTGTTCCCCTGGCTCCTGCCTTCCTTTCCAGGCTTCAGTTAAAGCATCCCTTCATCCTTATAGCCTGTGTAAAATGAATTGCAGTAATTTCTGGGAAACACGAGGAACTTGTCACAAGAGTCTTCATGTTTTAATGCCTGTAGCTGCTTTTCTTTCTTCTCAGCTCAGTGTTCATGCAGTTGTTCTTCCTCCAAACAGCTTTGGACTGTTACATGTTGCCCCATGTGTCTGCTCTGCAACATCCCCTAAATTCACCCAGTGTGAGCTGTGGTGCTCAGAGAGAGAAAATCCACAGTAAGTAAATTCTCCCAACAGAGAGACTGGGAGAATAGGAAAATCTGTACTTATTGTAACAATGACAAGGTAGGTGAGGAAAGAGGACAGGCACTAGAGAAACATTCTGGACAGGCCCAAAGCAATTCTGCAAGCACAAACATTCCCTTGCCCCGTTTTGAGTCATTCATGCTTGCCCTGAAAATAGAGTAGATACCCCAGTCCCTAGTTTGTCTTCCTGCATTCAGAGTTTTCCAAGGAATGTGAGATACAAACGAAAATCCGGAGCTCAAACTATTGATTATTTTATCACAGCTTTGGATTTGGGTCTGTCTGCAGTTCAGTTGTGGGTTGCTGTTTTAAACTTGTGTGACTTAAGCTTAATGTCAGTCTTCATTTGTCCAAATGATTTGGCAACACCTCTAGAATGATCTGTAGAGATTCAGAGATTTATTCTGCAGTTTACCTGTGACAAAGATGTTAACCTTACTGAAACCATCAATAGTGTCAGACAACTGCATCATGTAAGATAAAGAAAGCAACCTGACTAGAATCAATTCCTACCCTGCTTGTCCACTGACACCAACTGCTTGTCCAATGAAAGTCCTTTGCTCTGAATTGTATCCTGTTGATAATTTTCTGCCACTGAAATAATGTTCTTTTTCTTAATCTTTCTTTTGTTCTTCCCTGTCATTAAGTCTTTTGGGTGGGAATGGAAAAAAAAGACGAAACTTGGAGGCAGATCTTAATTTATCTTCAAACACTCACAAAAATCTATAAGAAAATGAGGCCCTTGCTCTATTAGTTCTGTGCTACCTATATTTTTTACCCTCATTTATCTTCTGTCATTGAAACAAACATACTTATGGCAAACATCAGGAAGGCTATAAACACATCAGGAACACTATAAACACCAGCTGCCAGTGTCATGGGGGGTCATCTTGTGGCAGTGGACATTTGTTTTGCTGCAGATTATTTTTTTAAGAGTCTTGAATGTCTCTATCCCCATTTGAGCTTTTGGAGACTCTCTTATACTATTTACAAGCTCCCTTTTCTTCTTTTTCTTGATGTAACCTCATTACCCCCTCTTACAGCACCTTTCTCTGTGAAACTTTCTACCTTGCAACACAGCATAGCACTTTGTTAGTGATTTAGCATTCTGTGCACTTCCATCATGCTCTTTGATTTAAGCAATCCTCCCCAGCACAAACGAATTCCTGATCACAGGCATTATGTGATGCTCCTGGGCATTCACTTTTTGTAAGTGTGGGCCATGCAAAGTTTCTAGGTCTTAGCTCTTGTGACATTTAGAACTTTGGATTATTCAGTCCTCTCATACCATGGTTCAGTAGATCAGTTACCATGCTTGGAAATGCCCAAGGCTTTCTGGCTTAAAATGTTCGTGTTTTCCACGTTTATTCCTACACCTCACAAAATACAGTCTCCTTTTCCCCCCTTCTTTTCTACTGAGGGGAATCTCCTTGCCAAACCCAGGGTCTCAACATGCTGATCCATTTTTCTCTTTCAGCCTTGTCCTGTAGCTTCTGGTACCAGCCTTATTCCAACACAGCCAAATTGCTGCTGAAGGCCAATATGAGACCCTGTTCCTTCAATAATTTTAAATCTCACCCAAAAAATCCAGTTCCCTTACACAGCTATTTAAGTTCTGTCTTGCAGCTGGTGGAGAGCCAGATTCTTCAATCTTCCAGGAATGATCAAGTCTGCTTAAGTTGAGCATTTGTTTCTATGGTTAAGTTTAGGAGACACCTGTAGGGAAAATTAGGTATCTTCATCCATTTGGCATCCTTTCTGCTTTTCCCTCTTTGGAGGACAAGCAGCTAATGGTTTAGTACACTTTGTGCAAAGTAGAACCAAGCATCTGTGTGTTTGGTTTCTGAGTGAGTATATTTTGCCAGAGACTATAATTTAAAAGCTGAGTGCTGTTACCATCATGCTCTGGTCATGGCTACTCTGAAGGACATAGGAAGGATTCAAAAGCCTAAAGTAAATCACAGCAGAACTGCAGGTGATAGAGAAATACCACTATTCATAGAGGAGCACTAATGAGCAGCAGGAGGCAACTGAAATTATGTGACAGGGAAATAATTTGTCTTTGTAATGAAGCACCTTTAAATGTAGGCGCCTGAAAGATTAAACAATCCTGAAAGGTAAGTGGGAATGGATTACTGAGTGGATTTAGTGGCTTTAGGATGTCTGAGTTACAACTTAAGGCAGTGTTTGGACAGATGTGATTCCCTTCATTTTACATTTGGATTGGCCCCCTTAAGGTCATTCTTGGACATGTTTTCTAGTAGGAGTGTGAGATATGAGATGAGATGGAAGCTTTTTGCACACAGTCTGTTTCTCTCAGATTAAGTCTGAGGGAGGCAAATGGTGTTCTGTGGCTTGAGAAACACAGCAGTTTATCACAGTAAACTACTGCAAAGCTGTCACGCTCTGCCTTAAATGAAATTGCTCCTTAGATCAAATTTTTTGCCTCTTACATAGTACTTTTTACTTCTCAATAAAAGCTAGTTCAGACAGGATTAAATGTTATGTATTGTAAGACAGCCCTTTCAGAAAGCTGAGAAATAGAAAAGCATATGCTGCTCCCCTTTCTTGGGACTTGCTTGAATCGTGGTGGTGACAGAGGCTGGTTTAAATTTTGATCCTGGAGAAAGGTACTCATCTATTTGACAGCTGTGAGGAATCAAATTTACCAACACAGGAAGAGTGGAAAAGAAAACGTTCTCTTCCTTGTACTGTTCTACCTCTTATCTGGAGGGACCAATAATAAGGACTAGTTAAAGGTTCAAAGAGTGAGTCATTCAATCTTTGTTTCTCTGCTGCAGTTGCCTGTGGCTTTGTAGTCTCAGTTGGATGGAAATCAGCAGCTCTTGTGACACAGGTCCTATTAGATGAGGTGTAAGCCATAAGGACTGCTGGATAGCTCAGGAGTTTCCAGCAGGATGGGGAGTGTTATGCATGGAATAGAAGATGTTTTATGTTCTCTTAAGCACGGCTGCCTGGGCTCTGGTCCATGCTGAAGGTTTTGCCTGGCCCTTTGTGGAACAGCAGTAGGTCTCTGGCCTGTTCCAAGGTGTACATATCCTCAGCAGGAGTTTAATAGTTTCAAGCAGACTTGCTGAGAACAGATGAAGGGTTTTGCCTGAGGAATGCTTTCTGAGATCACTGATGGTCAGTGATGTGTAAGAATTTCAGGGGGTTTTATGATCTAACCCACTGGGCTTCAAGCTTTCCAGTGGGGATGGGACTCGGTGAGAGGGCATCCTGTGAGCCAAAGGAGGGGCCTCTTGTTATGTTCAAGAGGGAGAAGTTTTAGATCTGCATTGTCAAGTATTCATTGCAACATGAACTTTCTCTGCTGCCAATTCTTTCTCTCCCTTATGAGCAAGTAGGGGACTTAATTTTCTGAGGCTGTACTCGCTCGTTTTGCAAATGCTGCACTGACATACAACAGATTGTAGCAATGTTCTGTAGCTATTAGGAATTAAAATAGGATAAAAATGGTATTTTTAAGCTTGTTCAGCAAAAGAAGAAATGGCAAATCTTCACTCGAAGCATAATGCACCCAACTAATGCTGGCAAGAGCTGGGAATGTAGAAGTGAAGGTTGCCATAATCAGGAAGGCAGTAATGACAGAAGCTGCTGCTCAGGCAATGGGAGCTGACATTAGCAGTCTGCATGGGGACTGAAGTCCTGTTGTGAGTGGACTCAAGCAAGGACATGTGGGAAGGAAGGCTGGTTCATTTGTTTCAGCAATCCATCCAGCTGCAAAAGACTTCTTGTGCTATCAAAGTGCTATCAGTCTAAACCACTGCCTGATAAGCTATATTTATTTTCTTCCTGAGTTCCATCTACTTCTTTTTTATTTCTCCTGCCAGAGCTGGAAGATTACTTTAAATTGCTTTTTGGCATAGAAGAGCACCTGCTTAAATTCCTTTTAATCTAGAATGGGATTAATGTGGCATTTGCTGATCTTGTGAGTTATTCTTGCCCACAGGAAGCCTATACCTGGTACATTGATTTAAAGAGATGAGTCAAGTGCAATGGGAACTGGGCAGGAAGTATTCCCAAAACCCTGAAAGGGGTGTTTATGGTGGAAATTATTCAATTTCTGGATTTCTTAGGCAAAAAGGGTTAGCAGCTAGATAGATGCTGGATAGAGGACTATGGTGAGCTCAGTGAAAGACTGCCATAACTGCTTTTGGTTTTCAAAGGCTGACAGAAACAGGACAGCCTGCAGTTTTCTACCCTTGAATAAAAGTGCCTAATTCAATCTGAACCACTTTATTTCAGGGAGATTTCAGTTTTCAGTGGTGCTTTCCATCCCAAAGTGATTTTCTGTGCTGGAGGAGGCCTAGGGCTCTTCGCTGAGGAAATCTGCACTGGGTTCTGTGTCACAAATAACTGGCAAAAATTTCACTGCAGTGTCTGATTCTCCTGGGCTCTATAGGAATGCTGGCTGAGGCAGCTGGAATACTTATTATTGATATGGTTGTAGGGAGCTGTCCAGCCATGTCACTAAAGACTGAGAGATTCAATTACATTATCTCACCCTAAGCATTCTAGTGCCTTATCTGCAAGGCCAGTGCACATTCCTCTTGTGAAACCCTTCCTCTGGTTGCTTGGGAAACTTTGCCCCAGTGTGCTTCTGCATTGAACAGACTTCTCTGTTAGATTTCACTGGATTTAAAAGGGCATTTCAAATGTCCAATTAAACTGGAAAATACATGCTCAACAGATTTTAGTATGATTCTCCATTTAGTCATTATTTTTGATGAAGTCATAGCTTCCTGAGTTGTTCCTGTGTGTCCTTAATTAACACCTCTGTTCTGTGTCCACCCCCTCGCTGTGGAAGTGGAGCTGTGGGGTTTTTCCTGGTTTTTGGATCCCTCATAGACCTCAATATGCACCAGCACCTCCCCAGCCCACCAGGTCCTGTTCACTTCTGGTGTCTCTGGTTGTTTTTGGACACTCTTGTCCCAGAAGGAGTGTCCACATCCCTGTTACTCAGCAGCAACACAAAGTGCTGTGGACAGCAGCTTTCCCCAAAGGTGTTAGCTGCCTTTTGAGATGGGCACCTTGCAAGTGGCTGCAAAGGGCTGCAACTCTGGGAAGTCTTTCCCTGTAGGACGCTGTATTCTCAGGAGTTCTGCCTTCCTGTGGCACATTCAGCACGGCTTTTACTGAGCTCAGGCAGGGCTTATTTCACTCAGTTGTCTGTGTGAAAGTGAAGCATGATGGACTTTACTCCTTTGATTCATATGCTGCTGTATATTTTTTTGTATTTTTGGGGTTTTTTCCTTTTTTTTTTTTTTTTTTTTTGGGTTTTTTTCTTTTTTTTTTTTTTTTTTTAGTTAATGGCTTGATTTTTCTGAGACAGATCCCATCTGGCCCTGATGTTTTGTCAGCCTTGTGACATTCTAAAAAATTTTATAACTATTTCTGGCATTATCTCAATTTCTGACTATTCCTGCTTTCTTCCCAAAAATGTATGGCTGTTCTTGGCATCTTCTCCACATTCCCCATTCCTTAGAAACATTGCACAAAAAACTTGTTTTATCCATGTCTGCTTGTTCTGTGTATAATTTACCTTTCTACTCTGCGGAAGAGCTCCCCTCAAACATGCCATGTTCTCAGCTATCTGTAATTCTTCTTTGTCAGAGGGAGCAGTAGCTCTGTCAGCCTCCACTTGCTGCTTTGCCCATCAGCTTCCTGTACACTTCTGATTTTGATTCTGATTTTGATCCCAAACGGCCTTCCAGCACACAGAAAAGGAATACTTGTTATTGTAAACTTTGATGTGTTCTTTTTATTTCCAAAACAGGTTTATTTAATACTAGAAATCCTTCAAACTGCTTTCAAATTATCTAAGTTAGGAAAACATGCCTCCATGGGAATATCAACGTAAGATTTGATCACTTTTCATAAATATCTATCTGAAGAGAGGTGATCTGAGAGTGGGTAAGGCTTTTCAGCCCTGTTGACAAAGGCACAAGCATATGTCTAGTTTGCCATCTAGTTGTGCCTCTCTTAGGGTGACCTGTTTGATGTCCATCTGTCTGTCCTGCTTATGAATGGAAAGTTAAACTTGTAAAGATGGAACAGAAGCCTCAGTTTCCTACAGACTGGTCCCAAATCTCTTTGGTCCCTTTATTAATTAACAGCATTCCCATGGGTACTTGTGAAGTTGTTTGCTCCTGTACCCCCAGCTCTATTCTCTCAGTAAAATTAATCTGGGGCTCTTTGGCCTATTCATAACCTTGATTTTTTTTTTTGAGGCAGTCTTCTCTCTGTCTCTATAATCTATTGTCCTTATGCCTCCTGTTCAGCTGGGGAGGCTTTCCAACCAAAGCGATTTTTGTGCACATACAAAGGTATCATGACATCACCCATTGGCACATTTCCATGGTTTTGGAAATACATATATATTCTCCATACATACTCATGGGTGTCTCCAATTTAATGGAGAATTGAGAATCCAGCAAGTTGCAGGTGGTGTGCTTGAAAGACAGGCCTTGAAATTGTGAATTATTACGAGTCTGCAAAAGTCTGTCACTATTGTCAGGGACTGAAGTGATTTGATAACTCTGTCAGCCTAGCAACACAACCATACTTCAGGGGAGTTTTAAAAACTTACCACATATTTTTCCCTTGTCAATAAGATTTGTTATTATTTGGTGTTTGCTAGCCTTTCTGTAAGCTTTAGAGAGGCTCCTGCCAGAAGTATTGTCAGAGTAAACTCCCCTGCATTCTTGGGGGGAGGGGGGAAATCAATCTGAACACTGAAATAAAGTCATAATTAGTAACATTTGGAGGGACTTTATGCAGTAGAGCAGTCCAGTCCTGTGCTATGCCAGTTGCTGTGACCTCTAATGGCCCACTTTTAGCTTGGCTTTCCAAGGATATTTTTATGAATCTGTCTTGATCTACATGTGCCTTTTAGATCTAAGCAAGATCTCTGACCTCCTCTGGCCTTGGTGGTTTCCCACAAGAGTAGTTTGCATCTGTATCTGTGCTAATTCCCTAATGACATGCTATCTACTGTAGTATCATATTTTGGGACTTTCTCAGTAGTGCTGATCAGTCGGAGAAAACATCCCATAAACCCATATGGATCTGTTGGATGCCAAGGTTCCATCCACAGTATCTCAGTGGGGCTGGGGAGTAGCAATAGGAGGAATATTGAGATTTGTAGGGGAATTTGAGTGGGTAGGATCTCTCTCTCTCACTTAGTCTCTTAGCAACAGCAGGCCCAATGGGTATGGCACTGCTTGCTGGGGGTGTGCAGTCCCCTTTGCCAGAGAAGAGGAGCAGAACTTCAGCACAGAGGAGATGGGGAAATGAGGGGAGGAAGTAAGAGCATGAACCATATCACCCTGGGGGAGAAATGATGAAAGGCAGCTTACCTGGTACACAGCCATCCATGAGCAGGTTGTTCTTTCAGCAGCAATGGGATGGCAGTGAGAAGAAGGCGTCCCAGGCTCTCACAAAGCGTGGTGTGTGCAACCTTGGGCTTCCTTGGCATCCTTTCCCGTTAATGCTCCCCACAGGGGCTTTTGACATGGGTGGGGGGCATTGATGAATGCCTGAGCTGGGCAGCTCACCTGCTGCCTTTGCCTGCCCCCAGAACACGCCTGGCCTGCCTGTGCCTTGCCTGCAGCACAGCCCTGTGAGCCCAAGACCTTCTCCTCAGCCCATCCTGCTGTGCTGCACCACAGGGCAGTGGGAGGCTGCAAGAGCAGAGGCCAGTGCTGAACTTTGGTGCGTCTGCCACTCAGATGCCTGAGCCCCAGGCTTTTCCTTTGCATTATAAACTCTTGCAGAGCTGGTTTCTGAGGGTCTGTCCCAGTGTGTTTCCTGGGCCTGGGGAGTTCAGTGTGCAGCACTGTGCCTAAAAGCTGTGTTTTGCAGCTAAATCTGTGATCCTCTGTGCTGTGCTCACTGTGGTGATGATTGTGGTGGTGCCAATATGCATATTGGAACACAAGACTGAATCACACATAATCAGTCATTTCCCACATTATTGCTCTTCTGAAATAAGGGGTATGTTTGCTATCTAGCAGGTAGGCTGTGTTTTTTCTTTAATGTAAACAGTGGGCTTTTTGTATATAAAATACCCTAAGTCATCATGGGAAAGGAGAGATGAAGAAAGAAGGATGGGACACGAATACCAATGTTCTGCTTAACCTTCTTTCTCCTTCTGAAAAAACATCAATGCATTTTTTCCTCAGGAATGGTGTAGTTTGCTTCTTTATACCTGGAGAGGCATTGTGTTAAATCCATTATGAAACATTACAGGTGGTGCTGGCAGCGTAATGGCAGCTTCCAAAGACCCTCTTTTTCATAGCTGAGGTTGATGCTGAATTAAAGTGTCTTCAAAATGGCAGTATTATTTCTTTCTTCCCTTTATGTCTTGCCTTGTTTTTTTCTTTTTTTAATGCCACATTAACACATAAAACAGAAAAGGAAAAAGGATTCTCATTTTTGCTGTAAACCCACTCTTTGTGGCTGTTAATGGCAGTGGGAATGATGACATGCAAAGTGTTCCATAAGGAAAAATCAGAACTGAAAATAAGAGTTGTAGTCTCAGCTGTTTATCCTGGCACTGGCTGTTATAGTTCAACCTCAGCTTCTCTGCAAACACAGACTCTGAATTCTCTTCAAAACTGATCCAGAATCAGCTCTGAGTGCTGTGACAAACCTCACACAGCAGATCTCTTGTTCAACATACTGACATTTACTTATGACTGCAGAAGGTGTATCTGCCTCCACTCTCCTTCCAAAATATCCCCAAAATGTAAGTTTTAAGGTGACTGGTACTATTTGGTAAGGGGAAATTCTTCGTTGCTGGCAGCCTGAGAGACTGTCTTCCATATCTGAGATCTCTTGAGGGAGATTTATGCATCTACAGCACATCTGCAACTACCACTGATTCCAGATGTAACTGAGGGTGCACTGAATTGTGAAGAGGCCTGATCCTTGGCATCTCTAATTTAGACTGTCCTATGCTTGGCTTCAGGATGTGTTCCTGTGTAAATTGATCTGTGTAATAGCTACAGGTGAGAAG
Organism: Leptocoma aspasia; assembly: GCA_013399835.1. Classification (NCBI taxonomy): domain Eukaryota; kingdom Metazoa; phylum Chordata; class Aves; order Passeriformes; family Nectariniidae; genus Leptocoma; species Leptocoma aspasia. The sequence goes on along the minus strand of VXAX01001087.1, from coordinate 75,873 downwards.
TCTTTTACAGTTCTCCTTATTAAGCTGTAAGTCACTGTAATATCTGTCCCAATATTGGATATAAATTGTCCTGTGTTATGTTGCTGCCATGTCTGACTGTGCTGTGAATCAGGCAGTGAGAGAGAGCAAAAACAGAGTGGTGCCATTTGCCCATCAGGGTTAAAAGGAGAAATTAACAAAAATGAATGTAACTGGAAAGGAGAGAAGGGATGTATGGATATGAACCTTCAAAAGAAAAGCTCCCAGTCTGTGATCAGTAGTGATCTGTGTGTGGTAAGAAGCTGATGTGTCAAGGGAGATAATGGAAAAATCTGGTAAAGGCATCAAAAATCAAACTCTATTTGTCAAAAACATCTGAAAGCATGTAGTCAACTGGCAGGCCTGCTAGGGCTCCATAAGCTTCTTTAATAAAATCAGTAACTACTTCTAAAATGCAGCCAACTTGATTCCCATACTGAAAGGTGCTAGGTAGGATCCTGACAGACTTTTGTCAGGCTGGGGTTTCCTCCAGAGAGCAGGAAATTCTGTTTAAATGCTAGCTAAAAATAATTCTGTAAGAAGCCTAAAAGAAAATAATAGATGAAAATCAGCAGGATGCTTTAAAAAGAGATTGATCTCCCTGTAGCATGTATAAATTGATGCTGCTTCAAACTACATTAGTGAGAAATTTGGCTCCATAGCCCTGGCATTTGTCTTTCAAGATTGAAAAATTGAGAACTTACTCTGAAAAACATTGAGTAGAAAGAGTATAGAAGCTCACCATTACTTTTGAAGCATGACTGTGCCATAACATTGGCTTTGAAATCCCTCAGTCTGTATTGCAGCAGAGAATCTGACCCACAGACTCATCCTCTGCCTGAGAAATGTGTTCTGTCTCTCACATCAGCCAAGCAAAAGAAAATCTACAAATAGTGCTGAGCTGACAGTTCTCCTGGTAGTGCCAGAGACAGGACAAAATCCAGCTCATTCCCCTGTGCCTGCTGCTTCATCAGTAAAGATAAGATTTACAAAAGCACGTAGAACGGATAAACTGAGTAAGAATCCCTTCTGTAAACTCAGAATTCCGCCTTGCTTTTTAAGGTGTTTCCAGCAAACTCTGTTTCCAGAGTTCAGAGGAGATGCTGTCAAAACATTCCGTGTTTATTGTATTGCTCAGGCAGCGTGGAGAAGGTGAGGCCAGAGTTTTCCACAGCATTGTCATGAGCAAAGGGGAACTGCAGCATCACAAGTGAATCTCTCAGTGAGGCTGACCTCAGGGAGGGTGAAAAGTGACTTGCAGCTGGTATTTGTATCAAGATGGGAATTATCCTCTCATTTCTTTTCACGTCAAGTCGCGTTCTGAAATCTGCACTCAGCCAGAAACAGCTGGAGAGTGTAAAGGAGGCTCACTGGAAGGAACACAAAGGCCTCTGTGTATTGACCCACTTCTGACTGAGCAACGCTGCATCACTCTCAGGGGTTTGGTTTTCTCACTTGGATGCTCTGGAACAATTGAAGGGTTCTGCCCACCGTCACAGTGAACTAGGTTTGGGATTGAATTGGAGCTCTGGATCGTGACTATGTGCACCTAAAGGCTGAATCCAAGTGTGAACTCTCCATCCAGGAGCCTCCTCTAGGGCAGATTAATTATTCTAATGGCACAAAGTGAACTTCATAGGGTAACAGTTCAGAAGAGGAGTTCTTCAACAGCACAGGTGGTGCAGTCACTGTCCCTGGAGGCCTTTAAGAAAAGGACTCAGGGCAATGGTCTAGCTCACCAGGTGGTGTTTGCTCATAGACTGGACTCAGTCTCGGAGGGTTTTCCAACCTAAATGATTCTGTGAAATGCTCTTTACCTTGTCCTTACAGATAACTCAGGAGCCAGCAGATCCATTCTAACATGACTCAGAAATGTGAACAATCCTTTGCACATCAGGTGCCTCTTTCTTTGCATCAGTGCACAAGCTATGCAGTCTCTGCCACATTCCTGAGTTCTGTTTACTGCTCTAGTCTTACTCAAAGTTCCACCTTTTCTAAACAACCAACTGAAGCATTTGAATTTCCTTCTCTTTCAAATTCAGCAGCTCCACTTGACCCTTTAAAGTACAGATACTGAACCAGTGTTTAAACTAAATGCCATTTCTAAGCAAACACCCACAAAGTTATTAGGCATTTGCTCAACAGAGTACATCCAAGTTACATTAAAAGGACCAAGCTGAGACCCATCTGCCTTTTAAATATTAATTGGCTCAGTCCCCAAAACCAAAAGTGCTAGTATTTTTTTTTTAATTGAGGGTTGTGATTGTCTTCTGAGAAATTTTACAAGAGAAGATTAATTTATCTCTCTAGCAGTACTTGGCATGACCCACAGCTGTTTCTAATGTGACTGCCTGGCTAGGAGAACGTGGTTTTACAAGTACTCTAAAGTGCAGTTAGTAGTAACGCAGAGAGGATTATGCTCGCTTTTGCAGGATCAAGTTTGCTCTCCTAATGGAAGGGGAGAAAAGCTCTGCTCAAAACTTCATCTGGGTAAACTTGGGAAATTATGTGGCTTTCTGTGGGAAGGACCTTACACAGAAGTGGAATAAAACTTTAAAATTAGTCAGTGTTTTCAAAGCAAAGAAGAAACTGAACAGCTTCAAAATGAAAACTGCCTTGTGGCATTTTCATGTTATCAAGAATTGTTTTGGAAAAGCATGGCAATGGTTCATTTTTAACATTATCAACTGGGTTTTCATTTTAAAAATTATCATTATTAGCTTATATTTTGGAGTTGGAAAATCAAATGCTTTTCTAAAAGTATCTTTCCAAAAGCCTCCTCCAAGTCGCAACCCTATAAAAAGCTTTCCATTTTGTTTTTCATGAATGAACTCTACTGAACAGTCCTGAGGAAAATACTTGAGGAGTATCTGAGTTTAGGTGAAAAAAGCAGAGCTGAATTCAATAATTTAGTACCTGCATCTTTGTTAAGGAAAACAAAACTGCAGTATTATAAAACAATACATTTTACTTGGACAATGAAATGTTATTATCTTTGGAGCTAATGATGAGTTTGCTCTTACTGCAGTAAATCCAGTATTCTTCTTAAGAGGTGACAGGCATGTGCAAGAACTTTTCAGAGGCAAAAGAAAGGTCCAGTAATTTGGACTAAATATATATTTATTTATAAATATTATAATTTTTAATAGCCTTCCATTTTGGACGAGCCTTCAAAATTAATCCAAACTTGGCCAACATAGGAAGGATGGGTCCATGTCACTGAAAAGTGTCCAAGTTGTAAGAGTTCAAATGTAAAGAGACATTTCAATCAAAGGTCATGCAACCAGTTCTCCTTAAAGGATCTATATAAGCAAACACAAACAAATGTGTCATTTACCCCTCAGATAAGTTGTTCCCTGAGCAATCCCAGCACACAGCTCCAGCAGCTCACTCAGTGAGCTCCAGTGTGGATTTCTCACCAGTTGATCTAAGGCCAAGGGACCAGCAGCTATTGAATCACTCACTGCAAGAAATGCGACTCAGTGATGCATTTTCAGCTGCAAGGGCAGAGCACTGGTGCATTGCATGGAGCTGAGTGCCAGCCCCAAGGTTTTGACATCCAATTACTGCTGTGACTTTCAAAGCAAACTTCCTCCTGTGCTTGTTCTCAGTGTCAGCACAGATGATCCCTTTGGTGTCACAGCCACCAGTGGGAGCTCAGTGCCCCACAGCCTTTGTGTTCACTTGCAGCAAGTGTCAGTACTGAAGCTGTAATTTAATGTTGTCCCACCTGCTTAGGAAATCAGTGATCCCAGAGATGAGAAGGAGGACATAATTTTACTGTTCCTTAAAGTGGACAGCCTGCTGTCTGCCTTGTTTTATCCTGTGCTGTGACCCATCACATTCCCATGCAGGTAGTTCTTAGTCTGTTCTGAACTTGGGTAGCTGTCCTTGTGAGGTACCTGTCATTCATTACTTATTTCTTTCCAAAGCAATAATGAGGATGTAACTTTGGATGGTTTTCCTCAAAAAAGTAACTTTAAAAATCCACAAAAATCTTGGAAAAATGTCATAAAAATCAAAACTACCAGTGTTCAAGTGGCAGCTTTTAATTGTACAGGATTGTTCTAGGAAAAAAGAGTCTACCAATATAGTTCAACCATTGTAGACATACTTCTCTGTGCTTTGATACCCTCATGCAGTCCTCAGAGGAAGATAAAAAACTATCCATGTTCCCAATAAGATTGTACAATGCAAGGAAAGCAGCTGACCAGGCTGTTCTCCAAAGTTTTCACAGAGGTTTGCAGGAATTGTTCTTCTGGTAGCACTTCATTGCAATATCAGTTTACCTTTCCTTGTGGTTTTAATTCAAAAACTAGAAGAGAATCAGAAAATTTAGAAGCAACAGCTGATGAAAGAGCTAGTAAATAGCCTGTCCCGGAGTATTTTGCTTTTATTGAATATTGTTTTCATTACAAAACAAGAAGCATGTATCAGGACTTTTAAGGGTGGAGGTAATGGATATTAAACTGATGTTTTTGTCAGCAGTAAATTAAAAATTTTACCGTTTTTGTAAGTACCAGTTTGTCATATTTTACACGGGAACATCAGAAAGGCCACATTTGCTCAGAGTAAAGGTCCATCTGGCTCAGCATCCTGTCTCTGGGTAATGGCCAGGAAATTATGCCTAGGGGTGAGTATAAGAACACAGAAAATAAATAGTGATTCTTCAGGATATGTCTCCAGCCATGAGCTGCCACTGACTCGTGAACTTCCAGTTTCTCAGTGCATTTTCCAAGACCAACAGAATCCAATTTTGTATCCGAGGGAAAGAAAAGAGTAGATTTTGTGGATCCTGAGACCTGTCTGTTGTTAGTGATGCCCATGGAGGGCTCAAAGAAGAGGAGCTGCTTGTGTTCCCCAGCCAATCTATGTAACTCAAGGACAGCACTGGTTCCCATTCATTCTCCATCTTATCTCTTTCCACAGTTTCCTGGTCATATACGAGCAGCCTCTCTGTTCAGAAACAGGATATATTGCCATTTTTTTCTGTTTTTCCCTCACCATCCCTTGGTTCTCCCCTGCTCACTCATCAGGCAAAGATGAGCCATTTCCCCACTGCACACACCTCTAGGCTGCCTGTAATATGTGATGAAGGAGGATAAAGCCAGCTCCCATCACAGTATTTCCAGCAAGAACAGGAGCAGGTTCCCCAGGGGCCTCTGCACAGGCCTGCTGATCTCCCCAAGGCTGGAAGAAGACTGAAGCTGGGAGTCTGCTCTGCCTATTAAATTAGTCCAGGGAAAAGTATCTGTGTTTGTGAGCACACCTCTGTTACATGAACATATTATAAGTTTCTCTGTATGCAAGCCTGCAGAAAATTCTTCCCATGGGAAAGCATCTTTTAACCATCTTTTACTCTGTACAAGTTTCTATAACAAATATCTGAGTTGTGTTTCAAGGACATTTAGATTTCTCTGCCTGTCTCCTGATAATAGGAGATGGGGGTTTTTCCTCCTTCCAGCCTATGAGGTGAAAAGTTATTATCTCTGATTGTGTAAGCCATTCTAGCATTCCATGAACAGAGCTTGAAGCAGCAGCTTCGGATGCTCCAGACTAGACAGATAATAGCCCAAATCCTTTGAATTATAGAATCATGTTAATAAATAATATTTAGCCTTCTGATATTATTGTCAAGAGTCCTTTGTTACTGCATGGACCACGGCAATATACCTCCCAGCACAGAGTTTTCCTGTAAAGCCTTTAACTGCACAAAGTGCATGCTGAAGTCTCAGCCAGGACACTCCACCCAGCAAGATTAGTGGCAATCAAAACCTTGTAGGTGAGAAAAGCAAATGCTCAATCAAATATGAAGTAACTCATCTGGAAGTCATATCCTGTGGTTTAGTTTTAAATTAACAGCCTTTTTTTCAATTTGCTGTAGACAGCAGACTGGTGAAGCTCTGAATGCAGACCCCTGTATGATCCAAGATTTGCAGGTGCACTGTCTTTCTAAAGTGAAATTGGAACGTTTCAAAAGTTGATACAGCTTACAGATGCAGCAAAGGAACATGTAACTGGAGTGAGAGAGTACATCCAGCAGAAAAATTCTCATCTGTGGTGTTAATAGGTTGTTAGAATGGGAATAATATATTAGAGAGCTTTCCCTCTTAGTGCCTTGTCATGGGCATAATTAAAGGGGTGTAACACACATCAGTGGGAGCCTGGAACAACCTGCTGTGTGGCTCGAGTTTGATCCAAATTCTGTAATGCTTTTCCTTGTGTCAGCAGGACATGGGGCGGGGGGGTTTCAGGCAGTTTGCAATTGAGTTTGTCTCTCCAAGGAGGGACTTGGATGTGCCTGTGCAAGAGCAATATGTCAGCAGTGCTGGTGTTGGGTCTTGCTTCTCCACACAGCTGAGTGCACACGGGTGAGCACACCCTCAGTGGGCAGGGATGCTGCCGAAAGACATCTGCTAAGAACTGGACTGAGATCCTCCAACTTCTCCATATCAATTGCTGAACAGATGGTGAGCAATCATCCTTGTTATTTTTCGTTCCAGACTTATGGAGAGATGTGAGCTGGCAACTTCTTTTTCTCAGCTTGGGACCAACAGATCTTTAGAAGTCAAAACATTATTATTATGCTATTATTTTCTAGGGAACCGTTAAGATTTGGGTGCCTCATTCGAAGTACATAGACAGGATAGAGGCTAGTAATAATTCCCAAACAGTTTAAGTCAGTATGGATCTAATTTTGGCATTAAACCTGCAAGATATACCTAAATTTCCTTTGTGCCAATCCCAAGACCGTGTTTTGCTGAAAGGAGCATCATTTGTGTGTAATCATGTGAGTGAAAAGCTACTGTCCCTGCTCCCAGCTTCTTCTGGCAATAACTGTTCATGACAGACTCCTGATTTTTGTAGTGACCTGCTGAAAGGGCCTTAAGTGTAACCATTTTTTTGTCATGTTGGAACAGAGTATGTATGTGCATGCAGCTGGTTACTGTTTGTTGCAGCGCTGTGAGGATCTCTGGTTCGGGCTCAGTGACTTTTAAACCCCTTAGTGTGATATCAAGCATTCATCTGATGGCACCATTCAAGTCAGATGGGTACAAAAGTAAATAAAAATATTTTGGTGAACAATTCATAGTGCCAAAGCTGAGCTGAGAAGCTAAAACCACGAGCATTGTCTCTGTTAGACAGCAAGGCAACAGAAGCTACAACAAACTGCTCTTACATAACGAAGCAATTATGTTTTCTCAGTCTCACAAGTTTTTGACAACACAGCTTTCTCAGGCTTTTCACTGATAACACTTTGAGGCTCTTCAGTGAAAGTATGATAAATAAGCAGTCACTGTTCCCAGCGTAGTTTTGATCACCAATTTTTACTGAAGAAATATCTTATGTTTTACATCTATGCTGTTACACTCTCACACCTGAAAAAGGTCACAGAGGTGTCACTGAGGGAAGTAACAAGTCAATAAGGGAAGATCCCTTATGGAATCAAAAACAAAACAAAAAAGCCATTGTATATCTATGGGAGGGAAGCAAGAAGCCTGTGTTAACTTTCATGGTTAGAAAGAGAACTAAGTAATGAAGCTGTCATAGAGTTTCTACAAGCCATTTTTTATCCTAATCTTCCTGAAATATCAAATTACATGAGCTGCAGTAGCAAGCTCTCCAGACAAAACTGTACCATTCATACAAATTAAAAATAAATTATAAATGGCTCTGTACAGGAAAATTTAATTCTTCCTATCAGAGCATTGAAAGGACCAGGGAGAACATGTCTCTTAGGGCTTATAGAAACACTTGGAGAAGGCTACCATTTGTTGTTCTAAAGCAAAAAAAATTAATATTTGTGGCTGAATTTTGCATTAACTTTGCAAAGCAACAAAGACAACTAGGACTAGGAAACTAGGATTTAAGCTAATACTGTGGAAAAATAAAGATGATGCTTAAACCTAGATTCCAGGTGTTGAGTGGGCATTTTTGAGATCCAGACATGAAATTGCGTGTGTTGTAATTTGGCAGCTCAAGCACCCCTCTGAGCTAAGAGCAGCGGCCCCAAGGACTCAGCCCATTTTCAGAATGCATCACACCTTCAAACCCTGGGAATACCAGGAGCATTGTGCACAGACAGAATGAGCACTGGATGCAACAGCACCCCTTTAGGTGTGCAGGTGTGGATTTCTTTCTGAAGGCACGTTCTCCTGGCCTTAATTGCTCTCAGAGGGGGAGAAGGAGCTCAGAGTGCTCTGCAGTGGTCAGCTGCTTCCAGAGCTCACACTCCTTTGGGGCCAGATTCAGAGCTGTATCAAGCACCCGCAGCTCCCTTCCACATTCTCTAGAAATTCCAGGAGGCTGCTGGATGGGTCAGCACTTGGTTCTCTTGTAATAGAGGTTATCCCCAAGTGCCTGGGAAAAATAAAACCTTGTAGGTTTGGTATTGTTGCAGGCAGACAAAAAGACAAAATTACTGAATCCAAGAGAAATTGCTGGCAGGGTTTTCTAAGATAAAGTACTGCCTGCTACCTGGGAAAAATACCTATAGACATAGTTTTGTTCTTTGTGGGGTAATAACTCTGAGCTCTTTAATGACCACAGATGGTAAGGACTCCCTCTGAATGTATTTTGAATGGTAGTAACTATAATAACTCTCAGCAAAGAACCTCAGCCACCTAGCTGAACTCCTGCTGTAGAAATGACTCGGGCAAAACTGATGATTCAGAAGGTGAAATATTACTTCACGTGGCATGTGGGTGTTCTTCTAAGGTTTCCCTTTAAGGATCCACCTTGTTTGGTTTATGAGGTCTGACAAGACCTCACAGCCCTCGCTAGCAGACTGTAATACCAAGCACTGCACCAATTCAGAGGTGTCAGATCTGCCACCTGAGATAAAATACACAGGTACCCTTCAAATTTCTTACTAAGGTCTTGGCCTTTTCTGTAGGAGTAATTTAAATAGGCGAAGGGGGAATAAATTCAAGTTACATATGGAAAATGCTGCTGAAAATAGCCTAGAAAAAATAATGTTAGTAAATAGCAATGTGAAGTACTATGTGAAGGTCTATTAAAATAATCACATTTACACATATATCACATTTAGTCTCAAAGCACCTCGTAAACATTAGTTAACCTCTTGTGCTATATAAGTATAGCACCAATTCCTCTGTTCTATAGAGCTGCATCAGACTTCTAAGGAAGAGCTCATACATTCAGAAAGCAGCAAAGAACTGGCTGTGACCCTGGAGTCTTGGTGACCTTTGTCCATCTGGAAAAGGTCAGGACTCCCTTGTTACTTGATTTACTCAAGTAGAGAAAACAGATAGAAAGGTCCCTATCAGAGCAGCTCTGCAACAATGTGGTTCTTACTCCAGCTACATCCCATAACCACCACAGAGAACGAGCAGACATTGCTGGGAAATTCCTCTTTCCCGAGAAAAGGAGGAGCCAGGCAGTTCTGGGCTCCTGTTTGCAGGTTGCTGTAGACCCCAGCCACGTGCCCATCGCAGTGTCACCGTGCAGTGCCACCCCTGGCAGGCTGTGGTGGCACTGTGAAGGTGTCCCTGAAACAAGGGATTGGTGCCCAGCCTCTGGATGAGGAGCCTGCAGGTAGCTCAGGGTGTTGGCTGCTCCTGCAGAAGAGTTTGCTGTGGAAACACTGCATTGTTTCTATCCGACACTAGAATATGGCCATCATCATGTTAGAAAATACCCATGAACAAGTGGCCTTTTAATATTAACAAAAAAACCAAAAAAGTCATGAGGTACAAGGACATAAATTCATGGTTAGGGCTGAGCAGGTAAGGAACACAGGGAGATGGACTTGGAAGAGCATCATTAAAGACCTCTACAGGTAACTGGTTTTTTCAGCTGGGGAGCTGCTTGGAGTCAGCTGAGCCCAGTTCCTGGCTAAGGTAGTTGAGTAGGGCCCTGGAGAGAGAGAAAGATAGGAACATGTGGAGGGCACTTTGGAGTGCAGTTTCCCACCAGTGATCCAACAGCTGCCAGGTTGGGAAGGGAATGTTCTTCCCTCAGCTCCTGCACGGTCCTGTGGCTTTCCTTTTACCAGCTCTGGCATTTTTTTGGCCACAGAGAAATTAAGTTCAGGTAGCAAAGCTGGCAGAGACCAGCAGCATGGAAGAGGAGGAAGATATTTTCACTGATTTGCAGTGGCAAGAGACGGAAAAGGAATGGAGCAAGGCTAGCTCTGAATTGAGACCAGTTGTGAGAGAAGCTGTGATTTCAGTTCCTCCTTGGATTTTACTTTATTTTGCTTTTGGAGTTTTTTTTCCCTTTCTTTTTCTAATCAAAAATATTTTATGTGACTCAAAGAGTCAAACACTTTGCTTTAACAGAAGTGAATGTCAGGTCCTGTGAGTAACTACTGACTTACCTGCAAAGGCTTTTTGCTTCCCCTAGCAACTCCCTAATTAAGGAGAGCTGTGCTTGGAAATATGCTTTGAAAATTTGTTTTCAGGAGATTAAAGTCTGATGGAAACATGCAGCTCTTGAATGAATGTCCTTTTGTTATGCTAAGATTGCTTACAGAAGTGCTCACAGAAAATCTTCAACTACCACTGTGTTTGTAGGGAAGGAACAATTTAATTGCAATAATAACAAGGTGATTCTGAAAGAATAAATCATGCCTGCAGCAAGCCATGCCTTAAGTATAGATCATTGTTGCAGTGACATCTCCAAACAATTACTCATCACAGGAGAAGTCAGTTAGCATGGACTGTGAAATTCAGTGACCCAGCAGTGGGAATGTGCTGGGAACAGTTTTCCTGTTGTATTTCCCACCCTGACCTTTTCCCAGGAGTGAGGGAGAAATGATGCTATGGAAGCTGAGATTATTTGCATGAGGTTATCACAAGCAAAATGGCCTTTTCTGGATGAGCTGGACAATTCTTAGGGAAAGGGGAGAACCTAATTAAAGCAACTGTTATGTGTGACTGGGAATGGGACTGGAGTTCCCTTGCTGACTGACTGCCAGCTTGGAGCAGCAGCCACTGTAACCCTTTATCTTCTGGGACCTAAGAGGTGGCTTTGGCAAAGTGAGTCTGAGCCTCCTGAATCAGCATAAGGACAAGCTGGGAAAAGAAAATAGAGACATAAATATGGAAATGTTCACCCTCTTCATAGGTGCTCTGTGGGCAAGTTGAAATAAGGCATTCATTTACTTTTTTTAATTAGATATATAATTAAAATAAATAATGTAAACTGCACTTGAATGCAATGGTAACACATATTTCTGGAAAGAGTTATTAACTTGTGTGAAGTATAGGGAAAAGCTGTACAAATCAGGAAAGATTTCATTACATAGTTTGGTGTAATTATACAATTGGTTTCTTAGGCAAATCTCGCCTTCTACATAAGACTAGCTTTTTCTTCCTGCCTTTGATTGATTTTATTCATTTCTTTATTATATGTATATATTATGTGTGTGAATATTCTCCTAGTATGATTCTTGATCACCAGGTGATTTGTCAGCTCTGAATTTCAGAGGGCCAGAGTCGATAGAACATGGTGGCCCAAGGGGTAGAATTATAAAATTGTAAAGGTTGGAAAAGACCTCTAGGATCATCAAGTCCCAGCTGTTAACCCAGCACCACCGTCATCTTCACTACCAAACCATTTTCTCAAATGTCATAGCCACACGTTTTTTGAACACTTCCAAAGATGGTGAACTCCACTGCTTCTCTGGGTAGCCTGTTTCAATGTTCTCTGTGAATAATTTTCTCTTAATATCCAATCTAAACCTTGCCTGGCTCCATCTGAGGCCATGTCCACTCATCCTGTCACTTGTTAGCTGGGAGAAGAGTCTGACCCCACCTGGCTACACCCTCCTTTCAGGCAGTTGTGGAGAGTGACAAGGTCTCCCCTGAGCCTCCTTTTCTCCAGGCTAAGCAACCCCAGCTCCCTCAGCCACTCCTCTTAAGACTTCTTCTCTTTCATCAGCTTTGTTGCCCTTCTCTGGACATGCTTCCGTGTCTCAATGTCTTTCTTGTAGGGAGGGTTCCAAAACTGAGCCAAATATTCTTGGTGTGGCCTCACCAGTGCTGAATACAGGGGTAATTCTGTTCCGTTTTTGTTGATCATAAAATTCACATATTTGGCCTGAGTCTGATTCACTTGGTTGAGTTAATTTAAAACCTATTGTGCATGTGCAAGCATATACCAAGGATTTCATTTGCTTGAACACCAAGAGGTGAATGAAGAATGAATGAACAAAGCCAAAGCCATTCACTTCTCCATTCAAGCAAATACCCAGGTAATATAATTGGGCAAATGACTGAACTAAGCACACATCTGGGGACTAATAATCATAGATTCTGCTCTTACTCTGCCAGGTGCATAGAACATTATATATACTCTGAATAACCAACAGAGACATGTATTACATGTACTGAAATTAAATAGAGTTGCAGTCACGTTGCTTCCATCAGCTGCTGCAGCTACAGCTTATTTACATAAAGGGGGGACACCTTTGGAAGCTATTTCCTTTCCTTTCCTACCAGAACTGAGAGGACCAGCTCTTTCTAAAACACTGAAATAGATCAGCCAGTCCAAATAAGCCAAAGCAGGCCTGAAATTCTGTATTTGGATTCACGTGTCTTGGACCTTGGACCTGTCTTGGTTAAGCAAGGCAGCATAAAGTCACTGACTTGGAGAGCAGGGGAGTTCCACACTGAGCTATTACAGTAGAATGCAGACTGGACCCTGCTGCTTTCTTTCCTTACAGAGATGAGGAGATTTTCTTTCCCCCAGTTCTGAGTACTACTTTGCCATGACTTTAACCTGGTGAGAATCAGAATGGGAATTGCAAAGAGCCCCTTGTGTCTCTGTGCCATGGCTCCTTGGGGGCCCTTGGAATGGAGAGCAGCACAGTCTGCCCTCACTGAGAAGTTGTGAGGATAAGGGAATTAAGTAATGAAGGGACTAAGTTCATTGGTGACAGTTGCCTGAGACAGATATCAAAATATAGCTTCCTTTTGTCTCATCTCTCATAGTTACATGAAACATTTAAAAGAACTTTACTGTTCTGTGTATTACACTGGAATATAATTTGTCAGTAGGACGTGACAGAAAAGCTACCACAGCAACAGGCTGCTAAAGTAAAGTTTGATGCTTTGTGTGTGTGTGTGTTATTTAGCAAGAAATGCAAAGACTTTCTCACATTAATTCCTGCTGATTTCCTTCTATGTTGAATCCAATGCTTTTTCACTCAGACATTAGTTTGTTAGACATCCTTGTTAGACATGTAAACAGACATCCAGAAAGATACCAGGGTAATTTACTGCCCTAAAGATATTTGTCCCAATGAACACATGCTAAAGCAAAGATGGAGCCTGTCACTGTGCAGCAGAGGCTTCTGAATGCCCAGGATTCTGTAAGATGAGACAGCTAAAACTGCACCTCTAATCTTGTGCTTTCTTTTCCTCATACTTTGTAAAGACCACATTTTCTAATAAAACAAGATGTTCTGCCCTGACAAGCCTTTCGCTTGCAGCATTTGGCTAAACTCTGTCACTGTGAGCTGGGGTACAGTGACTTGGCCAGATGATGGTGGTGCCTCCCAGAGACACCACTCTAATCTTCAGTCTCATTTCATTTTGTGATTATTTCTTACTGCTCTGTGCTCTTGTTTTGATAACTCAGAAGGAAATGTTTTCATCAAGCGTCCAAAGTGTGATCAAATGCTGGTGTAGGGTTTTTTGTGGTGGCTTTTTTTTCTTTCAACTCAGACTTCATTCTCCTTCTCTTTTGCAAGATCGAGGGTGAAGATATGCAGTGGCCCAGATTAATTCCCAATCACTTCACTGGGAGTGTGCCTGCTAATCAAATGTGGGTCTTTCTTTACCTATTGCAATTCCTACTGCTTTTATTTCCATGCATACACACCTCCTTCCATCCCCTCAATTTCTCTGCACCTCCAATCACTTCTGATTCATTTCTGTGTTTTATGGCTACTCCTGGTGTAGCCCCTGAGATCCAAAAGCCTTTACAGGATTTAGGACCAAAGAAGTCTGGATGGAAGCACTTCCCCTGAGGCAGATGTGTTTTGTCACACCTGCATCAGTGATGTGAGAGAGCACTGTCACAACACTGAGCTGGATCCAGACTGAAAGGCCTGACAGTTTTGTGATTCTCAAAGCTCAGCTGCCTGGGAAGACTTTAGTAGCTGCTGTGAGGTTCACAGGAAGACTTTAGTCACGTAAGCACCTAAAATTCCATGCAGAAACTATTTATGCCAGCCCTTTGCAGATCTTTGAGGCCTCTTCAGTCCTTCAGAGTGACACAAATGTTCCACCTGGTCCCTTCCACAGAGACAAGGGAGTTGGTGAATAAGCTCTCAGGTTTAATCTGGGCTTTAATGGAAATCAATGTTAATTAAAGAAAACTCATCCCTGTTTGAAGCAAATGCTGGTTCATTTGCAGGATTAATCACTCCAGGGGCAGACTGGCATTTCCCCTTCTCTCTTGGCATGGGTGGAAACCACCTACATGTTTGTAACTTCCACCTCCCTCCTGCTGCGTGACAGCACAAAGGGGCAGATTTGTCACTCTCTGGGGACCAGCCATATGAAACTGTTTTATTTGCTCAGTCATTTGCAGAGGGTGGCTGGTTTGTGCCTGGGAAAGCCAGCTGGTATCAGATGGCTGCTTTAACAATTAGGAGAGTGCTGTTACTGCTGTCTCCAGGGGCGAGGGGTTTATCCATCAAAGACAATAAACATCTTTTCACCCTTCACAAATGACCATCCTTATGTGCAAGGAGCTAGGAAAACCTTCCCAGCTCACTGCAAAAGAAGACAGGGCCAGTGCAATGAGCTACAAAAAACCACAAATACTGATTCTCCCAGGAAACACAAAGGTGGAGGGGCCAGAAGCTGAAGCCTCAAAGGGCTTTTCCTTTCCCTTGTGATAAATTATTAAATGCTAACCTTGATTACAGCAGTAGTTTAAAATCTCTGTGTCCAGAAACCCTTCAATTAGCAGTTCTCCAACTTTTCCAGTGGTGCCACCTTTGAGCCTCAGGCCCCAACAAAGACAGTTCTGGCCCCCATTTTCCTCTTGCTCACCTCATCCCCTTGGGCTCAGATTTAATGTAATGTCCATACCACTGCCAAAAAAGCTTTTCTCAACAGGGATGAGAGAGAGGGAAGAGGTGAGAAACAGGAGCTGAATTCCCTGAGGTTGCTTCAGCCCTGATGGAACTTGATAAACTCCTGTCACGCCTGTGAACAGCAATACCTAAGTGGGCAAATTTGGTGTCCATCCAGGAAAAAGAGCAGCTGGTAGCTGTGAGAGAAGCCCTGTGGGGAAGGAAGGTTTGTCACTATCTATTGACAAGTGGTGGAAAGTAACTTACAAGGGCAGGTCTTTTTGGGTACAGGGAAGTTTGGGGCATTTTGTCAGCTGGTGAAGGGAAACAGCCACCCTGGCAAAGCTTCAGCCCAAGGCTGCACTGCAAGGGACCCTAAAAAAAAACCAAATGGGAGATTGAAGATTTTGTTTGTCGGTTTGGGCTTGTCCGTTGTTGATTTTTTAATGGCAAAATCTCTGATAAATTTCACGTGGACCCTTCCTTAGAGGATTTGGATGGATATCTGGGTGGATCCGAGGCAATGGCCTGGCACTTGGACCATGGTAAGTGGCTGTGGTGGCTTTGGGGACATGCCCCACCTGCTGGGGAGGTGCCTAAGGAATGGGGATGGGGCCAGCAGACAGCCCTCAGTGGAGGTCTCCTGTTTTAAGAAATATGCACTGAATTTGTTCTCTAGTGGGGAGAAAGGGAGTCATTCTGGGGTAGAACAAGAGTCAGGACTGCTGGAAACTGAAAGAAAAAGTGAGTGAGGCATAGAGAGGCAGTAAATGCAAAACATTTGTCCTGTAAGAGCACCTTCACAGAATGAGGATTAGGATTTAGAGAGCTGTCTGCTGTCTTCTGTCTGCCCTTCCCACTGCCTCACCCAGTACCCACCTGTTTTATCCAGCCTCCTGATGTGGGGGGGCTCATCATCATCTGGGCACCAGGCTGAAATGTCACTGCTCTCCTGTAAAGAGTGAAGGGTAACACTGTTCAAGCTTTTCCCTGCAGGGCTTGAACCCTGATCCCATCAAACCTTCCAGGAGGGCTTCAGGTGCATTCACTGAACAAAATTTTTCCCCTTCCTACACAGATTGTAGCTTAATCAATACAGCCTAAACACAGACCAGCCTACAGCTGCTTTCTGTGCTGCTGGTTTTGGCCAGGAGCAGAACTCCTCTCTATCATAAACTCTGTGGTCCCACAAGCCTGGAAAGGGAAAGGAAATAAATAAATGGAAAGGAAATAAAATCCAAGTGTGGACACAGCAGGGAAGCAAGGCCTGCTGATAAAACTGAGCACAGGGAACTAGCAGTGCAATTGAAGGGACTCCAGGGCTTCCTTCTGATCCAGGGAATAGTTTGGAACAGAATATATAATGTCCAGGGGCCTAGGCTTGGCTTCATATCAAAGAGAGATTGATTACTCTAGCAGTGGTGGTGAGTCATGGGCATTTGAGAATCCCCACATGTTAGAACTTCATATCAACCTTCAGCCAGTGCTAATCAGAATCTGATTTAAGGTTCAAGACTTTTTTTAGGCTATGTCTGGTCATGCTCAAGTTTTATTTGACCTTTAAGCATCCTTTTCCAAGTTACATCTTCCTTTGGTCATTTTCTTACCAGCCCAAACACAAAAGGTCTTGCCAGCTGGACAGAAGTGTCAAGATATTTTCTACATGTCTGACTTGCAGCCTCCTCTGTCTTGTAGCAAAGGCAACTTTCCCTTTTATGCTCCCTACAACAGATGGATGAATTAGACTTGCTTTTGCCCATTTGCTGGCAACTGTACTGCAAAATCTCAAGCACTTGGCATTAACTAAATTATTAACAGTTAATATCAGCTTTCTGTGCAGTGTAAACTGATATGCTAAGGAAGGGTGGGCCTAATAGTCAAGCATTTTCTAGATTACTCTTCCATTTACTAAAAGCAAGCAACTGCTGCTAAAAAAAAAAAAAAGAAAAAAAAGAAAGATTTGATCTTGCTGTGCAAGATGTGCATTTCAACAGCTGCAGCTTTCTCAGAATGCTTTTTGGAGTTAATCAGTAAAAGGGCAAAGGGAAGGCAAAATCTGTGCCAGGAGATTTTCTTGGTGGATTTTCAAGTCCATTAATAACAACTCAGGCACTGGCAGGCTGGGGCAGCAGATGAGATGTGGGGGTAAAGCCAGAAGTGCTGAACTGCTGGAAGGAGTGCTGAGCTGCACTGTGATGGCTGAGAGAGCAGAGCAGCCCAGCTTCCAGACTGGCAAAACCACAGCACCAATATGTGGCACAAAGCACTGAGCAGCCACTGGAGAAGGACAAAATCAGGGCCTGTGGCATGTCCAGCCCCAGGGATGGCAGCAGGGAGCTGCCTGAGGAGCCACTCTCTTGTGCAGGACTGCTGCCTCCTCATTGCCCTGGCTTCTCACTCTGTCTTAGCACGGGCTGGGAGGTTTTCCTGCATTTGTTTTTATGTTCACTTTGCTGCCTCTCAGAGAAACAGGGCACTTGGACCTTTGCTTCTCTCACCATACCTGGCTGGGGGATCAATAGGTACCTGTTGATGGTCAGGAGGAGAGGTACATGTTGCTGCTGAGGGCTCCCTGAGAGAGGTTTCCTGAGCTATTAACAGCACAGATCTGTCTGGGAACGGACAGAGAGAAGCTCCTCTGGACCCCTGTGCTGGGACCAGCCCCTGCCTTGCAGCCCCCACTCCCTTCAGTCAGCTGCCACTCTCAAGCCACAAGTTCTGTCACAGAGCCGTGAGGTCTGTGCTTGGCCCTTGCTCTGCTGTTTGTGTTGTCAGAGGAATCTGAGAAGACTTTCTGATGGCAGAGTGCCTGCATGCACTCTGGGTGTTGCTCCAGGCTGACTCCTTTTCTCTTCCATGGGTCAGGAAGCCTTCCCTCTGCAGTTAGCAGGGCTGGCACCCACATGCCTGTGTTCCATCCCTCGCTACCTCCCCTGTGCTCTGTGCTGTTGGCAGGGGCTGGGAGGATGTTTTCCTAATTCTGCAGCACCAAAGTACAAGGAGTAGATGGGCTGAGCGTGTTGCTGGGTCTGCTTCCTCCCCTTGCAGCGTATTTGGCAAAGGGGAGGAGATGCTGGAAGCTTGGACTCCTGCTGGACTTGTGTTGGGGCCAGACCCTGGCATAAGGCTAGTGCTTGCTGCAGGTCCACAGCCAAGTTTGCAGGGTGGGCTCAGCCCCATGGATCACACTGAGGCACATCATGAGAGTGTGCAGTTACACAGATCTGGTTCTGGTTCCTGGGGATGCCTTTGTTAGGGTGAGATCCCTCCTTTCTTGCTCACATCACTGCCCACAGGCATAAACCAGCCATGCTACAGCAGCTCAGGTGAGCAACCAGAATTTTGAGGTACCCTGAGGTGGTCCCACATGGATAAAATTGCTCTCAGGATTAAGTTGAGCCTTTCAACTGACAAGAGGAGGAGCCTAGTGATGTCAGAAATGTCACTCTATCGAGCAACACCAAACTCAGAGACAAACGCAGCCACACCCGAGAGAAGTCAAAGAAGAGAGAGACTTTATTTTGGTTTTCACATTATATAGGGTTCTGGAAACGACCATCGATTGGAAGGTGAAGTTACCACCTCTTTAACTACACTGGTCAATGACAAAGTCCATCAAACCTTTCTCCTCCCAGGAGAAAGAATGAAAAACAAAAAGACAGTTAGAAAAACATGTGCGTGTTTACAAAAAACAGCGTGAGAAACTCCATCACAAGAATGAAAACATCAGAAGGCTGAAAAGTGAGAGTGACACAGAAATACTTCAGTTGGATGTCTTGGATGGGATGAATCCCCACAGAGACCCTTACACCAAGCATATGCTCTCCAAAGCACCCTTCCCTGGCAGTGTTTTCCATGGTGTGTCCTCGAGTACCCTGTAAGTGCTTAGTTTGCCCTACCCACAGCATCCTTGTTCACAAGATTTATCTGACCCTACAGTGTTCACTCTGGCTGCTGTTTAAGGAGTGTGTGCTCCAGCTTGTAGAAGCCCTCCCTGGGCACTGTACCATTCCTGTGGGCCAGCATGGAGACAGGGGGTAAAATGAGCACCAAATTGCACAGTACTATAGCTAAGGTGCACTTCACGAGGCTGGTAGGGGATGAATTTCATAGGGAAATAATGTGCACCTCTCCAGACAGTGAGGAGTGATCTTCTGCAGATTTACAACCAGTAGCACCCCTAAACAATAGCTCTGCATCCTGATGGACTGAGCAGGGAGTTGAGTAGGCTGCAGCAAAGTGTCCAGGCTCAGGTGATCAGAGACAGGGTGGAGGGTCTGCATACCTGTTTGGGTATTTCTTTTATTCTTATGGTTGTCCAAGGAATGAGAGAAATGAAATACATTTTTGTGGTTCCACAGCTAGCCTAGATGATATTATGCCTGTCAGAGTCGGGTGTTTTGTTAAAATTAGAGATGATAGGTTTATAGCCCAGAAGGGATTGATGCAGCATGCAGCAGGCCAGACTTCCCTCTCTGAGTGCAGCTTCTCTAGTCCTCTTCTAATCCCTCCCTGTTCTCCCCTCTAGGGACAGGGCTTTCAGGCACAGCTTTAACATAAACAAAGAGGAGCAGTAGCCCAAAGGCTACTGTTTTGTGCAGACTTGACCATGGCCACTGTGACAACAGTAGTCCCCAGGTGCTGTTTCCTTCTGGTCCAGAGAGCTGCCTCAGCACCTTCCCTTCTCTCCATGTCTGTGGCTTGGGACAGAAAAACAAATATTTGAAGGTTTGAGAGGCAAATGAGGACAGGCACAAAGATCTTCACTGTTCTTTTAAGGAAGACACAACTTTGACCTCTAGCACCAAGGGTTTTTCTAGACTGTCAAACTGGGATCAGAACATCCTTCCTATAGCCCATTTCCAGCACACTTTCTTCCTTCTTGGACAGAGTTTGGTTTTCCTCGCTTCCTTTAGCGAAATGTGCATCTCAGTATCTCATCTCCCCTTGCCACCGCTCTTTCCCAGGCTTTTCTGCTTTACTTTGCGCTCAAACTGCTGCGACTTTTTAATTGCAGTCCTAGTACTTGACTCAGCTATTGTCCAGCAGGGTGAGAGGAGGTATCAGGCAGTAGCTGTGGTGTCTGAAGTGGACAGGCTGCACATAAGTGTAGCTCCTTTGCAGGTTACAGAGCCCCTAATTGCTGTGTGTCTACATTTTTTTTTTTAAAGCAACGTTTCTACCATAATTCCATGGGGTAAGAAACTGATTAAAATGTACCAAACGGTATCATCTTCAGTGCTTTGAAAAATCCCTGCAGCTGGTGGGTGGCTGTGGGGGAGGGAGTGATTGATGCAAAATGTCCCCTCTCCCCAGGAGATCTTTCTCCCCCACACCCATAATCCTGCTGCTTCGTACTTATATAACATTGTCATCTCCTGTAGCACGTATGCAACTGATTTGTCACCAGGAGGAAGCTCAGCCAGGAGTTGGAGCGAGGGACAGAGGACCTGGAGGGTCCTAACTTCTGTCACTGGCATGCAGTGGGCTCTTGGCTTCAGTTTTCCTCTTTGCAAAGGAGATCCTATTGATTTTTGCCTTGCTCAGCTGATGTGAGATGAAGTATGTGTTGACAGAAATGTTTTGAGATCCTTTGATGGAATGTGTTAATTTATTAATGGAATCTTCTCTAATCATCACATTTCTTCAGTTAACTAACGAAAACCCTTTGTGAGGGTGTAGTGTGCTGTTCAGCAGGCAAAACCTGACCCTCAGACAGCTCCCCCAGCCGTGTGGGGAGAGGCAGTGTTGGAGTCCTGAAGGGTGGCAGGACCAGAGCTCTGCTGGTGCTGCACCCTGCCAGGCTGCACTGGGGCCCAGTAGCCTGCAGCACGTGGGGTGGGCTTGGAAAGGGTGAGTATTTTTCGGGAGAAGGAATTAGGCAGCACGGTCAAAACGAATCTCAGCTGAGGGGAAACACTGAGAGATGCTTAATGTGTGCGTGCGTGATGCATGTGTGTTATTTTAGGAGAAAGCTGATCTGCCTGTCCCCTAAAGCACATGACAGTGCTCCTGAGCTCTGCCAGCCCCCATCTGAATTGGCAGAGTTTTATCCAGTCCCAAACATCACAGATGTGCCTCTACCCTTGGCTCAAGGGGGCTAAGAGGGTTGGTCAGCCCAAACACATTTATAAAACGTTTGCATCCATGTGGCAGCAATGGGAGTGGTAAATTCCTGGCACCACTGCCATGTGTCTGCAATGTGACCAGAAAAGGAAAGGCTGCTACCCTGTCAGAGTGTGGAAGGGGCAGTAGGGGAGGGAGAGAGTGTGAGCAGTCACTGTGCAACAACAGGGAGGCAGAGTTAATTTTTGCCTGTTATACAGTTTCAGTGTAACACCACTGAATTCATCTCCTGAGCTTTAATACTTAAATCCTGGTATTTTTTGCATATTAAATCAGGAGAAGCAATCCTTGAGGCAGGAGCAGGGATTGTTTGTGTTCCTGCAGCACCCAGGTTGGGCAGCTGCTGTATTGAGCTAGCAGCAACAACTATCATTAGGTTTAATTAGTGATCAATATGTCATTTCAACTAATGTGAGAAAGTTTACCAGGCAGAGTGTATTGGATTTTCTGGGAACAACGCAAAGAATATGAATATTTCAAGAATCCTTACACTAAGCAGGTACTGCTGCTAGGCCAGGCTTATCTTCACAGTATAGAAGAGTGATGCACCTACAATGCTGGAGCTCAGGCTTTGCACAGGGTCAGAGGGGAGACTTTGGTCCCTGGCTCCCAAACCCCTTCTGCTACTGCTCAGCAAACTCCCTTGTGAGCTTGCAGACTTCCCTCTTGAGTTATTAGGGTTTCTGACTTTGAAATACATGCTGTTTGTCTGCCCTCTGAAGTGCAGCCCATCACCGTTAGAAACACGATGTCTCTACAACTTTAGCCAGCTTTTTAGCAGAAATTCCTCCCCAGGAAGTCTCCCCCTGCTTTCCCAGAGCCACTGTCCTCCAGTCCTGCATGCAAGGCATATAAAACGCGTGGTCCTCACAGGTCCATCACCCAGTGGGATGTCTGGGAGGGCAGCAGGAGCAGCTACAGCTGGTCACAGTCCCAGCACTGAGAAGGTATCCTTTACTGAAAAAGTTCTGACACGCGGTTCCAGCGAGTGGCTGTGCAGCAGAGCGTCACATCATCACACCCAGTCTGAGCTTTAGTGAGTCTGGTTTCTTTCTGGCTTAGGTTCATCAACAGCAGCCTTTTTTATTCCTTTCCCTCTACCCAAACCTTGGATCTGGTCTTTATTTATAAGACAATAGCTCTTAAAATGGTGTGCTTTTTTGTCCCATAAAACATGGATGCTCGGCTGGAACTTGTACTGAGTACAAGATAAGGAATTCCTTTCTTGGTTAATGTAGCATAGATGCTTTGTAAATTGTTTCTTTCTTTTCTCCTAAAGCTTTGCTCTCTAGTTAGATGTTGGGTTGGGATGATATCAAATTTACAAATACACCTGGCAGATAGAATTATAGTTCAGTTTTGAAGGCCACACTATTCATTTGGGCCACTGAATTTTACTGGTCCATCTGGGGCTTTTGCTCTTTGCTAGGTCCCACCCAGCTCTTTCCATGTACCTTTGGGAAATAGCACAAGCTGCAGGGAAAAACTCCCAGCCCATGCTTCACAAGGAGAATCCAGAATCAGTTACACCTTTCTGCCTACAATCCTGTACTTCTGAGAGGCAGCAAACCAAAATTAAATCTAATTAACAGCCTCTGGGGCCTAGTGCATTTTGTGTCTCTTTTGCTGGCAAATTGGAGCAGCCAAGGATGATTTAGGAGTAACTTCAGAAACAGGATTCAGTACTGAAACAGAACTATAGGATGGGTTTGGATTTAAAAACACAGCACTTGCACTTTTTGCACAAGTTCCATCATCCTAAGTAGCAGAAACCAGCTTTTTTCAAAGGCTTCCTGCTAATGTTGGTTGAAAATTGCATGCTCCTAACACTTCTAACTTTCTACCCAAAAAATACAGTGATCTTTTGATTTTAGATTAGAAACTGGGGTATTGCTTAGAAAATTAAGTCTACCCTCTAAAATCCAAAGACTTTCCACATATTTGTTAAACTTTATTATAACCAAAATATCTCCCACAAAAATGGGGGTTGGTTTGTCATTGTCACAGCCTTTTTCCCTCACCAGTGAAGAACACCCAGCCCAGAGAGATCAATAACTGGCTGGACTTCTCAGCATATGGGACTTGCTTCTTTTCCTCATTAGCAGATGTCAGCAAGCCATCAGCTTGTCATTTTTTTGGATTCAGATCCCCAGGCTTGCACACCAAAAGGTTCCCACCTGATAAGTAACATTTTGCTCGCTGCAACCAAGAGTTAGAACCATGGAATGGTTTGGGCTGGAAGGGATCTTAAAGATCAACCCCTCTGCCATGGGCAGGGACATTTCCCACTGCACCAGGGTTGCTAAATGCTCCATCCAACCTGGCCTAATAGCCAGAGATATGTCCTGAAATTGGAAAACATGCAGATCTGCAAAGAGGAAGCCACAGGCATGAGGTACGTGGTTGCCACTGCAGTCACGTTTTCAGACCTCGTAGCTCACCCGCCTCTGAGCCCTGGGACCCACAAGTCGTGTCACGTGCTGGAGGAAATCCCGAGCAGGGACAAGGCAGTCCCACTCACTCTGGCAGCACGCACAGGCAGCAGCATGTCTGCTGAAGTCATAGTCAAGCAGTATTTTTAATGTGGCTTGAAAGAACTGCCAGCTCCTCTGCTGCTGAAAACGGGGCTATTTTTGGCAATTAGCTGTATTCAAATGTTCCTTCCACGATCTGCACAGGCAGTAAATGGTTTAGTAGATTACCAGAAGGGATCAGATATTCCCCCAAATAAAAGCAGTGTTTGCAGTGTTAAAAAATGTTAACTCAGATGGAAATCTTCACACCTCACTGTACCAATTCACACTGAGGCAGGGTTGGGAAGGGGATATAACCTTGGGGCTTCTTGTTAACATTTGTGTGCCCCCATTCTGAGAAAAACTTGACTATTCAGCTATGCTGCCTGGCTCCTGGCTTTGCATTACTATAGCTTCTTTCAGCTCACAGTCTCAGACCTTTCCCTCAATAACATGGAGGTAGACAAGATAATCGGTAGGTAAGTGGGATCTATTCCCATCTGGCAAACTCTTGCTGTCGAATGTAGTCCTCAATAAAATCCATTTAAGTTCCCTGGCATGTGGCAGTCTGTGCCTTCCTATAAACTATATTGTGATGTTAATAATAACAACCCTAATAATGGTTGAAGAATAATGTTTCTGAATAATGTTTCTTGCATCAGCCACCAGGCTGCCATGGGGTGGCAGGAGGTGGCTATGATCTGGAGTTTACATGGACTGTTATGGAATAGGAACAGTGCCTCAGATGGCCCTGATTCTGCAAATACTGGAATTGCTTTTTCTCAAAGCATATGCTTACACTTGAAGTCTGCAGTCGAGGAGCTTAAGCAGAGACACAAAATTAAACAAGTGTTCAACAGATCTGTTATAATTTTAAGTCTTCTGTTTCAGAGGGCCTGGCATTCAATATTGCAATGAAATTTTAATGCCTCTTGCTTGAGCTGTAAAGCTGGAGAATTATTTAGCTGGGGGAAAATGTAAAACATTGATTGCATGCAATTGGCAGCTTTCCCTGACTTTGGACAGGGGAGAGCCACAAGCCTGCCAGATTCAGCATTTCTTTGAGTGGAGCATGAGAATGCTGGAGGTAGTGGGTGCTGGAGGCAGCTCTCCCACCAGTCAGAGTCCTTCAGGAAGGACTGGATGGAAAAAGCCCCTTTCAGTTATAAAATCACCTGTGCAATAGGTTAGCAGAGCTACACCAACAAAAATCCTTTCTTCTGCAGGGCAGGGAAGGGAGGCATAATCTGCCTTTTATTTCTATTGATGAGAATCTCTGTGAGTCAAGATTTCCTTTGCAAGCCAATATGGAAACTTAATGCCTGACATTAAATATTCTTTTTAAAGCTGTGCTGAACTGAAAAAAAAAACGTTAATTAGAGCTTCTTGCAAAGGAAATAAAAAAGTATATTAGTTAAAGTAGTGACATTTCCTTTTGATAGAAAGCTGGTGTTTCCAAGAGTCTGAGATAAAGGCTAATAGGCAAGCTAATCAAAGAACACAGGAACAAGTCCTTATGCAATACCTCTCCCGTCTGTTCAGTAGAAATCCATTTGATCTTTACCTTTAAGCAATGGAATTTAGCTTCATGTCACAAAAAAAGAATATCTAAGAGTACAAGAGAAGAATTGTGTCCAGGCCACAAGCTTTCTGTTTGGGTTCACAGGCATCTTTCTTCACAGTCAAGTTGCAGTGAGATGTGGAGCTTGTCTTGACCTGCTATAAAACCAGTCACCAGCCATAAATGTAGGTCTCAGATCTTGAGGATCTCTCAGAATGCAAGGAAGTACTACAGCCTGAGCCCCAGATTCAAATTTATTTCTAAGATGGGAGGAAGTGCTACTCTGCAGCCCAGCTCTGGACCTTACATTGTCCTTCACAGTTCTCTTTTTCCTGTGTTTCTCTTCCTTTTCACCCTCCTCTTATGTATCCTCTTCCTTATCTGCTGATCTGTTTCTCTGTAGCATCTTGCTCTTTCCCTACTTCATATTGCCAACACCAAAACCCCTATTTCTAAAAGTCAGAGGTGATCATTTCTTTCTCCCAAAAGCATTGCGTCTAACATAGGAGGAAAGCTGTATTAGAACTCAGTTTTGTGGACAAGGTTCACCAGGTGGAGAAGTAGGAGCTCTTGTTTTGATGCAGCCAGTGGTGCTTTGATTACATACAGAGCACAGCATCCACAGGTAGAGCATCAGGGCAGGGCTCAGGCTCAGAAGGGCAGAACCATGCTTTCTGCAAGTGTAGGCATTTTTTGTAAGTTCTTAAAAGATAGCATTCTGCTGCTCGTAAAGCAAGCTGAAGAAGCTGCTTTCAATGGGCTTTCCTCCTCACCCAAGAATGAGATGTCCAAACAAGCATTAGGAAACTTCTGGAGTTGTATCAGGCAGTCCAGTTCCTTCACACAACGCTGCTCTGATTCTGAGTTCAGGCAATTTCTGTTTCAAATACCCGGTGGATTTTCCTTTCCAATTACACTAATTAGCCTCAATCAAGAATAAAGAATCTGGTGCTTCATCCTCTGGCACTGCATGTTCCTTGACAGAAAAGAGACAACTGTTGTTTGTGTCTTTCCCCACGAAGAAGAAAAGTTTGAGCGGGTTTTGAAGCCTGGTGTGAAAATAGGTTTTGCTGCGAAAGTCACTGGAAGTCAGAAAGCCATCCAGAACAGCTGGGGCCACCAGGAAGGGAACTGAAGGGAAATGGTTGCAATTTCAGCTTCCCTTCAGAAAGCCACAATGTCACCTTTCTGCAAGGGCTTTCTGGTTTTAGCTATAAAAAGGGATGGGGTGAAGCACTTTGCACACATTTTTGTCAGACTCCACCAGAATGTGTATGCTGACCTTGAAAACTGAGGCATCCACCCCTGCTAGCATTCACTGAACCTGCTGGACATTTTGCCATGCAGATTAGTGTGAAGAGGATCTCATGTTGGCTCTCTTTCTTAAAAACTGATATCCAAAAATTATGGACAGCCTCAAATTCCATTAAGCTCAATGCATGTGCTCAGCTATTGATAGGATTTGGTCTCTAGGTTTATATGTAGTATATGTTTCTTCATCCTTGGTGGCATATCAGATGCCATATTACCCCCACAGTTCTTCTCCAGGAACACAAGAATTGCTGCTCCCTTAAAAAAAAAAAAAAAAAAAAAGGGGAAATTATTACTTTTTTCCCCATGTGCTGCTAAGAGGCTTCATAACAGGGTCACAGGCTGGGGTGAATGGAAAGGGACCACTGCTGGCCTCTGCTCAAATCCAGTCCAGCAACAGCAGGAGGCTCAGGGCCATATTCAACTGAATTTTGAATTATCTCCAAGGATGGAGATCCTACAGCCTCTCTGTTCAATTGCTTGATCACACTCATGACAACCCTTTTTTCCTCCTATCAAAACCACAACCTCTTTTTTATTTCAAATCTATCTCCTTTCATTCTTCTGCTGTACACCTCCCCAAAGGGTCTGGCTCCATCTTCTCTAAACACTGCCAATTAACAGAGTTTGTGTCACAAGAAAAAAAGATGGGCAGAGTTGCAAGATGCATATCCAAGACTGAGACTTCAGACATTATAACTCCAGCTGAGTTAGTCTGAGCTACTGGCTCAGATGATTGGTTCACTGAGGATCAAAAATGTACAAAAATCATGTTTGATCTGAAAGTCAAACATCGCTCACAGCTTTGCACAGATCAAGGAATTCAGACCAGATTTGTCACTAGGAGGAGCCAAAGGGAAACCTCTCCAAACAAGTTTCCAAATCAATTGTCCAAATTTCTTTTGAAAAACCCTGTAAGCGCCCAAACCCTTTGTGGTGGTGATGTCTGAGCTGTCCCTTTATCCTTCCAGGTGGATTTGACATGTGATGTTAAGTGCTGATTCCCACAGGAATGCAGATTCCCTTTAAAACTGGCAGGTGTGGTAAGTCAAAGCCAAATCCAGAGTAAAAGGCTGCAATTCTCTCACTGTGCTCAGACTTCAAGGGCAGCTCTGAATCTGGCTGCCTGCATTGGTCACCTGATGGCAATGGCAGCAATGTGGGATCATGAGAGTGACGTCTATGAAACGGGAAACCTTAAGGAACTGTGAGTAAGAGACCTCTTGGCAAGTGCACTCTCAAGTATCTGAAGAGCTGCAGCCAGTCTGTTCTCCTGCTGAAGCTCACACTTTTGGGTGCTAGAGCCACCTTGATAAATAGTGTGTAATGCACAGCTAGGAAGGAAATATGTGCTGTGTGCCAGGTTTAAGGATCCAACAGACTTGTTAAGTGTATGTTTGACTCTAGACAGGCATAGAAGACTCGTGCACTTGAGCGAGCTCAGAACCATTGCTGCACCAGGACTAGGGTGGGCTGTTTCAGCAGCAAGACCAGGAAGCTCTGAGGTGTCAGGAGGCCAAAAATTGAGATGCAGTATGAAAGGTATGCCGTGTGAAAGCTGGTAGAAACCAAAGTGCTGCTATACATTTATTTTCCTTTTTTCTACTTTGTCTTGAGAAGCATACAGTGTCATACTGTGCCCTATTTTGATTCCTGGGGATGTGAATAGAAATACGATTCATGATAACTCATTAACACTAGTTGCAGAACGATTAAGCTAAACAGTATTTTCCTTTGGGAGAACCACAGTTATTTCATGCCCTAGATAATTGATTTTGATATGCTTTCCCTTGGCTAGGAAATGCAAGTCCCTTGCTACACATTCCCTGCTGGTTTTGGTCACCGAATTCTTGATGTTTGAAAAGGAGATAATGGAAGTTATCATGTCCCATTTATTCCTAGAGGCTCTCAGCTCAGTGGGGGGTCTGAGCATTTCTTGCCATCAGCAGTAACGATGATGGGTTTCACCTAATGAGCAACCACTGAGATAGGCATGCACAGGACAACAAATTAGCAGCTACACGTGCAGCCTTGATAGAAGGAAGACCACAGGACTCCAGGATCTCTCCCAGAGGTCATTGATTTGCCGGTTCTTTAGCGAAATTGATGATTGCTGGTCCCTGCAGTTAGCTGGCACTGTAAAGGCGGACAGCTCTTTCCAAAAGCAGTTTGTGAAATGTAACTGTAGACCGTGGGATCAGCAGAGGAGGCTGAGAATAGCAATGAGGCCTCTGCCAAAGCTGACCCTGGGGCAGGTGAGAATAACTCCCTTATTCAGGCAGAGCTAAAGCAGGCATGAGACATTACCTGTAGACAAGACCTGGTGAGCAAACTTGGAGCCTTCTGCTTTGGGAAATGCCAAATGTGGTTTTTCTACAGCAGCAGCCAGCATGCCAAGGAGGGAAAGAGCTGCTTGTCCTCTGCATCACCCTTGACAGCACTGGACCATAGCCAGCAGTGCTGGGGGAAGTCAGGGGCATTTAAGCTCCCTGTAGGTAATTGAAAGTTGATTGTAACTAAAATTAGCTGCCAGCAGCTCAATGTGTGCTAAGCCCTCCCCAGGTCTCAGCTCTCTCACAGGCGGGGACGTTCCACCTCTCAGCACCCCTGGCACAGCAGCTCTGGCTGCCTGCAACCTCAGCAGAGGGGCATCCCCTCCTGCCCCCACCGAGAGGTCAGTGTGCCCAGAAACAAGATGTATTAGTGACAACACTGGCCTTGTACTGCCCTTGTGAGGTTTTTCTCTGGGTGAAAAGAGGACCCCGGGCTCCAGCACTGCTAATCCTTTGTAAAGTTCACTTGGTAGCTGGAGAGATTGCTGCAGCTTTACTGAAAACAAACATCTTCCTCTGAAATGTGTTGCCTTTGGCCAGGCTGATGTGTTTATCAAGCTTTCATCATTGCTTGCTTTATTTTATGCCATCTATTACCAGTGCCCTGTGTGCTTTCGCTTTTCTGTGGTGTGTTTTATGCATAGTTTGTCTACAAACAGTGCAAATAAAGTTAATCTGATTGTAGCTGGCTCGCTCTAATTAGAGCAACACTGGAGCATGGGTCCTCAGTGCTGACATTGCTCTCCAGGATGAGGAGAGCAGACTCAGGGCTCCTGGCTTCTGCTGCCAGCCTTCCCTCTGTGCCATCCCTCTCTGTGCCACCCATTGTGTAAACGGGGTCTTCAGAATTAGAAACCTGAAAAATAAGAGCTACCTGGATTAGGGACTGAATATTTTGTGTATTTGTGAATGCATCAGATGCCCTTAAAAAGTGTATTTTTATTAGGACAAAGAAACAAATTATCCTTTAATCAGGATATCTCCTAACAGTAATTAGTCACTAAGATTCTCTGTCATGAATATACAATTCAAAAGAAGACTGCCAATATCAAATCCACACTCAGAGATACTTATTGTCATGAAATTGTGTGATTGTAATAGAGCTAAGAAATACTTCAGAAAGCAAATTTTATTAGATAAGTGGTCAGTGCTCCTCATTATGGCATTTACAAGCAGTTCAGAGTTTTCTGAAAGTGCTGGGTTACAGAGGAGCTAGATTGACTTTTTCACAAGTTATGACTCAGGTAGAAATATTTAATACTTCCAAATAGTGTAACCACTGCTGAGCTCCTAGCTAAACCCAGGGCTCTATAGGCAAGAAGTACCATGCAGATTTTTGGCAGCTGAGGAAAGAGGGCATTCACAGCTTCTGGGACTGGACACATTTCTGTCTGAAGGCAACTGAGGATGAGAGAGAGAGCCTGTAAGGAGAGTGATGAGGGCATGTGTGCCCAGTGTAACAGGAAACCTTCTCCTCAAGAGGCAAGGGAGATGGATTACAGGGGCAGGGTAGCCTCCACTGTCACCACTCATTTGTTGCACTTAATGAATTACTGGAATCAGTCACATACAGGATGCTCAAAGACCAGAAAAAACATCCTGCTGTTCACCTGGGCAGAGCTGCATAGCACCCAAACAAATGCCTCAGACTTTTGCCTGGCAAAAGGAGCCAGTGTGGGTACAAGCAAAGTAAAGTCTGTTTCCAGCTGCGCTGGGAAAGCAAGGTCTCAGCAGTCTATGTCCATCAAAATCAGATGGGATTTAGATTTTGGATAAATTGTGAGGACTAGTGGGTCACTAATTGGGCATGTTTCAATTCCCTGTGCAGTTTCGCTGCTCTTTAACGGAATGTTGAAATCCCCGTTTGAAAGGTGGATTTGTTTCAGAGCCTGTGGTATCTCTGCAAAGGGCCTGTGCAGCCTCAATCTACCACAGAGCACCCACAGGACTGCAGAAATGTCATTTTCTTCCTTACCCCAATAGCACAATGCTACTGAGAGTTTCATTGGGTACTCTGTCCCTTTTAGCCCTCTGGCTCTTCTGTTTTCCTTTTCTTTATTCATTTTCAAGGGCCCAAACTGGGAACCATATGCAGACTCTCCAGCTGGTCTCTTCTGCTGCCCAATATGTATTTTGGCAGCTCTTCTGGGCCAGAGGATACCCAGACTGATGGTACAGGTAGGGCAGGTGTCTGCCACCCCAGGGATGTGGCCATCTACCCTGGGGTGCTCTAGTCAGGAGTCACAGCTTGGCTTCGAGCCTATGTGGAGACAACATGTATTTGGGATTGCAGCTTCAGATGGGGAAGCTGCCATCCTTAATTAAACTCCTCCATAAGGCTGTAGCTTGGGATTGGCATATACAGATGTCTGAGCATGAACTTTCCAAACCTCTCTCCTTGCTTCTGCTCCTGAACATTTTCAGTGCTGCAGCTGGTGCCTCCTTCCTTTGGCAGCAGAGCCTTTTACAAGTGGCATCCACAGAAGCAGGATGATTAACAGCCCCTGCACTACAAAGGGGAAAGATGGTGCTTGGGAACACAGGTGAGAGAACAAGCTAATGGGCAGCACCCACACAAAAAAGGTAGCCAGGTAGCCCATGAGGGAGTTTGCCATCATTCCTCACGAACTCTGCCAAAGGCTGACTGAATGGCTGTGGGATTGGCACAGAGTTTTGGAGACTCTGCTTTTTCCTTGGGTGTGATTTCTTATTCTTGTTGGCAGGTAGCAGAAATCAAGAATGGACCACAGCTGCCCATGCAGCAAGTGGTCCTCTGTCTCCAGCTCATTGGGCTGAGCATTTCAAATGAAGGACCCATGGTGAGACTGAAGATCATCTCTTCTCCATGTTATGTCTCCTCAGTGTCATCATAAATTAGGTATGGAATTTATCTCCAAAGCTCACTGTTTTATGTCCCTTTTAACATTTGCAGCTAGGAGAACTCTAAACAATTCCTTTCAGCATAACTTTGCCACAACATCTGCCTGTGGCTGTAGGCTCTAGTTTAATTAACTTGCCATGAGAACAAATCTCCTTTTACCCTTTTTAATTTCCCACTCTCTAATTTCATCGCATAGTGATTTGTGTCTTGGTTGCCACATGGGGACAGTAAAACAGGGATAATGGCAAGTCTTTCCTGTATGGGGATAATGTCAGGGTGAATAACCTCAAAGCCTGGCAAGCACCCAGGTACTAACTAGGGCAAGTACTGTGCCTGCACTTGGCTCTGCCACTGGCTTTGGAATATTATCTTCCCCAGACTCAGGATATGTAGTCACACCACTGAATTTACTGGGAGAAAGCTACTCAGTCATGTTCCCAGGCTGTCTGAAATGCTGTTTCTCCTCTATCAACCCCTCCTCCCTTGCCTCTTCCTACATCTACCTTCCTGGTCATCTGGGAAGCTGAAAAAGCAGGTTAATTTCAGGGACCTTTCTAAAGAACAGAGGAACCATCAGAGCTGCTTCACACAGACCTCTGTGCTGGTCTGTAATGCAAAATTATTTAGGGGGACCAAGAAGGAGGCCAGCTCTGGGCACCAAAACTTCACCTCTGCCCTGCAGGAGGAACACTAAATTCAGCCAAAGAGATTGCACATGTTAATGATCATCCAGGAGAGAGGAGCCATGGGAAGTTATTAAGCTATTCAAAACATATTTCAGAACCCCCAGACAGCACGATAAGCCCTCTGATTTATTCCATGGAAAGAAAAGACAATGAGATGCTCAGTTAGATGGGGGGGGTGCACAATCTCACATCCCTTTCCCACTGGTGTAGTCTCAGGGATGTCAATGGGATGATCACTTGCATAAGCAAGAAGGCACAGCTGAGCCACAGCAGTGGTTGCCTGTAGCCTCTTGCCTGGATGCAAACAGGGTCATCCCAGCCACACTGGTTATGTGCAGTAGCATGAAAAAAGTAGGTCATCACTATAGACAGGATAACCTAGCACTGAAGGGGGTTTTGTTACAAAACTCTCGAGCTATCTGATATCAAAGACCAGATAAGATAAAGTCTCCTGCAGCAACAAATCCAGGCCTGAGCAAGAACAGTTCTGACTCCCCTACAGGCTGTAAGTGATTGTGTTCCCCATACATGTCCAACATTTTCTCACCCTTTGTGAGCTGCCTAGCAGGGTGGAAATCTTGCAGGGAGACATCTCAAGCATGTGTCAGAAATGGAGCCCAAAGCAAGACAGTCTGGAAGATTTAGTGCCCAGGGTTCTGTCAGCACAATGTGAGGGGGAGCATTTGGTCCTGTGACACCGAAGAGATAACTCATGTCTTCCTGGTACCAGCAGTTTGACCTACTTCCCTCTGCCTTTCAGAGGAATCTAATGCAAAATGGCCCAGGAAAGAAAATATAATTCTTTGTGGTGCCCTGAAGTCACAAGCCAGGCACCTGAATGCTTGACACTGAATTTCACAATCTGAGACACTCAAAACTGCCAGAGCTGGGGTTTCTTGGGCCACTCCTTTCTTCTTTACTGTTTCTGTGCCGTTCGCCTCTGGAGAACAGAAATTGCTGGGGGCATCCTAAAGGTGAGATTGCAGAAACAGAGGCTTT
Source organism: Leptocoma aspasia (assembly GCA_013399835.1). Taxonomy (NCBI): domain Eukaryota; kingdom Metazoa; phylum Chordata; class Aves; order Passeriformes; family Nectariniidae; genus Leptocoma; species Leptocoma aspasia. The sequence goes on along the minus strand of VXAX01001087.1, from coordinate 42,390 downwards.
AAGAAAATTCCAAATATCCTGACATTTATGATGAAGCCTGCAAATCAGACCTTTTGATTACACCCCTTTCCTCACCTATACTCCTGTCCACAGCATGGTGAGCTGTGGGAGCCCCATGGGCATGTGTGAGATATGGGTTGGTTTTCCTGGAAAGTGCTGCTCTGTAAGCACCAGCAGCCAGTTTGGCATCTCAGTGTCAGTATATGGAGATAATCAAAACACCTCTGAGGATAACCACGAGTTCTACTCTGGTAACAGAGAGGAAAAACAAACCATTGGTCTCACACGTGGGTGCAGCACTTGTCATCCAACAGGATCCCAAAGTCATCAGTCCACTGAGATGGGAATATTGTTAGAAAGGGATGTGAGGGATCATAAAGATCTTTCTCTCTTTAACTGCCCTTGCTCCTGCTGCATGCAGGCTCTGGTAAAACCCAGCAGCTAAATATGAGGGCTCTGGAAAAACTGGATTTACTTAAAGGGATGATGATTCCCCAGAAAAGTGGCCTTGCAGATGCCACTTCTCCCAGCTTCTGCCAAAGCATTCCCTGTTTTGTAACAAAACTTGGTGTCCTCGGTGCTGTTTGTGTTAGCACTGACTCACTGGTCCCCCACTGCCCTGGGAGAGAGGAAGGGATGTGCTGTGATCCACGTGTCACACTTGGGAAGACAGAGAGCAAGGCAGCTCTGTTGAGATCAATAGATTTATGGAAGGGACCAACATGATTTGGCAACCCTTGACACCACAAATCAGGATGACACTTTGCCTACAGAGGAACTTACACTGCAATAAGGAGAACCATAACAATGTAATTCCTGCTATTTAGATGTTCCTGTTTCAAAGCAAAGCACTGGTTGTAGCCAGACAAACTCCAGTGGAATTCTTAAATGAAGGCTGAAAGGTAAAGTGCCCAGAGCTTTGAGCCTGATCCTTTCAAGCAGAACCACCTACCCCTTTCAAAACAGAAAATCCACTAAACCCCATTTGGACTAATATTAATGTAGTATGCCTTCATAACTGAAAAAAAAAAAGGTTAAGCTTAGAACAGCCATTTGTTACAGTCACTTTCTTTGCTTGTTTTCATGCTTGCAAGCCTTAAATGTCTGTGTACAGCTTTTCATGACATCTTACAGATCCTCTGCAAGTGTCTAGGCTGCAAGCTGTGGAGCAGCATTTTGGTGTTTGGACAGGGCTGCCTTTCTTAGGAGTGAAAGTGGCCCCAGCTAGAGGAAACATCAACAAGCAGTCATTTCTCTTTTGCTCAAACACTATAAATAAATAACATATAAACAAAAGAGTTTTTTCAGAGAAACTGGACAAATCCTTGGAAGAAAAATTCCCCCCAGGATGATGGCATGCAGGAAATCCCTGAGCCATAAATGTCATGAGGCTGGGAAATATTTGAGAGATCAAGTAGTGCTTGTTTGGCCTTTCTTATGTCAGCTCCTGGCAGAGGCAGGATCAGGGTTAAACAGGGCATTGACTTCACTTAGGACAACTCTTTCGAGTCAACCCTTAATTGTTTGCAATTTGCTTTCCTCTTGGATGCCTTTGGATGGAGCACGGTGGCAGCTGCGTGAATGCCACTCCACGCCTCTCTGCTGTTCACCTTCTAACAGGGCAAACCCCTTGGCAAATGTGCCAGGCAGTCTGAGGGGCAACCCAGCAGGTCATGCAGATGAACTCTCCTGGGTTTTCTCCACATTTTTCCCCAGGGTGGGACCAAATGCACTGATCTCCCTCTGAACCGCTGGTGTCTGGGCCAAGAACTCCTGGAAGGAGTAATCAGCAAGAGCAAAGATTCGGCTGTACGGAGCACCCGGGTGTCTGTGTGTTCGCAGCACCATCTAGTGCTTCGCAGAGATTTCTTTTTCTCCTTCCCCAAATCCGTAGTGATCTACCCAGGACCCACCTATTCCTCCCGGGCACGCCGCTAGCCCCCAGGCTGTTGAATGCAAACCCTGCATTCGTGCACAGCACACGTGTGACAGCCAGCCTGGAGAAGGGCAGCACAGGATAAAAGGTGTGTCAACATGTCAGGTTTGCTGAGATGCTGGTGTGCACCTCTGAGTGACACCTGCGAGCTGCCTGAAGCCCACCCGGGGCTGCACATCCTGCCTTAGCTGAACCCTAATTTCAGAATCTCTGTAAAATTAATGACAAATACTTGGCAAGGGTTTGGAGTAACTTCAGTGCTCTCCTCTTCCTTCCTCCAGGAATGCTGCAGAGCCAATGCCCTCTGCTGATAGTAGAGGATAATCATCTACTGTGAGTAGGAAAAAAAAAATCCAGATTTAATTTATCAAATCGCTCTTTGATTTTGTCAGTAGCCCCAGTGTTACCCCCAGGGGCTGGAGGAACGAGAATGACAGAATTGTCAAGGTTGGAAGGGACCTCCGGAGATCACCCAGTCCAACCGCCTGCCAAGGCAGGGNTGGCGGAGCCGGCGGAGAAGCTGTACAGGGCCGAGTATGCCAAGAGCGGCCGCGCCTCCTGCAAGAAGTGCGGCGAGAGCATCGCCAAGGACTCGCTGCGCCTGGCGCTCATGGTGCAGGTACCGCGTGGCGGGGCCGCCGCGGGCGGGGGACGGGCTGATCCGGCCGCTCCGCTCCGTACCGCCGGCGGCGGGGCCAGCCCGGGGCTCCCCTCCCTCCGCCCGCCGCGGTGCTCCGGAGCCGCTCGGCCGCGCCTTTCGCTGCTGCGGGGGCGAGCGCAGCCTATTTTCAGCAGAGGCGCCTTCGCTCGCTGCCGTGTCCGTAGCGGCGCCGGTGCCCGGGCAGCCCTGCCCGCAGCGCTCCCGGGCGGGGGGAGCCGCTTCTCCCGCTCCCCCGGGCTGTAAGGGCGGCTGGAGCCGAAGCCGTGCAAAGTTCACGGTTCGGGGCCGTGGCGGGGCCGGGGGGCGGCCCGCGGGCGCGCACAGAGGCGCTTTGTTACCGGCCGGGGGGCGAGGCGGGCTCCGCGGCTCGGCTTTTCCGTGCCCCGGGAAGCGTCTGCCGCTCGCAGCGCTCGGTGTCGGGGCCGGGGAATCCCCGCTCGGTGCGCATTGCCTACGAGACGGAGGAACTGCGGCCCGAAAGCTGAGAGAGGTGTGGGGCAGCCCCGGGGGCCGCAGGATGAGCGGCCGGGCCCGGGTGGTCTGGCAGGGCTGGCTGGCACATGGCAGCGAAGCAGCTGAACCGCAATTGGCGAACGGGCTGCGAAGGCTCGGTTTGCTCTCCCCGCCCTCATGGTGTTATTTGCCTTTTGGGGAAGAGACTGCTCGGCTTAGTTTTGGAAGGAAGGGAAGAGCCCCGTCCGGGGTTGGGGGGCTGGGAGCTGTGCACGGACCCGGCATCCCTGCCTGCTGCCGGAGGGTGCGGAGGNCCACCCGGGGCTGCACATCCTGCCTTAGCTGAACCCTAATTTCAGAATCTCTGTAAAATTAATGACAAATACTTGGCAAGGGTTTGGAGTAACTTCAGTGCTCTCCTCTTCCTTCCTCCAGGAATGCTGCAGAGCCAATGCCCTCTGCTGATAGTAGAGGATAATCATCTACTGTGAGTAGGAAAAAAAAAATCCAGATTTAATTTATCAAATCGCTCTTTGATTTTGTCAGTAGCCCCAGTGTTACCCCCAGGGGCTGGAGGAACGAGAATGACAGAATTGTCAAGGTTGGAAGGGACCTCCGGAGATCACCCAGTCCAACCGCCTGCCAAGGCAGGGCCACCTGGAGCAGGTGACACAGGAGCGTGTCCATGTGGCTTTTGACTGTCTCCAGAGAGGGACTCCACGACCTCCCTGCGCAGGCTGTTCCCCTGCTCTGCCACCCTCATATAAAGAAGTTCTTCCTCACGTCGGGGTGGAACTTCTGGTGTTTCAGTTTACGGCCATCGCTCCTCGTCCTGTCGCTGGGCATCACCGGAACGCCCGGCTGGAAGTGGCATCACGCAGCCAGTATTCGTCTGCGGGAGAGCTGCTGAGCTCAGGTTCTCCCAAGACGCGGGAGCCCGCTGTGTGCGGGACAGGGATGGGGGGGGAT
>VXAX01001087.1:0-37795 GCA_013399835.1 Leptocoma aspasia | reverse complement strand
ATCGCCGCTCTGCAGGGGAGGCACACGCCGCTGTCCTGGGAGGGGGGACTCTGTCCCCGCTGCTGCATCAGGGCAGAGGGGAGGGGGCACCTGCAGCGGGCTGGGGGCGGGCTGAGTTTGGGGGTGTTGCTGTGAAAGGTAAGCAGAGGCATACGCGTGTGACTACGGAAGGGGAGCAAGGACGTGGCAGCGCAAAGCCCTGCGGATGCGTGGATGGATGCGTGGATGGATGCGTGGATGGATGCTGTGGCTCCCGGCCGCCCGAGGAGCCGGGTTTGGAGGACGTAGCTCGCCTGTGCCCCTGGGAGAGGCACCGCTTGTATGGGGCGGGGAGGAACGGCCCGCTCCCCCCTCTCCCGGGCGGCGGGGGCCTGCTGGCTGCCGGGCGGGGCTGCCAGGTCTGCCGGGGTTGCAGGCAAAGCTGCTGCTCCGGAGGGGAAATACCTGCCTCTGCCTTTGTTCCCCAGAGCCTCCTCCCCCTGGGAAAGATGCGGGACCGTGCGGTGCCAAGCTGCAGCGTTTGCTCGCACGTGTTCCTGCTGCCTCTCCTTTTGTCTCCTGGGCTGCTCCTCCTCCCCTGCTCCGGTGCTGCTCCTCGGCTTCCTCACGTTTGTTACCCCTTCCTGTGTTGCCCGGTAGTTGAGGCTGATGAGAGGCGGGTTGCTCTTCATCAGTACGGGGGGCAGGGGTTGTGTTCTGGTTCTCTAAGGTTTGGTTTATGGAGTGAGCTCTGGGGACCATGACATTCCTCACAGAGCCACTGCCTTTCATTGCCAGGCATCTCCCCAAAACTGCCGGTCTTACACCAAACACTTGTGTTTTTATTTATTTTTGCTACAACCTCTTGAATTTGCTTGCTCTTTCCTCTGCCCTCTGCTAGTTTTTGTACCAGCAGAGCACACAGTGCTGCTGAGCATCCCGCTGTAAATGCTTGAATTTCACCAGAGCACGTGGGTCCCTTGCTTTTTCCTGGGGAAATCCCCTGCAGAGCAGTGTCTGTGGCAGCATCAGTGCATCAAACTCTGGCACATTGTGCTGAAGAAATTAAAGGGAGATACAGACCAAGGCCTTAGTTGTGTCCTCTGTAACCTTCCTTTTGTTTTGGTTCCTCAAGTGAAGAGCTCAGAATGACAGTGGGGTTCTGGGTGCTTGGCACAGGGCAGGCACCCAGGCCCTGCAGGACCAGCACAGCTTTGTCTTTTGCTTCCAGCTGGAACTGAGTGGTTTCTGTTATCTGAACATGCACTGTGAAAGTGAATTGGTCTCTTTTTTTCCTTAGTTTGTTTAGGAAACTATGGTCTCGAGATAGGTGAGCTGAGAGAAATTGTGTAAACAAGGCCCAGCTTGCCTAGAGGTTTCATTTTCCACACAGAGAAGAGTCTGAAACTCCATGTTGAGGAGATTACTCACTGCTTTTATGGTTGTCTTAAAGATTGAACCAGCTATGCTCTCTTTTGTACACCCCAGTGCCTTGTGCCTTCAAAGCCTTTGTGTTGGGAACAGCCCTGAGTCCTCCTGCAAAACTCTAGACAAAAGCCCAGAGGTGTCCAACTTGCAGTGCCAAACTTGCATGTGACTTACAGACACACTGAGAGCAACTGCAGGGTGGCTGCTGTGGTGCTGGGAGGGTAACTGGGTATCCAGTCCTGGGCTGTGGGAAGAGCCCATTTGGACATAAAAATGTCCTCTTACAGTTTGGGTAGATGGTTGGTTTGTAGTTTGGGCTCCCAGCTGTCCTGGTTCCATGCAGTGGTCTTCAAAGCCCTTTCCTTTTCCTTCCTGCTCATGCACGAAGCTCTGCTGTTGTTTTTGGCTTGGAGATCTCGCTCCTGTTAGTGAGTGGCACATGGAAGGCTTTCCTAGGTTGTTAGTTCTGTATCATCAGTAATAATAATTATACAGCACTGAGTATTATTAGTACAGCAATTGTTTGTGTGTGTTATTTGGAGCCAAAGCACTGTAAGGTTATTTTGCCTGGTGGGTAACTGGAGTGATGCCAGGATGGTACCTACTGTGCCTGAGTTTTAAACAAGTGGGGTACTTGCAAAACAAGTGCTTGGTGTGGGGCAGGGCACTCTGGAGCTGCGCTTCGGGGAGGACTTGGGTGATGTTTCTGTCCTGATCACAGGATCATGGAATAGTTTGATCTGAAAGGGACCCTGAAGATCATCCAGTTCCAACCCCCTGCTGTGGGCAGGGATGCCCCTCATGAGACCAGGTTGTTCAGAGCCCCATCCAACCAGGCCTTGAATGCTTTAAGGGATGGGGCATCCACAGCTTTTCTGGGCAGCCTGTGCCAGTGCCTCACCACCCTATCACTGCAAGCCCTTGTGAAAACTCCCTCTCCAGCTTTCTTGTAGGCCCGCTTCAGATATTGGAAAGTGCTATATGATAGCCCTGGAACCTTCTCCAGGCTGAACATCCCAAACTCTCTCAGCCTGTCTTCACAGGAGAGGTTCTTCAGCCCTCTGATCATCTTTGTGGCCTGCTGTCGACCTCTGATGTAGAACTTTAATTGGGCTCTGATGTTTCCATTGAATTTTGTCTCTAACTCCTGCAGGCCACTCAGGAATTTCCTCAGGCCACAAGCCTTGGAGCTGTCCTTATTATCTTGTGCCTGACTTGGGTTCTCCGGTGTATAGACTGTTTACTTGAGAAGTGGCTCTCAAAGAGATTGTGGAGTGAGGCCAGCAGCCTCTTGTGCTGCACAGTCTCACAGGGGCTGGTGTAGCCATGCTGAGGTTGTGACCTCTTTTTTTTTTTTTTAGTAAAACAGATGGGCTGAGCAGCAGGGTGATGAACTGGTTAAGCTAGCTAAATGCTCCTTCCATGTCTATCCCCTTTTGGAACATCTCTCCAGCAGCTTGTCTGTCTTATTAGATTGTCTTCTTACACTTTGTCCTAAATAGTATCCATCTCTTGATTTAAAGAAAGGTAAAAAGAAATCACGTGTTTATGCAGGCACTCCTTTTTATCTTGGGATTTGTTTTGTGTTTCCCCTTGATTCTGCTTGAATTGTTTCATCTTGGCCTAATGTGCTTTTTTGCTAGTCACCCATGTTTGATGGCAAAGTCCCTCACTGGCACCACTACAGCTGCTTCTGGAAGCGGGCTCGAATTGTGTCCCACACAGACATTGACGGCTTCCCTGAGCTTCGGTGGGAAGATCAGGAAAAAATCAAGAAAGCCATTGAAACTGGAGGCCCTGGAGGAGGTAGGCAGAAGCCTCATGGTGTTTGGAGGTTCATCTGGAGCTGTGCTCTCTTTCATTGTGCTGTTATTATGGTGATTTGATGTCCACATCGCTTCAGCAAGTGATGTCAGAAGAATTGTTGAGGTCTCCACACTCCAGAGCTAGGATGCTGACAGTATCATCCAGCATGTTAAATCAGTGAGGGGAAAAAGCCAAGTCAGTTGGCAGATATATTGAAATACATTTCTCGTTATCATGATTGGTGTATTTAGTTTTCAGTTCTTTAATGTTAACAGATGCTGTTGTACTCTGTTTTTTTAATGGTACCTTCAGTTCAGTGCATGGTTATGGTGGCTCTTTGGTGCATTTGAGCACGGACTGCTTGTCTTGCTCTGTATTCAAATTCTGGACAAATGGCTGGCTGGAACCCAAGAGGTTTATTAATGCAGACTGCTAACAATCTGGGACAGAGAATAAGAAAATAAGGGAATGCACGTTAAAGACGAATTCTGTATTTGCTTTGTTCTCCAGGAAAAGGAGGGGAACAGGAAGGAGGTGGTAAGACTGAGAAGAGCCTAAATGACTTTGCTGCAGAATATGCCAAGTCTAACAGAAGTACTTGCAAAGGCTGTGAGCAGAAAATAGAAAAGGTAAAAAAGTTCTCCATCTCATCTTTTCTCTCACCAGTTTTAATTCAAACAGTGGCTTTTATAATTGCTTCCTGTCTGTCCTACATATGGAAAGCACTTGCAGAGCTGCATTTCTATGTCTGAGGAGCAGCTGTGTCCTGGACAGCTGACAGTAAAAGCATCCCTCAGGCATGATAGCCTGAGCCTCAAGCCTGGTGATCCCTCCTTTCACTTGGGTCTTAGAGCAGGCTGGGAATGCTGCTCACCAGCATTTCTATGGCAAGAGAGCCACCATGCTTCTTGCTGCACCGCAAACCAAACTACTTGCTGGACATCTGAAAAGTAATTTGCAGTAAGACAGAATAAGATCATTTTAGCATTGATGTTTGAATGGTAGGGATATAAAGTTAATTTTGATATGTGCCTTTATGAGGCTTGTTCATATGAGTTTTACTTCATAAGCTTACTGCAAGTTGGAATAAAGAGAACAGGATTACCCAGTTTGAGTGGATTTTGAACAGAAAACTACCTTAAAAGGTGACAAGAGTACATAAAAAAGTAGAGGAACTGTAGTAAAAGGGTTTGAACAAAAGTTGCAGACTTTGGTAGAGGAACTGTTACTGTTTTACAAGTTTTTAGGAATGTTGTTAACTTCTTAACATCCTGCTCCTTCCAGAATGGCCTAACAATTGCTCTTGTGTCACTTTAATCTACCTCAGGGCCAGATCCGGATTTCCAAGAAGATGGTGCATCCTGAAAAGCCTCAGCTGGGAATGATAGATAACTGGTACCACCCGGACTGCTTCGTGAGCCGCCGAGCAGAGCTGGGCTTCCTCCCGGCCTACGGCGCCTCCCAGCTCCTGGGTTTCAGCATCTTGAAAGCTGAAGATAAAGAAACTCTGAAGAAGCAGCTCCCAGCTACCAAGAGTGAAGGGTAGGTGGTCAGTGTAAGGAATTGTGTTGTCTGGAGGAGCCATTGCCTCTAAATACATCCATGATAAATCCTGTGGGACGTCGTTGTCTCTGTTAAAAGAATATTGGTCGTAGGAAGATTTGGTCCTTCCTGTGACCTCAGGCAGATGACAACAGACATTCCCTGTCCCTGGGAACGTGCAGTCCAGCTGCCCCCTGTGACTGCCTTGAGGAAATGCAGAGACCTGCAGCTGTGACTTGGAGGGCTTTCAACCATAAAATAATGCTTGCATAGTACAAATGGATACTGGGCTCTGCGTCTCCTTGTGTTATCAGCAATGGTTTCTCTGCTCAAACCACTTGTTAGAGAATTGATTTGACATCTTTTATCTATGAGCTGCTGATCTGTGACAGCACTGAATCTGATAATGGTGTTTATCAGCCATGTAGTGCTTCCACGTGGATGCTTTTGTTTGCTGAATCTTTTATAGTATGTCTGAAATTTCATTGCCTTGCATTGAGATTTTCAGTGGAGGCTCTTGACAGAACTTGTACTGACAGAGAAGTGTTTCCAGGTGACTTGCTAGCTTTGTGAATCTTTCTTTTTTAATGAAGGCTTTTGTTACTTGTTCTTGAAATGACTTTGCCTGGAGTCATGCTTCATAACACAAACCAGTGTTGCATTGTCCCCGTGGAGGAAGGAACATTCGGTATTTCTGGATCTTACAAATAAGAAAGCTCTTGTCATTGGAAAACATTGGGCTTCTCTGTGTACATTTCAGACTGAATTCAACTTTGCTTTTGCAAAGATGCACCATGAAAATATCCAGTGAGGCTGATGTCTGTTCTGAGAAGCTGTGGCCGTGTCAAAGCTGTGCAGTCTTTTTCAGTATTGGTCCTTCAGGTGTGCAGCTGATGTGTGTGGTATGCAGTTGCTTGGCAAGCCACTGCTCCAGAAGCATTTGGCAGTGGTGTGGGTGCTGTGGAGAGAGGCCTGCAGCACCCCAGGGTGGGGGCTTTGGGCAGAGCCCTCTCAGGTTCTGTTTTGTTCACCTCGCTCAGCTGAACTGGCAGAGACCAAGAGGAGATGTGTGCATCTGTTGGGCAGCCTGCTGTCTTTCCATGCAGGGATTTTACCTCTGTGTTCATTGCTTAGTGAAGGCAGAAGTGAAGTATTTTAATGCACTTACTGGTTTTCAAGTAGTCCTTTGCTTTTTGTGCTGAGATGTGAGTTCTGCTTTGTCCTAGAACAGTGAGTTTAACAGGGTTATTTGTAGTTTTCTCCCATGTCCTCAGCAAAGCTCTAGAGATTTGACTGTGTAAGTGCTTCTCTTGTCTGCCCTGACTCTGCTTTTCTGGGCCACTTCTGGCATGCTATGCAAAATATGAAGGCTTTGTAAAGAAAGGCCACAAAGTAGTTTTCCAAGTCACTGCGTAAATAAAAGCCTAGAATTGCAGTGGAAAAAAGCTTGCACTGGTGATGTAGGGTAATGTGAACCAGGACCTCACGCCAGAAAAGCAGCAGGATGTCTCATCTTTCCTGCTTTCTAAGCACTTCTTGAAAAAGCCCCTCAGCCATGAAGTTGCTGGCTGGCTCTTATGCTCTGCTACCTTCTGCTTTTTGGGCTGTGCTTGAGCCAAGGGTGGTAAGGGTCAGTTAGAAAAATCATTGCCTGTCAAACAAACTGAATGGGTGAGAGTGTAAATAAATAGCATGAGTGGAGGGGTATGGTGTGCTAACTATCTGGTGGTTTTACTGCCAAGAAAGCACAGGAGTTATGGAGAAGCCAAAGGAAGAACACTCCAGAAATCTGAATGAGATGCAGTGACCTCAGATAATTCACCTTGTGCATTCAATCAGATAACAGAAATTAAGAACAGAAATTATAGCTTCTTGCAAAAATTATGTTGAAATGTCTGTTGCAAGTGAGATTCTCAAAATGATCTTTAAAGATATTTCCAATTACACTGCATTCAAATTATATCTTGACTCAGAAGTCTGTGCAATTCAGATGTGACACATCCAAATTCAGGTGCTGCTACTGCATGTCCAGCCCATACTGTGAGGAGAATCTCAAACTTTGGGACTGCCCTGTCAGCCCTTTGTGTAAGAGTGGCATTGAGATGTGCCTTTTCCAGATGGGAGAGGTGAGGTGTGGAGCAGGGCTACCAAGAATAAATTGGAAAATCCTTTCCTTGTGAAAACCAAACATGGGAGGACTTACTGCAAGGATCCTGGCTCCTTTCCTCAGACAGTTCTGGGTGAGACATGCAGCCCTCCCTTGGGCTTGGGCTGTCCTGCCTAAACACCACTTTGCAGACCTGGGAAAGGAGGACCCTGTGTCCTTGCCTGCAGCTTCTCTGTGGAAAGAATACCTGTATGCTGGTGTAGGAAATGCAGTAGCAGTTTGTGAGATCCTTTTGATAGTATTTCTTTGGTAGTGTGTGTTTTGTCCTCCTGCTCTGAGCTGTAATACTTCCTGTATTTTTTGCCTCGCTTGTTTGGATGGAATTGCTACCCAGGTCAGGAGCAAAGTGTCACTCTGGAGATGTCATGCAGCACTGGATTAGCTGCAGAGGTGACCTGAGGCAAATGCTAAGTGCTCAGGTCACCAACAGTCTGGCAGTGCTTTACAGGGAGGAGGTGAAAAAAGGAGTTCTTGTTCCTCCCTGTGTGGGCTGCTTGCTTTATCCAGGGTTTCTGTGACTGTCCTTTCTACCTTTTCATTTTAGGGAGGGAAAGAGGCGAGTGTGAAAGATAGAGTAGATGGTCAGGAAGGGCCAGGACACAGTGGGACAGCTCACTTCCCTCTTCATCTTCTCTGAAGTTGGAATAAATTTTGTGTGGCCACCACGAAGGTGAGAAGTGGTTTGCATTGCCTGGGAAATACCAGTCCTTCCAGGCAAGCTATTGGGCTGTACTTGTCAGAGGTGGAAGGCTGTCCCTTCTCCAGCAGGAGAAAGGGTGTACACAGTAGCACCCCACTGCTGTGGGCAACATGTGGTTTTGTGGCCCAAGGAGGAAAGATCCTTGTGTGTGTCTTCTTAATTTGTGTAGGTGAGGGTGTAGTTTACAGACTGTTCTAAAATGTGCTGCTTTGGGAAGGTGGAAGATGAATTCAGCTTTGCCATTCCCTTCTCCAGGCTATATAAAATGATTAGTGTTTGCTTTAGCCTTGGGCACGAAAGAGAAGGTGGTGACCAATAGCTTTATGCCTCCCTGCAGTTGGGATGATCCCTCCCACTCCATGGTTTGTTCCAGTGTCTGGAGCAGGTACAGTAATCACTCTGCCTGGAGAGCAGCTGCTGTCCCCTTGACTGTGAGGAGAAGCTGCCAAAAATTTGAGTTGCTGCTGGAATTTGGATGCATTCCCTGGGTCACAGGGTCTCTCAGCAGAGTGATCACCTTCCAGCGGCTGCTGTGCTGGATTTGCTCCCTTTGGAGGCTAGGAGACAAGTTACATTGTGGGAGTGAGTGCTGGCTTGCTGGAGGCAGCCTGACTGTCAGCAGGCACTGCAGATACACAGGGCTGGGCACCCCTCCTAAGCACTGACATAATTAAATCCCCACTTTGGGAAGGTGCAGCAGAACGCTTTGCACTCAGGCTGGTAAGTGTTACACAGATTTTGTTTTGTACCCCTGACTCTGTTAAAACTCAGGGAAGTCATTGTCCTCTTGATGGGGCTCAGTGGACGCTCTGGTTTTGCTCCCAGCAGGGGCTGCAGCCAAGGAGGAGAGAGGACTTACTTGACCTGGGGACTTGGGAGGCACTGCTCTGTGTGTGCTGGAGCCAGTCCTGCCACACTGGTTGCTGCTTGCCTGATTTAGAAAACAGGGTGAAGTTTTTCTCAAGCAGTTGCTGGCAGCACAGTGTGGCTGTTTCCCCCCACCACGAGGCAGGGAGATGCACAGCATAGCCCCTGCTCACTGATGGCACCTGGCAGGGGCACAGCTGGAAGATGACATCTTCTGGCAAACCAGTCCCTCAAAGTGCTCTGAACTATGATTTGGTCAGAAGTGCTAATTGGCTAAGTGGCTGTTGTGGCCACTACAAATAAAGTGAGCAGTTAGCCCAATTTTAGGGCCAGAAGAGTTACTAGAACATACAGGTCTCATGCAGGAGTTTCTGGGAGGAGAGTACCTCCTGACATCCTCCTGCAGCAGCTTTACAGCTGTCATACAGAGTTAGTCTTAATGGGAGCAAAGTCCTAGAAAGTGAAAACTGTTTAAAATTGTAAGTAGGAGACCAGTCAAGAATGTCAGCTTCATGACTTAACCCTCAGCCACAGCTTACAAAGTTGAGAAAAAGAAAACTGGCTGATGTTTCGTAACAGAAAGCATCTCTGTCAAAATGGAGTGTGTGATCCAAGCTCTGTTTATGGTCTGCCTCGAGTTGCAGGCCCGTCCTGTCTCAGGTGGGATAGAATTTCCCTTGGCATCCTCACAAGGAGAACACTCACTCCAGGCAGACAAAGGGGATGACATGACTCTGGAAACATAAATTATTTTCTTCTGAGGTCCTTTGTCATTCTGAAGTCTGCCAAAATCCCTTAGTTTTCATTTGGCTTTCTTTTTCTAGCCTTTCTTGAGCAGTGTTTTCTGTAACTTCTCCCTTCAGCTCTAAGGCCTAGCAAATAGCAATAAATTTACACACACACAACTCCCAACAGTACATCACAAAACCATGGTGAGCCTGGGAGCATTTTCCAAGCAGAAACTTGCACCTGTTTGGTCTCAGAGGCCTGACTCAATTCCAGTCTGAAGAGAAACTAGGTGGGAAATACCTAGTTTCCCAGTGTGTTAACTCATTAAAGTTACCGTGTTTGCTCTCCTTTATTTCAGTATGGACTGTATAAGCTGATCAAGCTAAAAGGCATCGTGGTCTTTTAACCTGCATTGTACACCTCTCCAGATTTGGAGAGCTGCTGAGTGATCCTTAGGACCTCTTTTGGTGTATAGATGAATAGATGAGATGAATATAGATGAATATAGATACAGATGAATATGCCTGAGAATGTTGCAGTCTTTCACGTGCTCTTCTCCCACACGGTACGGTTATCCCGTGGAAAACCTCTAAGTGAACCTGACCTGATTGAGGCAGATCACATTGCAGAGCCAAGTGCAAGTCTATATAATCCAGCACTGAGGAATTTGAAAAATGGATTTGCCTGCCAAAACTGAGGATATTCAAGCCTCTGCAGATACTGGCAGTCAGTAATCTGAGCTCTGTTAACTGCTGGACAGCCATTTCAACAACTTTTGGTCCTGTGTGTGTGGTTTTGTTTTGTTTTTCTCTAGTAGAAAAACAAAATTTCTTTTGTTTTTCTCTATTAGAAAGAGAAAAGGAGAAGAGGTAGATGGAAATGTGACTGCAAAAAAGAAGCCGAAAAAAGAGAAGGAGAAAGAATCAAAGCAGCAAAAACAGCTCAAGGTGAGTTTTAGCTGCTCACAACCTAAGAACTGCTTTGTTGGGAGAGTGCAGTGTCAGGCACTGACTGCAAAGCTGTAGCCTTTACAGAAGGCAATACCTTGTACCCAGACAGAGCAGTGGCAGCACAGACAGTCCCTGTGTCCTGTCACAGGCGGTGCCCTGTCACTGAGGCTTTGCTGAAGGCAATTCACCCAGCCCCTTTCTCTCGAAAGACAGGGAGGATGTTCTCTAGGACTTGGGCTTATTGGATTTAAAGAGATTAGGTTAAATGCCTTTTTTCTGAGAGGCTGGTTCTGTGCTCCTTCCTGTATCATCTGGCTGTGGTGGCTGAAGCTTGGAGCCTGAGCACTATTGCCGAAGAGCTTGGAAAACAATAAATAGCTCATCATAAAAATTAAACAGAGATAAAGTGTGCAACTAGATTAGTGAAAGTCCAAATCTTTTTCACCCTCTGGGGAGATGTGTTCAGTTCTTGGGTACAAATTGTGATAGATCACAGCTTTCTACCTGTCACTTTTTAGAATGTTGTGGGAAGAATCCCCAGCAGAGCTTCAGGAATTTTTTATTTATTAAAAGTTCCCAAGGAAAAAAAACTAACAAGCTGTCTTTGCTGCAACTGAGGTCTTAATAGAGCTGTAGAAAAATGCTGGCTCTGGCTTTGTATAAAAGTTTTCTTTTTTGTTGTGTGGCAGCACCATAATTTTCAAAAAAGATATTTTTAAGGTTTTTCTGCTGCAGTGCAGATGTTTAGGACAAGTGGAGGCACTTTGTGGATCAGGGTTAACTTTGGGTTCACTTTTTTTAACAGCATTTCATTAAGCATGATCATTAACACTGAAAATTACACCACTTAACCAAGTAAACCACTTCTTCCAGGGCAAACTACATTTTTGACTGTAGCTGGTGGATAATGTTCAGAAACTATCTGAGATATTTTAGGATCCTTCTTTGCTTCCCAACCCTTTCAAGTTCTGTAGAAAAGCCCAAAAGAATATGCATGCTCCTCCACACTGCTGCAGGTGTCTGATGTGGTAGAAATTCCTCTAATGCTTAGTTATCTTAAAAAAAGAGCAGTGGCAATCAGCATTTCTGATTTTTTTTTTTAATGGAAGGCTCAAATGCAGCTACATCCCCACTGCTCCCAGTGACAGCTAGGTAGGTGAAATTTGCAAAGAATGTTGAGAGCTTTCTAAGTAAGGGCACTGACTTTAAGGGCACTGACTTTAAGGACGTGACTTTAAGGGTCTGTTTTAGGTGTTTGGTAGAATGTGTGACTCTCCCTTTTGGTAAAGTTACTGGTTCTTGGAGCTCTTAATCTCAGAATCTGTGTTTAAGATAACGTGGACTTGCTAAAACCTTGTGCACGTACTGCACTTTGAGGAGTGTTCTTAGCTACTTGCAATTGACTGCTTTCTAAGATGCTGGCTTTTGTCAACAGGAGCAGACAGAGCTGATCTGGGGCATCAAGGATGAGCTGAGGAAGGTCTGCTCCACCAATGACCTGAAAGAGCTGCTGATTGCCAACAAGCAGGAGGTCCCCTCAGGGGAGAATGCCGTGAGTTGGTTGTAGTTGCTCTGCGTGTGTGCGGGGTCTTGGAATTGGTGAGGCTGACCTGACCCAATATTGCCGCAAAGTCCACTGAAGAATGTTCCTAACAAAACACTTAAGAAATTTGGTGCAAAGCCCAGTCCTTCTGTCCCAGGACTCTGGTATTGCTGTTGCACTTTTTTGTGAAGAGTGGTATGGTGGTGAGTGATGCTGAATTCAGAACCTTAGTCGTGGTGTAGTGCCTTTATTCTGCTATGCACGAAATGGTCTGTATATTTTTTTTTGTGCTGGCTCTTCATGAGCATATTAGTTAAGGCACTTCACATTGCCTCCCTCAACTGTTAAATTATGCAAAATGAAGCAAAAATTGTACAAATTCTTTCCCAGTTTCTTTTCTAAAAACAGTCCATTTTGGTCTATGTAATCTGTGAAAGTCTGCTCTCTTTCAGAGCCACATATTGCTTTAAGTATTTGTATTTATCAAGACTCTTTGTAAGGAGTGTGGGCTGGTGTGTGGGAAGTGTCTAGACTCAAAATGGTCATGGAATACTCTTAGGTAGGAAAACCTGGACTTGACTGAGCCTACATTCCCACCTACCTACTCATGTGCTCAGATGCAGTAGCTCGTCTTCTCCTGGCTGTTCTGGCACGGCAGCCTGGTCATGTGCTGTGTGGTAGGTTTGTTCTCCTGAAACACAGGATTATAGAATGGGTTGGACTGGAAAGGACTCTAAAGATCATCCCTTTCCAATCCCCCTGCCATGGGCAGGGATGCCACCCCTCTAGATCAGGTTGCTCAAAGCCCCATCCAACGCAGTCTTGAATCCAAAGCTCCTCTGGGCAATCTGTTCCAGTGCCTCACCACCCTCAGAGTGAAGAATTTATTCCTAATATCCAATGTAAACATACCTTCTTTCAGCTTAAAGTCATTGTCCTGTCACTACATGGCCTTGTAAAGTGCCTCACTGCTCTCTTTTAGACCCCGTTAGGTTCTGGAAGGTCTTACAGGGAGACCTGGAGACCTTTTGTCCAGGCTGCACAATCCCATCTCTCTCAGCTTGTCTTCACAGGAGAGATGCTCAAACCCTCTGGTCATTTTTGTGGCCTTCCTCTAGCCTCACTTCTGCAGGTCCATGTCCTTGTTCTGGTGGGAGCCTGAGATCTGAATGCAGCTCTTCAGGTGGAGTCTCCTGTGAGTGGAGCAGAGGGGGAGAATCCCCTCCCTCTTCCTGGAGAAGGAGAGACTGAGCCAGGGGTGTGAGCAGGAGGAACCATGCCTCTGAGGCATGAGGTGTATCCATCAGTGTGGCTGGGAGGCTTGGTTTATGTTCAGAGTGTGTGTGATGTGCTGGAAATGTCTGTGCCAGCAGCCTGGCAGTTGTGTTCTTGTGCAGCCCCGGGTAACACTGTGTGTGCTTCCAGCCTCCTCCTGCCATGACCTGCTCTGTGTTCTTTGTTGCTTTAGATCTTGGACCGAGTGGCAGATGGGATGGCGTTTGGAGCTCTGCTGCCCTGCGAGGAGTGCAAGGGGCAGTTTGTGTTCAAGAGTGACGCTTACTACTGTTCAGGGGATATCACTGCCTGGACCAAGTGCGTGGCTAAAACACAGACTCCCAACAGGAAAGACTGGGTAATCCCAAAGGTGAGTGTTTACTGCACATTTGATGTTCTGAAGCATATTTCTGGGCTGATTGAGCAAGCAGCAGTCAGTACAGGATGCCAGAGTGTGCAGTGTGCCAGTGTGCTGCAGCGCTGAGCAGCTGTGACAGCAGATAAGTGCTGTCACAGCCACAGCCCTCCAGGAGCAGGCAGCTAATGCATAAATAAATCATATTTTTTCCAGTAACACTAAATTGAAAGAGATGTTGTTGATTTGATTTTAAACTCATAATTTACCCTCTCCCAGCTTTGTTTTCTCAGTCAGTAAAGTGGGGTTCACCTTGGTGTGAATCCAAATCATTTCCAAGATGTGCAATAAATGCCAACATCTGGCTAGCGTTCAATTTGTCCTTTAAATATCACAATAATATTTGTTGGTTTTGAATTGTTTATGCTTCCATCCCACAGGAGTTCCGGGAAATTCCTTACCTGAAGAAATTCAAATGTAAGAAGCAGGACAGGGTGTTCCCTCCAGATGCTGCGACTGTGAACTTGGCACCTCCTCCCTCTGCATCTGCTCCTTTGTCAGAGGCCGTGTCTGCACCCAGAGGTAAGTGTCTGGCTGGGCATGGATTGGTGGAGCTCAGGATGATGTTCAGGCTGGCATTCCCAGCCAAACAAATGTGCCACCCTGAACAGTCCCACTGTTCTCCTGCTCTTGAGCATGCAGAGCTCTCCTGATAAAAATGTCTCATGTGCTTCATCTTCCCAGCATGGGTAGGCCCTGATAGGCTGGGTTGTCTGGGGTCATGGGCTTGAGGTTCTGTTGTTTACTCACAGATCATTTTGAGTGTTTCTTGATTGTGAGGAAATGATGTGTATATAGTGAATCAGAAATGTAAAGGCTGATGTTGCAAATTTTATCTCAGGGGAGACCTGCCTCAAAATGCCACCTCCTTTGGTTTCTTGGGGACCGTCCAGGGATGTCCATAATGCTAGATATTCCACATAAATTTAGGTTTTGAGGGCAAGAGGGCTTTGCAGGGGTTTGTTTTGTTTCTAAATCATCTGCTGTGATTTGGCTTTACTGATCACTGACTCCCCTTATGCAAAACAGATGTGCTGTGTCCAACTGACAAAAGGTTGGACTTAAGAAACTCCCTGTAGATTGCTGGAATGAGTTGCATGCTTTGGTGATAAAACCTGTCTGTTAAGAGCTATGCTGATTTCTTTCTTATTCAGCCTTTCTAGTTCTGGCCATAATTTTGGGTTCAGGGTGTTATTGTTACTTGGTTAAAAAGGTGGGAGTAATTCTGCACAGTTAACTTTAGCCAGATCATGTTATTTTAGCAATGAAGACAAATAACCCAGGTCTTGTTTCTGATTAGCAAATTGATTCCAGCCCCAGTTTTCCTGAAAGTAAACTCAAAAGGTTGACCAGATTTAAAGCCAGGTTGCTTTGTTTGCTAGCAACCAAACTAATCTGAGTTGGGGGGAGAAGAGGAAGCACAACTGGTCAATTAGAGTTGATGGCACTTATCTTATAGCAGTGCAAATATGCTCTTAGGCACTTGCCATGTCCTGGACCAGCCTGAATTGCAATGCTAACACAATGTGGTGGAGCCTCACATGGTTACCAGTTTGCTCCTGACTTCTTATGGGGTTTGCTGGTAGAACCTTGTACAGTCTATAAGATCAAGACTGGAACAGTGTTTCTTGAGAAATAATTCTCTCTGCAACCCTTCAAAAAAAGATTTCCTTTTGAAAAGGCAGGAGCTTTCATGTGACAGTGAATTTCTCCCATGCTATCCAGGCATCAAAGGAAAAGGGAAGCAGAGCACAGTCCCTAGTAGCACAGTGCTGAAAGAAGACTGATTCTTTTTACTTAACAAAACAAACCAAGAAAAAGGCAAATATGCCTACATACCATTTCCCTGTCTTCCATCCCTTCTGTTTGTTGGCAGCTGCTGAGCTTTGTTCTCTTTCCTCTGGGAAGGGGAACTCCCTCCTGCTTGCTTAGCACAGGTCAGACCTGCTTGGCCCCTCGTCTCCCTGCCAGCTGAGCTGATTGTACAGAGAGGGGGGGATGCTGTCACTTTGTGCTTGCTGTTTGTCCAGGGGACTCAGTGCGTGTGGCTAACATGTCGTTTCCAAACCTTTAGACAAACCACTGACCAACATGAAGATCCTGGTTGTTGGGAAGCTGTCAAAGAACAAGGAGGAGGTGAAAAGTGTTGTGGAGGACCTGGGAGGAAAGATGACGACAACAGCTAACAAGGCCACCCTGTGCATCAGCACCCAGAGTGAGCAGCCATGCCGTGGTTACTGGTGGCAGTGGTAGCAGAGCTGAGCAGATTACAGAGGACACTTGTCCTCAGAGCTGTCTGGGGATCAGTGTTTGGATTAGGGGGGAGTGTTCTGTGTGCACACATGGCCTGAATGTGCTTGGAAAAGTAGATAGATGTGTGCTGTTTTTGCTTACCCAGCAAGTTAACCTGGCAGGCTGTGCCTTAAGGCTCTTGTGGGTCAGTGTGCAGACCATTGGTGGTGTGCAAGCCACCTTTGTTGGGATGAGGGGTGCTGAGGGCTGTGCCCATGCTTGCCCTGGAGAATCCCCAGAGCTGACTGTGGGGCCTGGGGCACTTGTTTGCTCTGCTGGCAGCTTGGAGTCTGCTCCTGCTCTGTGGTGGAGTTGTGCAAACTGACTGCTGAGGTGGGAGATCTGCTCCCATCCCTCAGAAAGTCCAGCTTCAGCTGAGATCTGGGAAAGGAAGAACTGGACCAGCCAGGTAGAACAGGAGTGTTGCTGCTCTAGCCCAAGCTGCATCTTTGAAGGAGGAACTTGGCTCTCCAAAGAACATGGTGAATCCAAAATATAGTGGAATTGTGTTTTCACAAAATGTTACAGAGCCCTGAATCATGGCCAGAGGGAGAGGCTGAGGTCTAAAACCTCATGGATGCATTTTTTTCTCTCCTTCCTATTCTACCTCTGCAGAGGATGTGGAGAAAATGAGCAAGAAGATGGAAGAAGTGAAGGAAGCCAAAGTCCGTGTAGTCTCAGAGGCATTTCTTCAGGATGTGAAATCTTCCAGCAAGACCTTCCAGGAGCTTGTGTCTCTCCATGCCCTGTCACCTTGGGGTGCAGAGGTGAAAATGGAGCATGAGGAAATGGCTGTGGATGGGAAGAGCAGCAAGCCCCCAAGTACAAAGAGTGCTGGGAAGGTCAAAGAAGAACAAGGTGAGGAACAAAGTGGTTGTTTCTCCACAAGCCTGTTCAGTACTGTGCATGCACAAAGCAAACCTGGGTGTGGTCTGTCCTTCCCCTTTCCTTGAATTTTCTGCCTTTTTTTTCTCGTGATAAGTTTATATAATGGACCTCAGGGCAAGACTAGCTTTAAGTAAGCTTGAAACTGTCTCCTGAGCTGGCTCTTGTTTCCCCTACTTCAGTCTGCTCAGGCTCTCTGCCATCAGCCCAATCTCTTCCTCATAAAGCGTCAGTTTCTCTGCCAGTTTGGGTTAGTGTTGCAGCTCCAAGGAGGTCCTGGGACACGAAAATGACAGACACTACTCAGGGAGTGTTGCCAAGTGAGAAAATACTGCGGTCCAGAGCACTGAGTCTCTGTGCTACTTGATTTAGAATATAATATTTTTGTAACAGAGGAGGAAAAATATTGGTGGCATTGCTCACCAATGCCATAGAGAGCTTGCATTATTAACACTGGGTGGTGAACAAAACCATCACATCTGCTCACTTCTCTTCAGAACCTGTCCTCTGTGTCTTCCAAGTGGAGGTTTTTGTCATACAGTTGGATGTGTTATTGCCAGACTGTCTCACCACAGCAGCATCCCCAGGGAATCCAAACACACCCCATGCCCTGTGAGGTTTTTAAATCCCACTTTCACGTTTGTGGTTGTGTTTGTCTGCATCGCAGGTGAAAAAACTACATGGTCCACCCCTTGGGGCCAGGAGAAAAGAAATAGATAGATAGAATCTGGGAAAATGTAATTTCTTGTTTACTTGGTGGGTTGGGGGCTGTGATTTGGCTGCTAGAGCTAGGTCAGAAAAAAGCTACTGAAGTCGGTGTGCTCATATACTGGGAATCTGATTCACCTTAGGGTGATAATTATGCAAATTGAGAATTTTAAGGTTAATTCAAGTCAGACTGTGTTGCTCACCTAAGAAAAAAATTAACTGTCTTTCACTGCAGGACCTAGCAAGTCTGAAAAGAAAATGAAGTTAACAGTGAAGGGTGGAGCAGCAGTAGACCCTGATTCTGGTGAGTGATAACAGTGCCTGTGCCTGCACCACCCACAGTCTTCAGGATGCCTGATGGTTTGCAAAAGGGTTTTCTGTGAAAGGATGAGGGTTCCATAAAGGAGCATGATTTTTTTGAACCTTTAACATTGCTATCAAAGGAAGCATATTGATTGACGTCCAAGGCTAAATATTCCAGGATTTTCTAGTGCAGCTTTCTTCAGAAGGACCACTTACACAAAGGCGTGCACCTTGTCCAGCTTTAGGATCTCCTGTCAGTGGAGTGAGTAAAGGCCCAGCCAGCAGAAGACACAGGTTTGGCATAGGCATCTACTGGTGCTGTTCTCCAAACCTGTGGTGCATGGATGTTCTGACAATTTGTACTGCATCCAACGCCAGTTTGGTTTTCAGTCCATTTGCTAATGTGGCACCTGAAGAGCTGCATCTCTCCTGAGGATTCCTTCAGCTGCTCACTCAGTATTAGGTCCTAGATTTTAGGTCATCCTCTATCAAGGGCTACAATTTTTTTCTCTAGTTAGGATTGATGTTCACTCCAGTTTATCTAAAGGTGTATGCTCACAATCCATTAAAAGGAAAACGAAAACATGCTCCAGGTAGTTTTGAATGAGCTGTGTGGTCACTGTTTTTGCAGTATTTTTTTTAAATCATACTGCTGCAGGAAACATTTGGATGAGTGAAGATGCAAGAAAGAGAGCTAAAACAGTAACCTCCTCCTCTGTGTTCTGATTTTTTCTGCTCTGCAGGTTTGGAGGATTCTGCTCATGTCTTTGAAAAAGGTGGGAAAATTTTCAGTGCAACCCTGGGACTAGTAGATATTGTGAAAGGAACAAATTCCTATTATAAACTGCAGCTGCTAGAGGATGACAGAGAGAACAGGTGAGTTTAATTTTCCCTTTAAATACTTCCGTTCACTTTTTTCTAATAAATACTGGATTTTTGACACTCAAAAAGCCAAATGTGAATAAAATGTCTTTGAGGAGATAGCAAATTTGTATATTCACTTGAAGAAAAAAACCACTACAACATAAATGAAAAACACCAAACCAAAACTAAAATAACTCCTCCAAACCTACCAAACAAGCCACCCACGGAGAAATCTCTGCTTTGAATGGAGACATTCCTTGTGGGTGTTGACAAACCCTAAGGTGTGGTTTTTTTCCCCCATATTCTCTAACTTAATTTTGTCTTCTAATCACAGAGGTGTCACCTTGGGAAACAGAACCAGATTCTGGCTCTTCTACCACAGTGTTAGCCTGAATTGTGTGCCCTGAAGTCTGACAAAAAGCATGAAATAGTCAGTAGCTGATCATGTATTTAGCTTTCCAGTCTTATTGGATGCATGGCAGAGCTGTGCAGTGGTTGCATTGCTGATTAGATGAAGAGATTTAGAAGGTTCTTTAAAATAAAACTGCCCCTGCCAAACACATAAGTGACACAGAAATCCAGGGTAGCAATGACTGTGGTTCAGCTCCAGATTTATTGCACTTTACCATGTTTTTAATAAGCTTTTGTTGCTGTCTCATTTGTGTGAGGTTGTATCAAGTCTGGGATTCAGTATGTGGAGGGATTTCAGTGCCTGCATTTCATACTTGACATATTGGAAAGGTTGATTCATTGTATCCCCATAAATACTACAGAAGCTCACCCAAGGCGCTGTCAGTCGTACAAACAAATACTTGATTTACTTCTGATTTCTCTAAAATATTGAACTCTCGGGCCTGAGGCTTAAAGATGCTTTGTCTTTTTTTTTCAAATATATAACCCCAACAGTCTGAAGATTTGTATTTGCAAAACATTAAAACTGAAGAGATGTTAGCCTCTGTTTTCCTGCTGTGCACCCATTTATCCTCAGGGCTGTAGTTCTGGTGTGTTAACACTGGGCATTTTTCACACCAGTTCTTGGACATACGGTGATTCCTCTGTTGATTTCCTGCAATCAGTGATGAGAGAGTGTGTTCCATAAAATTAATGGTATGCAAAGAGCACTGGAGTAGCTGATGCCCGTTGTTCTCTCCCATTCCATTTCTCCAGATACTGGGTGTTCCGATCCTGGGGCCGTGTGGGCACTGTAATTGGCAGTAACAAGCTGGAGCAGATGCCATCAAAAGAAGATGCCATTGAACACTTCCTGAATTTGTATGAAGAGAAAACTGGCAATTCTTGGCATTCAAAGAACTTCACTAAATATCCCAAAAAATTCTACCCACTGGAAATAGATTACGGACAGGTAACCCTGAAATGCCCCTGTCCCAGATGGAGCATTGCTGAGATTCCCTGTGTCACTGTTCTGTTCTGTGCTTGCTCTTGGATCACTTGCACTTAACAAACCAGGGGAATTAAAATGCAGCTGTTGCATCTTCACTCTGCTACAGGGGAAATCTGTAGATCAAGGAGTACCATCCATCAAAGTAAACCTGTTGGGAAACTGTAAAGAGTTTTCTGTTATCGAATCTGAGGTCCCTTCAATGCTTGTTCTGTTTACTCTGTAACTTTAAGGATATTAATTTGCACTTAATCCAGCAGTCAGTTCACATACATCCTGTCTGAAAACTTGATTTTTTAAAATTTAAAATGGATGCTTCTCATCTGTCTGCTGCCTCCAAAATCCTCCCAAATGCTGTAGCAACTCCAATGCAATATTCCACTTAGTGCACACACTGAGCAAGCTGAGAGAGAAATTATTCACTGCCAGTAAGATTTGGCTATTTAGACAGCTACGCTAAGTAAGAATTCTCTTCCTTCTTTCCAGGGGGGTTTTTGTCTTTATTTAAGTGCATACCTGTTACCTGAACTATTTTCAGATTAAATAGTTGAATGCTGTTAATAGCTATAAAGTTGCCAGAGCACATATTTTCAAGACGTTGTGTTTTTCTCTTGTGTTGTTGTTTTCTGGACAAATTAATGAATATCATCTTTCAGTGCAAAGCACTTGAAGCTTGGCTTTAATTCTGGAAATTTGAATATTGCAGTGGCAAAGTGTCTGTCTCAGTGTAATGTACAGCGTTACTCAGAGCACCTGGCTGATTTTTTATTCATGTAATGCTCTCTCCATGAAGGCATTGAGATGGTGTTATGGCTAATTGATGATTCCTGTACACATCCGTGGCAGTTTTTATTACAAAACTTGGTGAAACTAGTTATTATGTCTGTTTTGTCATAAAAGCAGCAAAGTGAACAGTCATTTTTTCATATAAAAGTCTCTATGCAGCAGAAAGCTTGCAGAAAAAGTAATTAACACTTGCTTGAGGTGAAGCAGCAATGCAAAGGGAGTACCTATTCCCTTAATTCTACTTTCTGCTTATTTTTCACAGTGCCATCTCGTGAAATATCTGCCAAATTACTGAGTAGGTGATTTTTTAAGCCCATTTTGTTCCAAAATGTCAGAGCAGTGTCCCACGCTCCCCATGAACTTCAGGCTAGTCATAGTATGCACACACTAAATTGGTTTTGATTTGTTGCCATGGCAGCCAGCCTGTTACTTTTATCCTTTGTGATTTTGCTAATTCTGATACTATTTTTACCTTCCAGGACGAAGAAGCTGTCAGGAAACTGACAGTAGGTGCTGGGACAAAATCAAAACTCCCTAAGCCAATCCAAGATCTTATTAAGATGATCTTTGATGTGGAGAGCATGAAGAAAGCAATGGTGGAATTTGAGGTGACTACACACATTCATGTTTATCCCTTCTAACCTTCCATCATTGCACAAACAGAAGCAAGTTCTCTGCAATCCAGAGTGCTTCATACTTCCCAAAAGCCAAGTGTGAGTTTTAGATCTGTGTTAAAATAAAGGCAAAAGTCCAGCTGGAATTTGCCAAGCCCTGGAAGTTGGAACTTAGTTATGATACGCGCAGTTCTTAAAACACAGGTGCGTTTTTTGTCTATCAGTGTCTTCAATTTAACAAACCTATGAGAGAATATGCCAGTCCTGGGAGCAGTAATCATTCTGTGGTTTTGTTTGTGGTTTTTTCCAGTCACACCTGCATAGTGACTGCTGTTTGCTGAATGCTCTTGAAGTATTAACACAGATAACAGGTGTGCTGGTCATGTGACACTGGTGACACTCCTTTTTTCTAAGCAGGGAACCACATTTGGGGGCTGGGAAGTGCAGGAGTACCATGGATTTTGGTAGCAAATGAGATGCACCTCAGACTAGAGAAATGCTGCCAGTTAATACATACACATAATGGAAGTGTCTTGTCAGAGTCCAGATCCTCTTCTGCACAGGGTGGACTTGAGATTGTTTTGGTTGTATTTCTCATTTGTTCTAATAAAACTCTATTTTCATCCATTCTTCTTTCTTCCATACTTCTTGAGCCATCCTTCTGGCAAGCTTTCAGAGAGTGGTTTGGTAGCATGATATTCTCTCCTTGCACTGTTTTACTGGTGTGCAGAGATCCTGCTGTTTGTTTTAATGCAGCCATTTGAACTAATTCTAAATAACAAATTTCAGTTTTCTTCAGCCAGCTTAGTTATCCTGCCTAAGACTTGGCACTTAAGCAGCTGCTCTTTGCCCTCTGTATCATTATTTGGAGTGCCTACCTTTCAGAACAGGCTTTGTACCATTTTCTACAGCTTACCTGAAAGCTTTTTTCTCTTGTGTTGTACATTTTGTAGTACCTTGGGTTAATTATGTTTTCCTATATCTCCAGTGGCACTTTACATCAAAGTCTTGTAAAATATGAATGATTTTTTTGTAGCTGTAACTGGCTAAAGACTCGGAACTGATCATCATCTCATGTCATTTGGTTTTGTAGAACTCTCTTGAAACTATGTTAATTCACACCATCTGAAGATCTATAGCAGAACTGAGACTCCAGATGGGCTAGTCTTCCTATTAGATTTATCTTCCTGTACTGATGCTGCTGAACAGCTGTTTTCTGTTAGAGGAAATAATATTTTTCCTGGTTAGAGGTTTCTATGTGTCTTCCAGAGACAACTGCTTAGTTCCTTTAATTAGCCTGATCTTGAGTATTTTGTTCCATCTAGGCACCTCTTGCTTTGCCAACAGTGTAGCAAATTCTTGATCTTTCCATTGCATGACAGTGGATTTATCTGATGCATTAATCTTCCTGCTTCTGATTTAGCTTTCAAGATTCTAATTTAGCTTTATCACCTCACCAAGCATACAGGAGTTTATTACCATTATCTTTGTCATTGCTTTACGTGAAGTGGCTTGTTAGAGGACAGAGTTGACTCTCTTGCTGTGTCCTCCCTTGCCTGGGTGGAAGGCAAACATCTCCCTTGCCTCTTGTGACAATCCCAGTGCACACAGATGTGTGCACAGATGTGCACACATCTGTGATGTGGAGCTAATTCTTCCCATTGCACTTAGTGCACCTAGTGGTAATTTCAGTGCTGTTGTTTCAGGCCCAGCCCCTTGGCTGCTCTTCTCTTTTGGCACATCTAATGATAAAGCTTTGGATGCAGTTTAGCTTTAAACCAGAGCTTAGCTCTGCAGGATTCTGTCCACCTCCCATGGGTCATAGGCAACACAAATTCCAGCCCTTTGGCAGTTTGTGAGCTCTGTTGGAATTGTGCTCCTAAATCACGTGATTGGGGATGTTTTATTTTATAGGTGTTAGTGTTTGTGTGTTAGTGATTCATTTGTGTTACTTAAATGTTTATATAACTTATAGTTAGTATAGGTGTCTGCAGCTATTCTGCACATCCAAGTTAAGTGGCCTATTTTACTTCTATGTCAAATTTATGCATGATTTTTCAGGTAATAATTTATGCATAATTTTTCAGCTAATAATGACATAACACAGATTGATATAGGTGGTACTCAGCAAGAGTATTGGGCCCAAAAGTTTGGGAGCTACAAATCTATTGCAGATTGGTTTTCATTAGATTATTAATATTGTCTTTTTGCCTCTCATGTCCCCAGGACGATCAGTTTTGAAGCCTGTCTTCCCTCTTGCAGGTCATCTTGGGTTTTCTTGGTATCTGGCTTTATCTACACTTAGCTGTTGCTAAAGGTGAAAGTTCTCCTAAGCCCAGTACAGGGCATGCAGTCTCCATGCAAAATCACTTCAGGGCTTTCACCCCAGTCTGTGTGGCTTGCAAGAGCCTTCTGAGTTCATCTTGCAGAGAAGATTTGCATACAGCTGGGTTTCCTAGCTCCATAGTAGATAAATAATGTGGGACTTAGCCAGACAGTATGTGATAGTCATGGTTTCTTCTGTCCATGAGCTAAATCTTAAATCCATCAACTTCAGTAAAAATTAGTTTGCCCTACAGAGTGTATGGTGAGTACTGTCAAGAGTCTAGAGGGTATATGTATGATCTTTCTAAAAGACTCCACTGGGCTTGATTTTTGTTGAACGTTTTTGCATTCAGGTGGTCCTTTTACAATGTACTGATTTTCAATACTCTCCCAAGATCCATCAATACACAAAGAAAACCAACATTAAATTAAATCAGTGGATAAATGCAGGCAACCAATACATTGCTTTTAACTTAGCTGAGGGGTATTGACTCATTGTTCATGAATATAAAGCACCTCACAGCATCTTTGCATTTGACCCTTGATAATTGTAGGGTAAAGTTGGAAGAGGGTGTCTGGATTGTACCTAGAGACACAGATGATCTTACGAACAAGAATTACTTCATTCAGTTTGCTTCTTTGCCAGCCTTAAGTGTATGGTTACTTAATTGTTTAAGGAATGCATCTGACAGCAGGTTAATATTAAACTTCATGCCAGATAGTTAATGTCCTATTTTTTGTGTTGCCCTAGCATGTGTACTTAGCTTCCTATTGCAGTATTCCTTGGTTATAGGATGTCCTCTCAATGGTGTGTCCTTCTGACATAATTCCTCAATCCACAGAGTCTAAAATGTTTTCCATTCTTTGTTGGTCAGTCCTATTAGCATGGAGAAATTAGTTCTCTAGAAACCAGAGAGGGAATGCTGCAGTGGTTTAAATGTAGTGAAACTTGGGTTTAATACTTATATCTTTATCAGATTGACTTGCAGAAGATGCCATTGGGAAAACTGAGCAAGCGACAGATCCAGAGTGCATACTCCATCCTGAATGAGGTTCAGCAGGTGAGCATAAAAGAGATGTTAGAGCAAAAGGAGAATTCAGAAGTTGTTCTCAGCTCAGTGGGGTGAATGCTGAGCTGTGCTTTCTCTCTCTGGAGAAGAGGATGTGGCTTCCATTGGCAAACAGTTAATTCTCTTCACTGTTGTACCAGTGTGGGCAGTACTTGTGTCGTCAGCATTTTTGTAGCACAAACTTTAGGCCATGCCAAACATAAATGGCAGCTGAGCAAATGAAGTTGGTGCCTTGATCTGGTGCTGAGCTGGTGTTTCCACCCCAGAGAAGTCTGTCAGATGATGAGTATAAAGGTTAAGTTGACACAGGAAAGGGTCTGGTTTGATAACGTTGCTGTATTTACACATTGTGATCTGAACCATTCCAGAATCACTACATAGTAATTGCCTTTACAGATTGCAAAAATATACCAGCATAACCCATTTTTTTTTGTCACAGGCTCCCTGGCAAAGCATAGATACAGGAAGTTTTTCAGTTGCTAGAATAAACCAGAACCTTGGCAAGGACACATACCACTTACATGTCCTGAAGACTTTCTTTTGCCCTCCAGAAACAGAACCCCTATTGAATTTTTCTCAAGCACAATTCTGTGTATTTCTGTGCAAATACTGTGACTTGCTACACGCAAGACAGTTAAATAGAATTGGTTTTTTTAGTCCTGTGAGAGTTTCAGCATAAGCACTGTTTGCATTGCTGCTCCTGTGTTAGTCCTTAAGCATCTTCAGTGTGTTTTTATTGCAATGGAGACTTAGTCTTAGTAAGTAATTTTCTTTGGTGCTTTTTGTCTTGTCTAGGCAGTTTCTGACAGTGGTTCAGAATCCCAGATTTTGGACCTCTCCAACCGCTTCTACACACTGATTCCTCATGACTTTGGGATGAAGAAGCCACCTCTTCTAAATAACTTGGAATACATTCAGGTATTGACTAGAAACTCTTTTTTTGCAAATGTTGGAAAATGTTGTTTGCAGGCAACAGGTCTTGATGTCAGACGTCTAACATAGAGAGTATGTGAGGTTTAACACTTACTTAACCTCATAAAAGCAGAGGTTAAAGTAAGTATTAAAACCTCACAAGCAAAAAATCTGAAGAAAAACAAGTTTAACCTTGTGCTTTCATAAAATTTAACTTGTTTTTCCTTAGAATATCTTTTTGTTTGTGTGTGTGTCTGTGTAAATAAGTATATGCATAAGGTATTAGAAGACAGAGATGTTATATATATATATATATGGGTGTATATTTTAATATATTTGGGTGTGTGTATATTTATTTAAAGACAGTGTTGTTGTCTTATTAGATGGCACCATGTGGCCAGTGATTGTCAGACACTTTTTTTTTAATTTGGGGTATCCCAGACTTATTCCGAACATGTCAACATAACATTACTTATTTCAATTCCTCAGGCTAAAGTGCAGATGTTGGACAACTTGCTTGATATTGAGGTTGCTTACAGCCTTCTCAGAGGTGGAAATGAAGATGGAGATAAAGACCCAATTGACATCAACTATGAAAAACTTAAAACAGATATTAAGGTAAAGGAAATAAAAGGCAGTAAGTGGCTGTGAATACAAGCTGATGTCCTGTTCGTTTGGACTAAAATAAATCACCCAAACTGTAACTGGACAAATATATTGCACTGAGATGGGTTAAGGAACTGGAGCATGTGTTCAAGGATATGCAGAAAGAGCTGAGCTGTTTTGACCTGGAGTAAAGAAAACTCAAGGAATATTGTATCAATATCTAGGAATATCTGATGGGAGAATTAAGGAAAGAAGACAAAGGCAGAGTTTCCTCTGTGGTTTCCAGTGACAAGAGGCAACAGGCACAAATTGAAATACAGGAATTTGTGTTTAAACAAAAGAAAAAGTTTTTGTTGTTGATGTTATTTGTTTTGGGTTTTTTTAATTTGTTTACTCTGACAGTGGTCAACTACTGGAAAAGGCTGCCCAGAGAGGCCATGGAGGCTCTGTTCTTGGAGGTGTTGAAAGCTGGACTGGACTCAGTCCTTGGCTGACCCTTCTTTGTGTAGTGGAATTGAAAATCATCTAAACTTCCAGCATTGTCTCAGACATTCTGTGGCTGTCTGTATATATGTGCATCTTCTCTAGCTAGAAATGTATTTCCACTTAAATGGTCGAGGAGATTTAAAGAGGGCAGTTGCAGGCATAGGGTGGATGTTGTCATGCTATAAGATGGCTGCTAGTTTGTGTGCTGAGGAAACTTCTCATTTGCCTTTTTGCAGGTTGTTGACAAAGATTCAGAAGAAGCCAAGATTATCAAACAATATGTGAAGAACACTCATGCTGCTACACACAATGCATATGACCTCAAAGTTGTGGATGTAAGCTGGGCAGTACTGGGGTTTATCTTTGGGAAGATGGACTCCTCAGTTGACTTGCTTGTTTGCAATTGCCTTATATTTTTGAGTATCTTGCCCAGTTTTCTCTGTTGAAAAGATGATTTTATAGAAGATTTTCTTTTAATTAGAATAGCAAAAGTCTAGGCAGAAATGAATCTAATGAAGTGTTTTTGCTTTGGTGTTTTTGTTTTAATTTAATTCGCCTCAAAGGGAAGGTGGAGGAGTAATCATCTGAAATTAAGCCTTAGTTCATTGAATGATTTTTTCAGAAAAATAGAGCCTCATGAAAATGCAGCAGAAAAGGTGGAGAAGTAATCAATAACAAGTACTGCATGATTGCTGCCACCTCTTTTTTGCTAGCATGACACAGCCAATTACAAACACTAAAACCCATCCCAATCACTTTCCTAGCAGATCAGTGTACATTGCAGATTGGATGATTTTTTTTTTCTTCTCTCTGATGTCTTGCATGAAGGTAATGTTTCATTTGCTTGGTTATTCTTTTCCTCCTATCCTCTTTGGAACTGAAGATCTTCAGGATTGAGCGTGAGGGGGAGAGCCAGCGTTACAAGCCCTTCAGGCAGCTTCACAACCGCCAGCTGCTGTGGCACGGCTCCCGCACCACCAACTTCGCTGGGATCCTCTCGCAGGGTCTGCGGATAGCTCCGCCTGAAGCTCCTGTGGTAGGTGAAATAGCTTCCCTGGCTGCCTGCATCCCTGTGCCCAGATATGGCCACAGTCAGGGACAATCTAAGTAAGGGAATTTCTGTGTGGGGAGGGCCCTGTGTTACCTGCCACCATTTAGACAACGTCGTGTCCCCCTAGTGGGTCATGCATTGGTGTCCGCAAGAGCTTGAGTTGCAGCTTTGCTCTGGAGCCCAGCCAGGTGGATTCAATGCTGCCTTTGTGTTATTTTATTGCCCCAATTTTGTTTATTTGTTTATTTCCTTCTTGCAGACCGGCTACATGTTTGGGAAGGGCATCTATTTTGCAGACATGGTATCCAAGAGTGCAAACTACTGTCACACATCTCAAGCTGATCCCATAGGTTTAGTACTACTGGGAGAAGTCGCCCTTGGAAATATGTATGTAACTTATGAAGAGTATTTGCAAATGTGCTTAATACATCCTCATAGGAGGTGATGCTAAGATTGCAAGCCTTCTCTTCAGTGTGAAGAAGAAGCGTATGTTTTTTCTTCAGAAACAAGATCTGGTTTTTCTTAAAATAAGAGCTATTGTTTCAGGTCTAGCTGAATCTTGCACAAAATGCTACATCATTAAAATTAGTAACCAAGACAAAGAAAGTTTGAGTTCCAGAAGACTAGAATTTAGATTAACTTTACATTAACTCATCATAAACTAAAGCCTGAAAAAATTGTGATTTTTTTTTTTTCACTGAGACAGTTAAGATGAATGTAAAGTGCTATTGTGTGTTCTTTGTGTTGTCCAGGTATGAACTAAAGAATGCTTCCCACATCACAAAATTGCCCAAGGGAAAACACAGCGTCAAAGGTAAGCATTAGTAGTTGTCACTGATACTCTGTAATTGATGGCAGACTTGGTTGTGGTGCTCTGCTTAGCAAAGAGAGCTATAGTCACTTCTTAGCTGTACTTCCTTTAACAAGTTGCATAACGTTGCCCTTTAATTGCATCAGGATGTGTATGGGGTGTTTTAAGATGCAAGTTAATACACTCCAAGTGTTAAGACTGAAGGTGCTGAAGTTCAGGAGGAAACTTCTATTTGACGTTACATTGGAGAAGATATAAAATATATTCTCCAACTTCTTACTTGCTTTCATCGTAACAATACTGTGTATTCTTGAAGAGAGATGAATAGATCAGAAGAATTATTGTTTAGCTTTCAAAGTGGCTTAGAAGCTTGGACAGAAGGGAAAAGCTAGGAATAAAAGTTCAGATGGAACAACTGCTCTCATTACACTTCTATCTGCAAAAAGTGTCATATACTGAAAAAGAAGATGAGAGAAAAGACTTAGCTGTCTAATTCAAGCAAAAGAAATGGTAATCATGACTGTCTTCTGTACCAAGATGGGAGATGGAAGAACATCTTGAGTGGCTTATCTTGAGCTATTCATTTTGAGAGGCTTAAAAAATAGGTTGCCTAAAATAGAATAAAAAGTGGTTTTGCACCTTTTTCTATACATACTACTCATGTTATTATGGATGTCAAATCAGATTTATATTGAAAATTTTAATGAGAATAAGAATTGGTTTGTTGTACTTGTCTGAAAATGCTGCAATGTGCGTGTTTTGATTAACGAAGTTAGGATATGAGAACTATAAATCTGTTCTGATTTAGCTTTGATCATACAGGTTAGACAATTAACAGTTGAAAGTCTAAAATTCTCATTTTTAATGTAGCAGAGTACAACCGCCATAAATGGTGATGCTGAATTGAATAAACAGACTGTATTCTTTGTGTTCTGTTGAAGATACTTCTACACTTGATTTGAAAGTATATATATGAAGTAGTATTTGGCTGGCTGGATCATTTTCTTTTTGTGCAAAGTCTGTGTTTGCCTCCTAGATTTGTAACTAATGTTGTTTTCCCTTTCTAGGCTTGGGCAAAACCGCGCCTGATCCCACAGCCACTACCACCCTTGGTGGTGTAGAGGTTCCCTTAGGGAATGGGATCTCCACTGGAATTAATGATACCTGTCTTCTGTATAACGAGTATCCTTTGCTGTTATGTTGGCTGCATGTGGTGTTTGAGTGTCGCTGCACTTGCAGGACCTCACTAAGGCCAGTCAGGAGTTTCGCCTCACTGTGTTTTGTTTGGATTAGATCTGCTTTGGGGAGTATTCGCAGACAATCTCTTCTGCAAGGGGGATGATTTTACAGTTGTTGCACTTAAATTGTTATTCTGCAAGTGAAGGAAACAATACACATACCAATAGCTGTTCCCCAACAGGAACCATACCAAAAGTTATTGGAGTGGTCAGGCAAAACTGCCCTGTAGTGTCTTGCCCAGAAATGTGCCCAGACAAGGGGAGGGGAATGCAGCCTGTGGTTTCTCATCACTCCAGTCTGGTTTCTCCCTCAT
Source organism: Leptocoma aspasia (assembly GCA_013399835.1). NCBI lineage: Eukaryota > Metazoa > Chordata > Aves > Passeriformes > Nectariniidae > Leptocoma > Leptocoma aspasia. Next base: position 7,730 of record VXAX01001087.1, on the reverse strand, counting down.
GGTGCTGTGGTAGGCCAGCTTGGCCAGGAGGAGGTGGGGGAGCCAGCTCTGTGCTCTTGTGCTCTCTCAGCATATCTTTTGTGTTCCCCAGACCTTTGCAAGTGTTGAGGTAAGCCCCAAATGCCCAGCAGAGATGTAGCTATTAAGTGTCTTTCTAGGCAGAAGTGCCTCCAAATCAAGTACTGCTTTGAATCCACAAGAGGTCATAAGAATACAAATAAGTGATGTCTAAGGTCCAGCTCACTCTCTCCACTGCCAGTGAAGCAGGTAACCCAGTAATGCAGTCTTTGGGTTTGTAGAAACTGCCTTTGGCCTTCGTGAGCTGTTTTCCTCCTACGAGGAGTCTGGGCAACACAACTCATGGCAATACTGGTTTTATCTTGAGTTTTCTTAAATACACCATCTGTCAGATGATGAGCTCTAATACAGTTGATATTAGCTAGTTGAGGTAACATGATGTGTATTTATTTTGTTTTACACTTTGGGATTAAAGGTAAGTTTGAGACCTAAAGAATTGTGAAACAAATAGATGACCTGGGACTGTCTCTGGAACAATAAGAATGTGCAAACACTGACAATCATTGTAGAGCTCTTCTCTGTGATTCCAGTTTGGGTTTTTTCATAGGAAATTAAGAGGGCATTAATGACTTTGTGCTGAAAGGTAGCAGTAGAACTGCAATTATAATTGTAAATGCTGGATCTGAAACCATGGCTCTCATTTAAGCTACATGACTCCTCTGCTTAAGATAACAAGAGAGATGTATGTTACTCTGACAAAAAATAATTTTCAGGAGCCACAGCTCTGTATCTAAGTCAGTTCACCTGCCTGTCACTCAGGATTCCTGCTGCACTATTCTCCACAGAACTTAATTGCTTGTTCCTAACTATTGTATGAAACATTTTCAGATTGATGGAAAAGTCAGATTTAAAGCTTTGTGGTTTGAGCTCTTAGAAATGGTTAATCACACAGGCATCTGTATGGTAACTTAAGTTCAAAGGTAAAGTTCACTGCATTTTGAGGTTTTTCTGTGTCATTAATATCAACTACTATAATTATTCCTTAACATTCTTCCCAGATATATTGTGTATGATGTTGCTCAGGTAAATCTGAAGTACCTGTTGAAACTGAAATTCAACTATAAGACATCACTATGGTGAACAGTATTTAGAAGCCCTGTTAGAGTTGTACTGTAGTTACACTATAGCGTTGACTTCTGACATGCTTATGCATTGACTTCTCTTACCAAGATATCAAGAGCTAAACTGCAGAAGAAATTACTAAATCCTATTTAGTACAACACTTAGTGAAAATTTTATATAAAAAGTGTGGCAATACACGGACCTAAATTCTGATGAGAACGAGTACCTGGTTTTGTTTTATACCACTTCTAATTCTGGTGCTTTAAGTGTTTCTTTTAATTGACCAAACTGACAAGAAAGAAAAAAGGAAATTAATCTGGTGTTCTTAGCCAAACAGAGCTGGGCAAGAGGAGGAGAAGGAACTTGAGCACATTTGTGTACTTTCTCTGTTAAGGTTCCCCCTTGTTTAAGATACTCTTTTTCAGTTTTCACTTGACTAAACGATAAATGTGCATTTATTTTGAGGTAAAAAAAAATAAAAGCTAATTTCATACTAACAGTTTTATGTTTCAAAACTTCCAAATTGTTTTGGTTTCGAGTCATAATTTAAATGTATTTGGTAGAATGTTCTTAAACATGATATTTCTCTCAAGGATCGAATGCCAAATATTGAAATCTGTAGTCATGTTTCAGGAAGTTATGGTGAAATTAAAATTTGAACTTTCCACTGAGACTTCATCTGTCAACAGTTGGTGTGGTAAACATGGAAAATGAGCTTGTCGCTGTTTGAATTTAGTATTAGCCCAAATAAACCTCCTTTAAATACCTACCTTCAACATGATGTAAGTTGGTTGTTGTAGACTCACATCCTAACAAAGCTCTAAGTTGAGTTTGGGCTCAAGCTTCATTCATTGAGACCTGGAGTGAGGTCTGTTGCTATGCTGCTGGTGGTCTTGAAATCCCTGTCTCAAAACAGCAATACAAACTGATAATTTCAATGTTTCATGACATTTTTTGCTTCTCACTTTTAGTTAGTCATTGAGCAATGTGGGATCACTTAACCATAGAGCAACATCACATCGTTCTCTATAGCAGGTGGGCAGCAAAGGGACAGTGGAACCACCGGCAGCACTAAGGAGTGTTGCGAGGTTCTGTTTCTTCTTGGTCCTTCTTGGTCATTCTCACTCATTTTCTCTCACACTGTTCTCTGGTGCCGCTTCTTATACTCTTGATGCTACACCTGTTTCATCTGTGTGCTCTTTTGTGATTGGTCAGTGCACCTCAGCATTCCATGTCTCATCACTTGTAATACTAGACACCTGTCTGACACAGTTGTAGCTTATTGGGAATGAAGCTTGGCTACAGCCCCACTCCCAGTTACCACAAACTATGTGCCTACAACAGTTCTCTTCAAAAATTACTGATTTCTCTGAGGCATTAGGGAAAGTGATGGCTAATTCCCAAGAAGTGGATGGTTCAAGCTCATTCTAATGGTTGTGGCTTCAGCCTTTAGTAAACCGTGTGGAAACAGCAGATCTATTTCCTAAAATGTTGTGTCCCAGGGCCTTTTGTACAAGGAGTTAAAGCCAAAGTGGTTGCTAATGGTGCAGGTCTTCCCAGGACCCCTGAAGGAGAAGAGGATGAACAGTGATAGACGAAAAACAAAGCTGCTGTCAGGGAGAAAAGGAAATGCAGAAGGACTGGCTTGAGGACAGCTCAACAGAAAAAACTGGTTGAGGTTGATAATAATGGATTTTGAGAGGAAGTGAGGAGAGTAGCCTGTCTTCTGCCTCTTAAGTGGCTTAACCAGTGGCTAATCATTGTTTTGTTTCCAAAAAACCCTTTTGGTCAGTCACTTAAGTATGATCTTGTCAGTCTCTGAAAGAGAACATGAGAACTTGTTCAATTTAGTTATGAAATAGATGATTTTTTCCCCTCTAAAAAAGCAGTTCACAGTTCAGTTTGAGACCAAGAGCTGAAGGCAGCTGCTTTTGATGCTCCCTCTATCACCTGTACTAGAAGTGGCTGAAAGTTCCCTGTTGCTCCAACCCAAGCAGCACAAGGAGTGCTTTGTGCTGTGTATGTAGTGCTCCGTTATAATTGCAGCACAAGCAAGTACATCCCAAGCTGTCCCAAACCTCGCAAATACAGCAGGAAAAGATACAGGACTTTCTGAAGAGGCAGCAGGTGCCCTTTGGAGACTGTAGGAGAGCCCTGTGACCATCCTGCAGTGAAATCTGATGTCAGTCCAGGTGCTGCTTCTGCTGGCAGCTAGTCGGAGCGCGGAGCAGATCCGCTCTCCTGGAAGCAGGTGCTGGTGCCGCCGGACCCAGCGGATGAACAGCCTCTCCCCGGGGCCAGGCTGGCAGGAGCAGCGTGGTGCCAGTCACTGAAAGCACTGCTTTGGGAGTACGAGCACAGAGCAGAGCTGGATGAATAGGTAGTCCCATTTCTGTCAAAAGCACTTGAAAGCAATGAGTTTTCAGGACACTGGGTCCCATGACATCCTGTGCTTTTTTCAGGGGAGGCATGTAAAGGAGTGGCTTCTGATCTAAATGTTAAACTACCAAAAGCAGCAATTTATAAATATTTAACCATTTGATCTTTATTTAGCATGGCTGCAGGCTCTGTTGTACAATGGCTCACAGACATTCAGATAGTCCCTGCAGTTAATTGAAGGAAGCCAGCCTAGGCTTACTGATTTGGCAGTAGGTGTGAATTCTTTGTGACTTGCCTGAGTTCATACAGAAAAAAAATCTAGAAAAAAATTAAAGCAGAAGTTGCCCATCCTGGTACTTTAGCCATGAAACAATTACATTCTGCCCCTGCCTGCCCCCCTTCAGTTTCTAGTCAGAGGAAATTGGGGGGGAGACCCCCAAAGAAATAATTTCTACATGAAAGAGACCTCTGGACACATGAAACTTTGTCAATGCCATAAATAATTGTAGTCCTGTTCTTAAATGAGGCCTGCAGTGTTTGTAGCTACTCAGGTCTCTGCTTTAGCTTGCTTTCTGGGAGACTGTTACAGACCTCACTCTGTGAATCCTGGGGACATAATGACATAATTGTCTGCTGAAGTGTTATTGCAGCCAATTTATGTCCTTCTTAGTGTTTTGTCTGAATTGCTTTTATATATGTGTTGAGACCCCTAACTTAGTCCATTATACTCATGCTTCTGTTATGCCCATAAAAATAGTTTCCACTGTTGTGGAGTACATGCATCTGAGCAACAGCCTGTGTGTGCTTTCACTTTAAAATTAATGCCAGGCTGCTTCTCCAGAAATGGTCATTTTGGAGATGAAGTGGCACCTCTGAGAAGAAGTGCAGATGTAGGTCCCAGTCAAGATGAGTTGCTGTGATGATTTTCATTTCTTCTGGTGTGAAGGTAGCATGTGGGCCTGTTGTGGGCATTGCAGATCACTTCCAGAGAAGTGAGATACACAGGGACGAGCAAGGTGAGAAGAAGGATGATTGCCCAACAACTCAAAGGGGAAACTACTGCTTCCCCCACCCCCTTGTTAAAAAGTCTAATTTCATAATGTGATTAATGCAGCAGGACTCAGACTTCACAAGAAGGTGCTTCAGTGACTAAAGAGCACTCTCTTGTGCCAGCTGTCTGTGCTTTTCTTCCTACTGCCAGGGCCTGCCTAGGGGAGCTGAGAAAATGACAGCATAGCTGTCTCCTGTGCCTTGGATGCAGCACTACCTGCTCTGTGCTGGCAGGACTCTGACTGCATTGGTCAGTAGGTGGTGTAACCCATGTCTTGATATCATCTGCAGCAACGAGGAGCAGTGGGAGCGTGGCAGTGCTCTCTGCAGCATGTCAGCACACACCATTAGGAGCAGTTGCCTAACGTGACCCTGTCGAGAGCGAATGGCAGCAGTGCAGCCATTCAGAGACCTCCCTCCAGCTGTGCCAAGCAGGTGAGTCAGCAGCACCTGAGGCAGGTTGTTGGCAGCCAGCCTGGATGTTTTCAGTCACCCTGCCTGTCGGAAGAGTTGTGTCATTTCCACGTCACTCAAGTGCAAACTGCAAATTTGCCAGGATGGTGAAAGGATGCACTGAAAACATTGTGTGTTTGTGTGCACACTGACAAATGGCACTGGCTGGGGCTTTGTCAAACGGGGTCGCATTTGTGTGACTTGGAAACAGTGAGCACAGAACAAGTGAAAAACCAGAACACGGAGATACTGCAGCGTTCATTAAAGGCCAAGATGTAAAAGGTCCTTTATCCAAGAATCATAATACAGTGTTGATTGTTACCCTTTCAACATAGTGAATAGTAATGGCTTCTGTTAAATATTTTCCAAGTGCAGCTGTTGGAATGAAATGAAAGAATAATCGTCATTGTGCAGTTGGGAGCTGAGTTCTACCTTCACACCTGCTAATTTGTGAGATGATTGGCAGGAGACGTTTGGGGAGGGGGGAAAATCTCTCTCACCTTTCTCATCTAGTTTTGTTGCAAAGACTCCCTGAAAGGCACTGAGTTTATTTGATTCCCTTTTCCTCTTTCCTTTGTAAAAATTGACATTCTTGAGGACTGTTGCGAAATGTGATTGTGTTGTAGAACACTTTTCATCCCGCCCTTGCTCAGGGAAAGCTGTAGCATCAGGGTGGCTCTGGCCAACGCTGCTTTCAGCGCAGCCAGACCTGATGACAAGGTTTACAAAGCACAGCAGTAAAAACCTCACTGGTGATCAGTGTCCTCTATCAGCTGTGGAAATCTCAGTGTCCTCAGTCTTAGCTGAGCATTACCATACAGCCCTTGGAACAAGGGGAGCAGAGCTGAAATACAGAGAATTATTGGTGTCATTAACACGTTGTTTAACTGAGCCTGGAGGGTCTGGTCTGCGTCAGGCATTTTGGGTGGTGGAAGTGTTTTATTAAAAGGGGAAAATTGTGCACGATTTAGTGTTTTCAGGGGAAGGGGGGTGGGGCATGTTGGTGTTGGAAATAGCACAGAGTACTATTTAGTCGTGTTTTGTTACTAGTTTCTTTACTTTTGTGCCTACAGTGCTTTGCAACTGTCTACTGGCAGTGGGAGCGTGGAAGCTGTGCAGTATGGAAAGCTCTGACTGAAGTGTCTTAGGCCCTTTGGGGGCTAAGGGAGGGGAAGGCTGTTTAAACAACCTTTCAAAATGACCTGAAAATGTGGCTGGAAATGCAAGCTAGGCTTTGTATTTTCTTTTTCCTCTTTTTTTTTTTTTTTCCTTTTTTTCTTCTTTTAGCTCTGCTACAGTGTACACAGACATCCCTGGGGGGAATTTCTAAAGCATTTCGCTCAGTTTGTTTCTTCGCTTAAAACCTGGCTTTTTTTTCCCCTTGAGCACAAGGGCAGCATTGATTTTATTTATTTATGTATTAAAATTGATTAATAATATGACCTATATCCTGCCCCTCTCAACCTGCTAGAGTGCCTAGTCATCTGAGTTCATTAGCAAATTAAGAACACAAATTAAACTCTATTCCATGTCCCAAGATACTCATTTTCTGTATTTTGTAGAATCTTTGGTTTCACCTAGGTGCTTTCAAAAAGCTGCATACAACCAGGCATAGCATCCATTTTGCATTACACCACTGTGCTCTTGGCACAGTGATATGTTTAACATGTGACACAGACTTAGCCTTAGTGACTAAGATACACTGTTTACTTACTTTGAGGTTAAATTTGCATTTTCATATTTATTTTTATACATTAAAGAAAGGAATTTTGGTTAGTATAGTAGCAGTAGATACTGTTATCAAAGCCAAACCTATGTAAAGAGTCTGGTCCATGAGCAGTTAAGGTGCCTGTGGTTCATGATGGTATCTCCATGCTTATATTGATGCAGAAGCTTTAAAATTCACTATGGTGCAAAGATCTAAGAAAACTACACAAAAAACCCCACTGCTGCTGCTGCTTGAAGAAAGCTTTCAGGGGTGAGATGGTAGAGGGCAGGCCAAGACAAGGAGCTTGTTAGGCAACAGCCACCCACTGTTTGGGGTTTGTTGGCTTTCCCTTGCACTGGGTGAGAACAAGTGAGACCTTGATCTTCAGGCCTTGGGCTCAGTGAGCATTTCAGCCACCTCTCGGGAGGAGTGCTATGGACTGTGACAGTGGGGCTAGGGCTGGCTGTGCTGGGATTGTTGTGATCCCTTGCTCCTCCTGGGGCCTCACCTCTGCAGTCGTTTATGAAAAGCAACAAAGAAAATAGGCACAGTTTAGCAAAAAGTTACTACTCAGTGAAGGAGGATGAATATAATGTAATGGGATTGTTTAAAGACTCAAAGCTAGCACAGCTACTTTGGCATGACCCTTTGTGACAGCCAAAACCTCCACCCCCTTTCCCCCCATTCTGAACTGCCAATCACCCGTTCCCCCTCATCCTGCATCATAAGGACAGGGAACTGTTGGAGCAAGTCCAGAAGAGGACCATGGCGGTGATGAGAGGACTGGAGCATCTACCCTGTGACAACAGGCTGAGAATGTTGGGGCTCTTCAGGCCTGGAGAAGTTTGTGTGAAGAACTCATGGCAACCTTCCAGTATCTGAAGGGGAGCTGTAAGGAAGGCAGAGAGGGACTCTGTCAGTAACTGTAGTAGTGATAGGACAAGGAGTAATGGGTATGAACTGAAAGAGGGGAAAATTGCCCTGGTGGCCAAGAAGGCTA
>VXAX01001086.1:9407-49571 GCA_013399835.1 Leptocoma aspasia | reverse complement strand
CCGCCGCCGCCGCCCGCCGCCGCGCCCGGGCCGCCCGCCGCACCGGTGGCACCTACGGCTCGGTGCAGCTGCGGCTACGGAGGATATCAGCTGAAGGGACGCGGGCGCTGCTCGAGAGCCAGCTGAGCCCCCCAGCCCAGCTCCCCGAGGGGCCCGGCTCCTAGCCGTGCGCACCCCAGGGACCTCCCGCCACTGGCAGAAACGCGGTCCCCTTGCTGCAGTCCAACACCGATACCATCGGATGAAACTTCGCCTATGCCAGCCTTCAGCCACAATTCTCACCTCCTTAAACCCTTCTTGTATGGTGCTCCGGCCCAACAGCACCGGACTGATGAGGCTTTGGGGTATTCCACCAGACTGCATGGCCCTGGCCTGCGTTGTTCCCCACCACCAGCACTTGGACAGCATGGCCTTGGAACCTCCTGTCGCCTCCCCAGCACCTTCCTGGTTGGGATCCTGCCACCAGCATCATGGCAGTGGCACAGTCAAGGCAGCCATGGGATTTCTGTGCCATGGTCAGTTGCAGCTTGGGCTGGATGTGAGGCTGAACTCCTTCCCACAGCCAGGACCTGACTGCTCTTCCCGACAGATCTGTTTCTGCCATCAGTGACCACTTTTAGCAATAGTTTCCTGTAAAACTCTGGCACAGAGCTGGTGCTTGCACTGCTTCGGGCAGAAGAGGAGGCAGCAAGCATGCCCATTACCTGTGGGGTGGGGTCCAGCCCCCTGCCCCCCCCAGCCCTCACACCCCACCAGCCCCATTCCGCACAGCAGGATCAAGGCCAGGACACACACCTGCACCGTTCCAAGCATCCTGCTACCACCAGCAGCCCTGGAATGGCCTCTTCAAAAACCATGGTGCTCCGTACAGAAGAGAGCGGATGATTCTCAGTGCCTCGAGGTGACGTGGTGGCTGTGTCCCATGCTGGCCTGGCAGTGCTGCTGCTGGGGTGTCCCCATGCCGGCCTTTCTCCTGATTCAAGGGCCACTGTCTGTGCTGTGAAGGCAAAATTGCATCTCGGGAATTAAACATGAAGCGTCATTAAAGCACAATGTTCTGTGGAAAGAGAAATGGGTATGAGCAGTGTGCTGGGAAAGGGAAATAATTATCCCACTGGAAAATGCAGGCCCACAAAAGGTGCTGTTTATCATGAACTGCCACCAGTTTTCAGTCCATCCCATAAGTTATCTACTTCAGACATTCTCAGTCAAGGACAAATCCCTCCAGACAGCCTGACACAAAGAAAAGTGAATTTTACATCTTGTTGCCTGGGTTGGGTTTTATTCCAGGGCTTCCAGTGTCTCCTTGTATACTGGGACTGGTGTCCTCTGCCCTCTGTTTCCATATAATGCTTCACAGATGATTCTTCCCACTGCTGTGAAGCACCTCATGCCTCTCTCCCTGTCACCACATCACCAGCCACGCTCTGTATTTATTGTAGGATCCCAGGAAATAACTTCGAATCACCTCACACCTGCAATCCTGGCAGCCAGGCACCTTTCCCTGAGATTAAACCACACTTGGAGTGAAATGGGCAGCTGTGCCCCTCTGTCCCCAAACAAGCATTGCCTGTCCCCAACAGTCCTGGGACAAATAGCTTTAATCAGAGCCTGAGGGGCCAAATGAAGGGTCCAAGGAGAGCGGGGGGGGGCAGATGTCATTGCGGCTGTCATGGAGGGACTCTAGGGTGGAGGAGGGGTGATGCTGTGGGAGGGAGGGAAGAGAGGGAAGGAACGGGAAGAAGAGAAGAAGGGGAGAAAGGGGGAGCTCTGAGTCTTCCCAAGCAAGGCTCTGCCCTGAGAAGGCAGAGAAGTCCCTCCTGCAACTCAGCACTGGCCCTGCATTTCTGGATTAGTAAAATAAACCCATTAGATGGAGAAATCATCCTCATCCCTTTTTTGTTGCTTTAAATAAGATGGAAGGAGTGTTTCCGGGATGAAAAGCTGAGCCTGGTGAAGGTTACAGCTGTTAAGCACCTGCTGTATGTGAGCACAAGAAATACTCCCATGGATTAGGCCATGAGGCTGCTCAAGAAACTGCAGGAAGGGGCTGTTATTGCTTTGTCAGCGCGTTGCTGGACTGTGCCTTAACTCCCTGCAGGACTAGGGGGGATGTCTCTACGTGGAGAGAGATATATTTAACAATGAACAAACTGTGTCAAGAACAGCGCCATTAAAGAAGATTCCCCACTGAGAACTTCAAGGCTGGGATGTGATCTTGTACACAACCTCCCCTAGGCTGAGGTGCAGGGTGGCTGTGGCATAGAGACATGGAGCTGTCTGACCTGGCTGTCCCTTCATCACTCTGGCAGGCACTGGGAAAGAGGCGCTTGCATGTGGTGCTTAATGTGCAGGGCAGTAGTAGGAAGCAATCCAAAATATTTCAGAGTGCTGAGAAAAATCTGGCTGGGAAAGGCTGATGCCATGCAGCCTGAGTGGAAGGAGGGTCAATGGCTCTCCAGTCCCCTAGTGCTGGTGTTTTGGGGATGTCTTTCTTTGTTCCAGAGGTGAACAAAGCAAGCAGGGAGGGCCCAGAGTGCCTTTCCCAGTTCCATATAATGGGGGCTGCTTTGTTTTCCTGCTGGGCCACACACACGGCTCCCCTGTACCCAGGATCCAAGGGATGTAGCACCGGCTGCAGGGTAATTAGCAACGCCGGGGGGTTCTGCCATCCCATCGGGAGGATGCAGGCAGGTGCTGTGGGCTGGGCGGGCCGGCAGATGGCCTGAAGGACTCTCTGGGGATCCTGAGCCATTACCAATAATCCAGTGCCTCTCTTCAAACGTGTAGTGGAAGTGCTGCTGCTGGAGGAGGGAGGCTGAGCCCGTGCCAAGACCGCACACCCAGCCCCAGTCCCTCCTCACAGCCTCCCCATAAAAATTAACGCGGGGTGTGTTACTGTGCTCCCATGCATGCTAATGTTTCCTGTCGCTTAGGGCAGAAACAGCAGTGCTGGGGACAGGGGCACGTGGCTGAGGGCCTGAACTGTCCCTTCTGCTGAAGGGAGACTTGGCCCTCGCAGCCACTGTGGAACAAACCCGCAGTTGGGGGAGGCTGCCCCCCAAACATCCTTAGGGAATGGGGTTTGTGCTGGCCACAAGCCCTACAGATGGAATAAAGAATGTGCTTGGGATCACTGGTCTTCACGAGCCACCTCTGCCATGCTCCAGCTCCTTTGGTGGCACCCAAGCCAGCTGTGGGCACATCTCATGTTCCCACTGTCCTGTGACATGGAGAGGAAGATCCTTGCCTCCCTTTACCCATCCTTTCTGGACAGTGGATGGCTCAGCCCTGGGAGCCCAGAGGCTCAGGCAAAGGCCTGCAGCAGACACTTGTCCCCTTTGGAACCCACTCCCCTCCTCTGCCACCTGTTTCCCAGCTGCACAACATCACGGACCCGCCGCGGCCGGGCGCTGCAGACAAAAGCCGGTTCCTCGCCCTGCCGCAGCCTCTCCCCGCGCTGACTCGCTTTAATTAGCCCCATCAAAGCCGGCTGCGTCTCTCCCTCCTCGTGTAGGTCGCAGAATATGATTAATTCACCACAGAAAACACCCGCCCCCCGCAGAGAGGGCCTCTCGATGAGGCCAAAGCTGTTTCCTCTCCCCCATCCAGTCTTTCATCCCCAGTAGCAAGGTTGGGAGCTTCTTTCTCCTGGAACGAAGCCGTGGATAGGCACAGGCTGTCCCAGGAGCCGGAGGGGACAAGCAAGAGCAATGGGTTCACCGAACCCTGGGTCTCTCTCCATCCCTCCCATGCTGCTCTGGTTATGGGCATTGCCCACAGCCCATCTGTGGGTCTACAGCTGGGACTTCCCCCAAAAAACCTTTGGGGAGTGCAGTGGATCTGGGCTCAGAACCAGCCCCTCCACAAATGGGGGTCCATGCATGAGCCCTGGGGAGATGCAGGGGTTGCTCCAACTCCTCCCAGCACCAGATTTCTCCAGCTGGTCTGCCCTGCTCCCACATGTGCAGGGCCCAGGGTGGCACACACCATAACACAGCTTTATTAACTGCATTTGTAGGCAAAGAGGTTTTAAAAGGAAAAAGCCTTTTGGGAAAAGAGAGAGATGGGGGGATCCCTTCCCCCTTTTTATTTCTGCCAACGCAGCTGCGTGCAGTGTACCAACAGCACTCAATGCCCTGGAGAGGCAATTACTGCAGGAGCGGGGCTGGGCTGTTCTCCACTTCATTTTCCTAATGCAGTTACATCGTCTTGGAAAAGCGCTGCTGCTCAGGGGAAGGTACAAAGCGGGTTCCCAGTGTGGATCCTCTGCCTCGGGAAGGGCTCTGGGGCTTCCCTTTGCTCAGTAGGGAACAGAGGGGCTAGCCCAGTAAGCACCAGCACAACACTGTTGTCAGGTTTTTATTTCAGTCTTATGAACATTCTTCCAAGAGATCAAACCATGAGAAGAAAACCAGTTTGAGCCCCTGACAGGAGAGATGAGCTGCAGGCCCAAAATCAACTGAGCTGGGGACTCTGTAGAGAAGGGAGGCTTCTAGAGAGAGCTCAGCAGCCTCAGCCAAGCAGACCTCACCCATTCTCCCCAAGCCAGCCAGGCAGAGCCACACGCAACAAGACTGGCAAGTAGGAAAACATGTTCAAGAAACCTCTTTTGCACAGCTCCCTCCCTCTTACTCCAGATCCATGCACTGCCCAGCTGGCACCCCTCACCACACTGCCTGCAGGGCTTCACAGACACCCCACGAATGAAAAACATCATGGCTTCAGGGAAGAGAGGGGGCAAGGTGAACCAGGAATTCAATCTATGTCTCTTCTCATGCACATCAAAGGCTTTTCTGGTGCTGCTCTTCAAAGCCAGCAGGCACAGCCATAATCCCAGCTGCTGCTGGGGGTCTGCCCATGGAGACCCTGTGGGTTGGGCTTTCCAGCCCTTTAATCAGCACCTTGCTCAGATACAGAGCAAGAGAGAACCCCACTCTGTGGGGAGCCCACTCCAGCTGTCCCCTTCAGGAGGCTGCTGTGGTTTCCTGCAGAGGAGCAGCAAGGAGCCAGCTCCCTTCTCACACCCACCACTTGTGGGACCCCAGCAGCAAGCTCTGCCACCCCAGAGAAGCAGAGAAATCCCACAGCACCCAAGCTGTTCCCACAGCACTGCACTCCATGCTCCCACCTTGCTGGGTGCAAAAGGCCACACACCCTCAGAGGAGCAGAGAAAGAAATGACCTACTACTGCCTCCTCTTCTGTTCTGCAAACAGGGAAGCCTTTATAGCTGATGGGACACATGGGAATGTGGCCCAAAACGGAGAGAAGGAAAACGCTGCTGGAAAGATCACGTCCATCAGATGAGGAGTGAAGAGGCGAAGTGCTCCTGCTTCCCAGCACACTTGTTCATAAGCAGCCACATGGTGACTCCTCACATGAACATGTCATCATAGCCTGGAGGGGGAAGGTGGTCAGGATCCGGCCTGGAAAGAAATTCAGAGCAGAGTCAAACAGAAGTGAGAGCTCAGGCCTGCAGCAGCAGGGATGAGATGGGATCCAGTGGCAGGCTGGAAGCAGGCTGGAATACCAGCATGGCCAAGGACCTACCCAGGTCGCCCAGCTCCTAAGGGGCCAAAGGGGTCAAATCTGGCGCCTGGTGGAACAGCTCCTGGGGGAAGCCGGCCTGGGATGCCTGATGACGGGTCAATGACAGGGTGCGGGATGCCAGAGTGGAGAGGATCCACAATCATTCCCCCACTCCGACCTCTGGAGGGAGAAAAGGCAGAGAAGGAGATGAGATTGGCACTGGAGAGAACTGAAGAAATGCTGAGCATGGGAACATGGGGTTAACCTGACACATGGCATGTGGGAAAGAAAGCTCCCAGGACCAGCCAGTGAGGCAGAAAGACAAAGCCCAGCAGAGAATCCCAGAATTGTTTGAGTAGGAAGGTATCTCAAAGCTCATTTAATTCCAAACCGCTGCCACAGGGGTTTGGAATTAAATGAGCTTTACATCTTCCACTAGACCAAGTTGTCCCAAACCCCATGCAATTTTGAACACTTCCAGTGATGGGGCAGCCACAGCTTCTCTGGACAACCAGAGGTCTGAGGTCTCATCATCCTCACAGGGAAGAACTTCTTCCCAAAATCCAACCTAACTTGGCCTGCTGTCAGTGGGAACCATTCTCCTTTGTTCTGTCACCTCAGGCCCTTGTCTAAAGTCCCCCTCCAGCTCTCTTGGAGCCCCTTTAGGCACCATAAAGGGCTCTAAGGTATCCCTGAAGCCTTCTCTTCTCCAGGCTGAATAGCCCCAACTCTCTTAGCCTATCTCCACAGCAGAGGTGCTGGCTGTTCCCTCCAGAAGCACCAGACCTGCTGGCTCTCGCTGCAGACCCATGTTCCATCCCTGCTTCCCGTCCTGCCCTGCGCAGTGTTGCAAGAGCCGGCTGGGTTCCCACACGCCTTTCCAAAGAGCTGCCTGGAAGTCATTTGCTGACCACGGCAGCTCCTCGGAGCTGCCCCACGCTGCGAGTGCCATTCCTCACGGTCGGCTTTGTGCAAATGTGGCTGCAGCCTCCGGACACCGCTGCCATCATACAAGTCATTAACAACTGTGCTAATGAGTTCCATTAGGCCAGAACAGCTGCCCAAAGTGCCCCAGGACAGCCAGGTCCCATGAGCGTATTCCTAGGAGTCTGGGTCTCCAGCCCCAGCACTGGCAGGTGTCAGCACACAAATCTGCTTCCATTTACCATCTTTTTTTTGTAATTTCCAGAGAAATCTCTGATGAAGGGCTGCAGGCAGCAAGAGAAACAGGGACACTCTCCCCCCAGAATGAATCCCCTCTCCTGGTGAAATCAGGTTTCCTTCCAGTCCCCCCAGCTCCAAGCCTCTCTTTCCAGCTGAGCAGGGACATTTTTAGCTGTCCCTTTTCTAGCCAAACCCACAGAGAAACAAGTCTTGCAAGAGGGGAAAAATGCCATCCCCACAGGAGAGTGGTTCCAAAGAGGAGTCTCTTCTGGGCTGCAGGACACCCCACAATGACACCACAAGCTGGTTATTGTCTGACTGTGTGCTTTTAACTGGAGCAGAGGATGACAGGTTCTCCTTGCCTGACCAAACCAAATATCAAGGATGTATCTGTGAGGCTGGGCTGTCTGGTAGACTGAGCTTTTCTCCAAGTGCCTCAGACAGCCAGGAGGCTTGCAACAGGACTTGAGAATCTGTGAACTCCGCTTTCAGCCTTCCCTTCTGCAGACTGCTGGGCTGGAGACACAGCAGCTGGTAACAGTTTAAATTAGATGCTTACATTCACTTAACGATGTATTCAGCTTTGATTTACTGCAGGAATTACTGTGTGTTAAATGAATACAAGCTGATTATTAAACAGACACAGATTGCAACCTATCATCTATGCAAGAGACGGGATCTTATTACGATATTAGAACCATATTGAGCTTTAGCAACTGTCAGTTGGTCCCTCACAATTTCCACTGAGCAACTGCCCCCACTCAGAGACACTTGGCTGGATACTGTTTCGGTGTAACCACCACACATCCCCAAAGAAAGAGGGTGTGCTTCAAGAGCCATACTTACCCGAAAGGGTCCAGGTCTTCTCCACCAACAGCAAAGGGACTCAAGGGGGAAGGCCTGAAACACAGGACACAGCAGAATGTTCAGGAAGAGCAGAGAAGCTGCATGCAGCTGTGCTCATGGGTGCTCTCCCATGGCAAACAGTGCAGCACCTGGAGGGCCCTGGCATCTGTGGGACCCTGCATGAGTGGGTTGCCATTTGGGAGCATTCCCTGCTCCAGGGTGTGGCAGGAGCTTGCTGAGATGAAGGGAGCTCCGTTGTTCCCACGGCTTGGAGCAGGAGCTGTCTGTGTATCCCAGGAGTTTCTGTGCCAGGGGATCCCTAAGCAGTGCTGGGCCAGGCCAGGCTCTCCAGCATGGCCCAGCCAGAGACACAATCCCACTTCTAGGAGTGTGGGGACAGTGGGGTGGTGGGCCTGCAGCCAGCTGGCACATCTCCCTGTCAATAACCCATGCCAGTAAGATGGTTTCAGAGCAGTGCCCAGCTCCAGCCTGTCTTCTCAAGCCTCTCCATGTAGCCTCTTGCACCCTGAGTGACAGCAGACAGCAGTGGGGTGACACACAAGCCAGAAGTCACAGCTGGTCCCCAAGAGATGGCAAAGCCACTGCAGTGTCTCTTGACTTCCAGCCACAGGGGATCACAGTGTGTGTACGAGAGGAGGGAACCCACCTGCCACGTACAAGGGACGACTGGAAGGGGCCAGAAAGGGATGGCAAAGCAGGTGCCATGTGTCCCTTCTACCCAGCATTGCCAGCAATGGTTCCAAGGGCAAAGTGGGGTCAGGAGAACAGAAGAGGAAGTCTTGCAGCCCACCCTGGCTGGGTGCACCTCTGGTGTCCCTCCCGAAAGCTGCTCAGCCACACAATGGCACTGTCCTTCCCACTGGTGTCCTTGCTCTGCCAGCCCCAATGCTGCTGCTCAGCCAGCAGGAGCAGGACACTGTCCTGCACCCCACACCTCACCTCCCAGCCCCAGACCTTGCCTGTTCCCTACTGGGTCTGTCAGTCCAACACAGAGAACAGTCCATCACTCTCTAGCAACCAAATCAAACCCAAGTGTCCAGGCTGATCCAGCTGGGGAAAGTCTGGATCTTTTTCACTCCTCATCCCACATGTGCGAGATGAGTGCCTGACGTGTCGTTTGGGGAGCTGTGCCAGGACCACATCCCCTCTAACAGGGGGCTCTCAGCAGGCACACACTCTTTACTCACCTGGATGGGGCCCTTGTGCCCATTGGCTGCCGGGGAGGGAGCCGGAGCGGGTTCTCATCCCAGTGCACATCCTCTCTGAACTCAGGCTCCTTTCCAGCCCTTCCTGCAGGGGCCCCAAGGGGAGCAATGATGCCTGAAGTGATTCTTGTCCTCAGCTCCTCGGTGTTCTTGTACACCCTGCAGCAAGGAGAGGGAAGGCAGTGGGGTGGGGTGGCCATGGCACCAGGACATGGGGTGCTCGACAGGCACAGGACAGGCACAGGGAGGGGACAGACAAGCCCAAAGTGTCCCTAGCACAAAACATGTCCCCCACTGGCAGCACAGAGGGGACAGAAAGGAGTAACAGCACACGGGGGCAACAAAGACTTTACCCCATTTCGTATGGGCAAGGTGCTACTCAGCCACTCCCTCCTGCTCCAACCCAACCAGTCTGCACTAGAGGAAAGCACATGACACTGTGGATGTGGCTGAAGCTGCCACATTCCTGGGCAGCATCCACCCAATGCCACACTCCTGGGCAGGATCCACCCAGCACAATGCTCTGGAAATAAATGTGCTGGCCTGGTCTGTTCCCAGGTGGGGTGGCCCTCCCCTGGGCTCCAACCCACGATCCCACTGTCCTCTATGTCTTGCGTGCCAAGGCAAGGAAGGCAGGGAACAGAGTTCTGGCTGCATTTCGGGCTGGCCTGGTTTTGTACTGAGGAGTAAGTCCTCCAGCTCCTCCCAACCTGATTTCTGCCCCCCTCTCCATGCCAGTAGGAAATTTGCTCCTGCAGAAAATACCAGGAAACTGAAATTACTTGTGGAAATCGTCCAGGTGCTCTGGGTTGATGTAGTTGGCCACTGCCAAGGTCACATCTGCAACCTTCTGAGAGCTGCGATCCTGGAACAATGCAGGTAAAGCACAGTGAACAGCTTGGTAGAGGCTGGGAATGAGGGACAGAGAAGCTACAACAACAGCCCCAGGCTTGGGATACAAGGAATGGGGCTCACCTGCTTCCCACCATGTCCCTGTGCTATGCCTGAATCCCCAAGAGCAAACCCCAGTGTACAGCAAGATTTTCCCTGCTCCCTCTCCCCAGTTCAGGCTGCAAAGGGTGGAACACTGAGCAAAGCCACCTGGAGCAGCTGCTTGTTGGGAGCTGCAGAAAAGTCCTGAGCTGGTAAAGGAACAGAAACAAGGCAGCTCCTGCACTGGACTGTTCAAGGCCAACTGCCCCACTGCCCTGACACAGCCAGGGTTTGACCAGCTTCATGCTGGGCCACATCTGACACAAAAACACCCCCTGGGTCTGCGCCATCCTGAGGGACAAACACCACTTCCAGGCAGAACAAGCAAAACCCAACATTTCAGAAATTGCCCCTGGTTTTCTTTTCAGCCAAAGGACCCCAAACCCACAGGGGCCACATGGGTGCTCACCATGACATTGAGGATCATACTGTCCTCCACCATGATGGCCTTCAGCAGCAGCTCATGGGCATCATCTGTGGACTTGTAGCGCAGTGTATACACCTCCTTGTTGGCTTCCCAGCCGGCGGGCAACAGCTCTGACTTCCTTTCATCAGGACCTGGCTGCAATGGAACAGATGCTCTGCTGAGACCCTGCCCAGGAGCCCAGCATGACCTCCTAGGGCTGGGGTCTTGTCTTTTCTCCACAGGGAGATCCAAGAGGGAACTGAGGTCTCTGGGAAGGGATCCCTCAATGCTTTCCAGGTTTTGACAGCACAAGTAGGACTGTATTGCCTACAGGCTAGCCCTGCCTGCTTGCTAGCTTCCCACAGCATCCTTGTGCTGGAAGAGGAGGACACGACCAGCAGGAGGAGGTCACAAATATCCAGACTAGGAGACAATGCTCTTCCCTGCCAAACACCTTTCACCTCCCCAGCATGATACAGAGTCTGGGGCATGGGGGAAGGCTGTCATCATGTCTGTCCCAGCCCCACATCGGTGCTTCTGGGGGGCCCTGCCCTACACTGTCCCCTCCTATGGTACTGACGACAGTTCTCTACTGTGACAGTGCCCTGCAACCCCCATTACCCCCCAACACCACATCAGGCACTCTCCCAACACCCACCAGGATCCTAATTCACTAGACCCCCATCTTAGCACTGGGTCCAGAACTAGACTGCCCCACCCTCTGGTATTGCCCCAGCACATTTCCTCCTCAGCACCGGACTGGACACCTCTCTTTTATTATAGAGTTCTGCCTCACCACCAAGCTGCACTTAGCATTATACTGTCTCTCTTCCCCGAGCCATACTGGTCTCACCAGCATCAGGATCTCCCGTCCTGCGACATCCCACAGACCACCTCCAGCATCAGAACCCCCGGCGCCCCCGGTACCGGGATCCTCTCAGCACCGCCACCGGCCCAAGAGCGGCCTCCCTACAGCATCGGGACCCCCCAATACCGGGACACCCCCAGCCCCGCAGCAGTACCGAGGCCCCTCGGACCCCCCACCGGCCCGGGTGCCCCCAACACCGGGACACCCCCAGCCCCGCAGCAGTACCGAGGCCCCTCGGACCCCCCACCGGCCCGGGTGCCCCCAACACCGGGACACCCCCAGCCCCGCAGCAGTACCGAGGCCCCTCGGACCCCCCACCGGCCCGGGTGCCCCCAACACCGCCGGCGCCGCCCAGTTCCCCCGGCCCAGGCAGCGGTCGCCCGGCTCGGCCGTACGGCGCCGGCGAGCGGCGCTAGGAAAGGCCGAGGCTTCACCGCGGCCTACTAGGCCTCGGCGGCGGAGCAGCGCGGCTCTGCCCGTACCTGGTCGCCGGTACCCAGGCAGCGGTAGCCGTGCCGAATCAGCTCCCAGTGGATGCCGCAGACCAGAGCGTCCTGCGGACGGGAGATGGCGGGCCTTGCCCAGGCGTACAGCGGCTCCAAACCGGCCATGGCTGCTCCGGGCCGGGGCGGAGCCGGCGCCGCACCGCCCCTCACTAGAGGGCCCCCGTCCGCTGCGCTGGGCCCGAACCGCCTCCTGAGGCCACGGGGCTGCTGCCTGTTGTGTGGTGCTCGGCACTGCTGAGGCTGTTCGAGTTCTGGGGTCGGTTTCGGGCCGCCCAGGACAAGAAGGACATTGAGGGGCTGAAGCATGTCCAGAGAAAGGAATGGAGCTGGGGAAGGGGCAGGAGCACCAGGAGAAGGTGATGGGGGGTCTCAACCTGGGGAAGGGGATCTCATCATCAGCCCAGAGACAAGTTACTTCTACAGGCTGTATTAACGTGGGGGAACCCTCTCTCTCTACAACTCCCTGACAAGAGGGTGCAGCCAGATGGGGGTCGGGCTCTGCTCCCAGGGAGCAGGGACACGACAAGAGGAAACGGCCTCAAGTTGTGCCAGGGGAGCCTTACTTGGGATATTAGGGAAAATTCCTTCACCAGAAGGGTTAGTGGTGGGGTTGGTTGTGCTGGGGCAACAGCTGGACTCAATGAGCTAAGCGGGCTTTTCCAGCGTAAAGGATTCCATGATCCTGTGAAAGGTGTCTGCCCAGCACCATCCAGCAACCTCCAGGTTAGTCACTCTGAGCCTCCTTCCCTGCTCCTGGCTCTTTCTTGTTGTCAGAAAAGCATTTGAGTCCATGCAGGGTCTGCTTGTGCTGCCATAGCAAGCCTTCATGCTGACACCAAAGGGACCAAAGCACCAAACAGCCACTGATGGGTTTGTTTCATTCCTTCCGTACCTCCTTGTCTGGGTCACAGTGCTTATAACACCTAAATTCTATTAAAGTTGCCATTGAAAGGCATTCAGGGGCTCTTTTTTCCTTGCCCCTGGGCCAGAGCCAGTGTCCTCAGTGTGGCTGGCAGGGGGCTGGGGCTCAGGACAAAGCCAGGGAACACCATCATCTGCTGCTTTCCTAATCTGAGCTTCAGCTCCTTGGGGGATGCTCATCTTGACTTCATTATGCGTCAATTAATTAACTCACAGTGCTCGCTCTTTCCATTTTCCTCTCAAGAAGTCACTGAGGCTGAACAACCGACCATAGCCCGGCAGGTCCCATGGGAATCACTGCCAGGAGACACCACACCTCCTGCCATGCTCTGCCACTCCTTTCTTCAGGGAAGACAGCTGGACTTATCAGGAAAGCTGCTGTGGATTTTCCACAGAGCTGGGATTTCAGCACAGGAGCTCCTTGAGAGAGGAATCGGATGGGGATGAGTTGGAAACAGCAGGAAATGCCTCAGCCGGAGCTTCTCCATTGCTGAGATGTGATTCAGAGCAGCAGCAGCATTTCCACCCCATGGCTCGGCTCACTCCTGGGCAGCAGCCGCGGTTTCAGGCTTTGACGGCATCCACATTTCACTTTCCTAGCACAGCCCAGCCCTGGGTAGGCCAGTGGCTCCATTCAAATCCCCACTTCTGAGGCAGAGTTTGAAATCGTAGGTCTCTCTCCAGAAACCTGATCTGGAATCCTGTATCTCACTGCTGCTATTGGACTTCCCCTACATTCCTGCAGAGCTGCTGCACAGGTTCCTGCAGGTGCAGGAGCACAGGGTGGATTGGTGGCCTCAGGAGCTGTCAGTCTCAGCAGGATCACACCGAAGCTCTGCTGAGTGCTTGCCAAGCTTTCCGTTTCCCATCCAAATTTCTGCCGTCCCTGTTCACCCACCATCCGCTCCCCACCCTCTCACCCTTCACTACCTCCTCCCATCCAGCCCTCAGCTTGTCCTCCTGTGGCCTCACGTCCATGTTCATCCTTAATTTATTTTCCCACACGGTGTTGTGTCAACTGCTCTTGAGAAGTGACTTTTGGTGCCAAGTCCCCCTTGGCCTGATCAGCCTCTCCCTGGGCACAGCAGTGAGGAAAGCAGGATGCCTCCATGCATCCCCTCACCATGGAAGCCTCCTGGGAGCCAGGCCCCTGCCATACCTGAGCCCATGGCCCCAGGGCTGATTGCCACCACATCAAAGCCATTATTCAAGCACTCACAGTGCCATGGCCCATGTTGCCTGACTCCCCATTGTGTCCTTCCTCTGCTCCCGTGCTTCACTCACTCCGTGGCTCATTGATGATGGAAACCACTGGCCACATGAAAGCAGCCCCCTAATGTAAGTTAGGGGCCTGCGAACTGCGTGGGAGGTACAGAGAGGCCAGCCCTGGCTGGAATCAACAGCCAAGTCACTAACGAGGTGATGAGGATTGCAGAGCTGGCGCAGTTGTGCTGCGAGTGCATCAGGGTGGCTGCTGGGCACGCTGGTGCCGTCGCCAGAGCAGCCATGTCCTTTTAGTGACTGCTGGAGCCGAGCTGGGAGCAGGAGTGATGCTGTGAGAACTGAGCAAAGCCCTCAGAGCAGCCAGTGCCCTGATGCCTCACACGTGTTCATGACGATTCACGCCCAGCTCTTGCACCAAGGAAGCTGCCCTCAGCCATTTCCCTCCCTCTTTTACCCAGGAACATGATCTGCAGAGATCTGCTCTGTGGTAGAGCATGGCTAGGGGTGATGTCCCAGGGGAGGCAGTAGCTGGAGCTGTTCCAGCCGGATGGCAGTGCTTGGAGCAGGTAAAACGCTACATCAGCTGGGGTCACCTCCGTCACACAAACCACAGTCTCCCCTGACCTTCATACTTTCCCACTGCCTCACTGCTCCCATTGCATGCGCCCACTGTGGTGTCGTAACGAGCAGAAGAGGAAACAGATTTCCCAACCGCCTGCCCCGCTGGCAGCCCATGAACCCTCTGTGCTGGGAATGGCAGCCAGCACGGCCAGGGCAGCTGGCTCACCCCTGTGCTGTGCTGTGCTCGCTGGGTATGACCCAGAGTCTCACAGGAGAAGGCAGAGAGGGGCCGTGGATAATCCCTGGCTGATGTTCAGGTGTTGCAGGCTGCTGCTTCTCTCAGGGTCAGCTTGTTACTGCTCCTCTCCCATGCATCACCCAGGGTGAGCAGGGCCAGGTGATGGATGGCACTGCCATGTTTTCTACCAGAATCTCTGTCCTGCTCCATGCAGGCAGCAGTTTCCTAGCACACAGTGGGAGGGAAAGATGGGATCCCCTGCTGCATAGCACGGAGAGCCAGCAGCGCTGGAGTAGCTCCTCCACAATCTGCTCAGTGCCTCAGGGCTTACTGGCTCAGAAGGAGCCACCTGATTGTGACTGAAATCACCAGCGCCAAGGGACATGGACCAGGGCAGGGGTTCCTGGAATGAGCTTTTCCTTTTACTGCCATCATTGCCTTTAGAGGGGAGGTAGTCACTGCATGAAAATTCAGCTTCCCCTTCATTTCCCCTAAATTCAATTCCAGGGAAAGATGACACTGAGGCAGGAGAAAGGGGTTTTTTGTCTGGGGGAGAAATGCAAACCACATGCAGGCAGGCTCGGGCAGGAGGAGGGACTGGGGCTGCGAGAGCCGGCGCTCAGCAGCGAGGCCGAGCTAAAGTCAATTAGTGCTTTAGGACTCCAAACACGCCTGAGTGCTGCGCTTCGAGCAGGCGTGATCCCTGTCAGAGAGAGGTTGCCAGTAGGGTTTGAAAATAATTAGGAAACCCAGAACCCCAGTGCTTCCCAGAAAAGCCTGTTAGTTCTGCGGTGGAAACCTTGCTTGCAGGGAGTGCATCGCACAAACAGAGTCGTGACTCATCAACTGCATGGAGCTAAACTCCATTTTTCGAAGGTCAACATGCTCAAATCCTAATGAGGTTTACCCTTGGTAGGGCTCCAATGATCCCATTGTCTACCTGCATTCCAGGGACGCCCAGCACACCTAAGAGTAATGGAGGACAGTTTCAGGGGATGTATTTCATCCAAAGACACCAAGAGTTTCCAAGAGGGCAGTGATGATGGGGAAACTGAGGCATAGAGGGTTCAGACCACCAGCCCACTGCCTCCAGCCAGAGCCTGCACCACACCAGCCCTATCCCTGCAGCCTGGGTGGACACTGCCAACCTCTGCTCTTGGGGGATCTCAGCTGTGAATCCGAGCGGCCCAGGACAGCCTTGGAGGAACAAAACAAGACAATCAATCACCCTTGCTTCATCCCGCCCCAGTCTGCATTGTGCGGAGCCTGAGGGACTCCACATCAAAGCAGGAGCAGCTGGCTGCCGGGGTGTCCCAAGCTGGCTGCCGGGGTGTCCCAGCCCCAGACGGGCAGCGCCCTGCCCACGGGCTGCCTGTCTGCACTGCCCACACGGGCTTGGCCTCTGCTCACTGCCTGAGCCCCAGCAGCAAAGCCGGGATGCAGCGCTGCTCCCCTCTCCGAGTACAGAGGGAGATGTCCGAGGTCACGGCGGCTGCAGAGAGCACCAAAGGTGGGGGTGCATGGATGCGGGGACACCACTGTAGCATTCCAGGGCTGCAGCACCTTCCGTCTGCAGGGGCGAGCCGGTGGTGGCATTGCATATGAGGGAAGAGCCAGTCCCATCCCAAGCTTATCCTGGAGCTGCGGGAAGCCTGCAGAGTAAAGCCTGCTCCTGCCGCGCAGCTCCCGCTATCCTCACAAGACCCTTTTCTTTGCAGTTCCTTCCATGCCACACGGCGGGCGCTTCCCCCGGGCTGCAGCCCCAGCGCTGCTGCAGACAGTACATTAATTTTTGGATGTCTTTTGCAGCTCCCCAGCGTTTCTCCCCATCCCAGGCACGCACGGCTGGGATGAGGCAATGTTCTTGGGGAGTATTGGCTTCCCAGCTGGCGGGGAATATTCCCTGATGAAACTGGCCCAACATGCTGTCCGGTGGGGCTGGAGATGGTCAGGGGGTGCAAGGGGTCTAGTCGTGGTGGGCTGGGCTGCACCATGGTAAACCAGCAGCGTTGACCATCTGGGATGGGGCGTCTGGGCAAGGGAGAGCACCTGGATCCCCCTGGAGCAGTGCCGTGTGTGGGTGCAGCAGTAGAACAGCAATTTGGGTATGACCCTTCAGATATCCCCTATTTTCCCTCTGGCAAAGGGTCAGGGTGGCTCTGCCTTGTGACCACAGCATGGGACAGAGCAGGGAGGACACACGTGCCCGTGGTGGGTAACAATTGACATTTTTTCCAGTTCGTTAATTAAAACACAGAACAAAAGTCACTAAAGTGTGAGGCTGGGTGTTTACAGGGAAAATTCCTCTTCAGGTGCCAGGTTTATTAATAGAAGAGGAAAAAAAAAACAAGGGGGAGAAGCAGGGCCACAGCTGGACAAGGAACATCTGGGAAGGATATGCTTTTGTGGGGGTGGATGGTGTTGGGGGTGTGTGTGGGATGGGGGTGTGAGGATGGGGGTGCAGTAAGCACCCGTGTCCCCCCACCACTGAGCNAGCAGGGCCACAGCTGGACAAGGAACATCTGGGAAGGATATGCTTTTGTGGGGGTGGATGGTGTTGGGGGTGTGTGTGGGATGGGGGTGTGAGGATGGGGGTGCAGTAAGCACCCGTGTCCCCCCACCACTGAGCCCCGGGATGCTGAGTGGCCGTGGGGAAGCCATGCTGTGGGCATTGCTGTGAGGCAGGAGGTTCCCAGCTCACCCTGTGGGACCCTGGCAGGGCTGATTCAGATCCTTTGAAGTTTTCCCCATTAACCACCACAAACTGGTAAGGATCCAGGCTGATGAAGCAGGACATGCTGTCAGCATTGCCACCAGAGCTAGAGCTGCTGGGACACAAGAAAGACATGCTCAGCCAGGGTTCATGGTGTGAAGTTTGGGGCAACAAAACCCTCCTGGCTCCTTCAAGCTGTCCCCAGGAGTGCAGGGACTCCCAGCAGTGTTAGGGGGTGGCAGAGCTGTGCCCCCCAGATCCACATGCCACCCACCTCTGCCAAGTGCCTGGACACAGGCTGGCATTTGCACTTCCATATGTGACACATTAAGATTTGTTTAGAAGCCCTTTATTGTCATATTTTGTTCTTTATTTCCTACAAATTCAATTTGCTAAGGGATGTGTTGGGATTGTGAAATTATTTTGAGAATAGTTCCTCTGGGTTTTTTAATTTCCTTTGTATTAAATTTTTACAGTGTTTAAAAGGCTAAGAAAAATTTTATGTTACCAAAAAAAAAAAAAAAAAAGCACCTGGCCCTGCCCTAGTCTGAAAAGAGAAAGNAAAAAAAAAAAAAAAAGCCAAAACAGGAGGGCAAAATTCCAGGGAGGAAAGGAGAAGGGGATGAGCTGTGGGTTGGCGCTGGGACCAGCCACTGCCGCCTCTGTCATGGCAGGCGCCGGGGATGGTCTGGCACTGATGCCCCCTCCTGCTCCCACTTCATCCTGGATGGAAAACCAGGCTGGGAGAAATGTAGCCACTGCCTCAAAACGGGTGCTGGAGTGGGACCTGCCATTTGCTGAGGCCTGGATGATTGTGGTTTTTCCCACCACTCAGCCTTTCCCTTTCCTTTGCTCTCCATATGGGAGCAGGACACGGGTGCTTTGCACAAGGGGCTCCAAGAGCCCCTGCCTGCCTTTCCAACCACTCGCAGTCATTCGGTGCAGACAGAAAAGCCCACGGCCACTCCCAGCAAGAAATTCCCGACAAGAAAATCTTTGAATTATTCCCAAGCTGTGACTGTGGAAAGCCAGGCTGCCCCCCATGAAGGGCTCCACAGCGTGGAGGCATTAGGGACCCCTTTCGCTGCTGGGGCAATGGCCAGTCGGGAGCCAGCCTCCTGCCCTCTGTCCCCTATGCTGGATGTTTCCAGCTTCTTCAAATCACAGCACACATTTTTCATCTCTTTATTTCTACCATTGTCATTTTCATTGTTCTAGGCTGGTGCAAATTGGGAACTGGCCGTGCACTGACACTGCTGCTCCCTTTGCCTGCAGCCGCCCTTGTCCCCAGAACCAGCAGGAGGGCCCATTCCAGGGATGGGGATGGTACTGCATCCTGCTGCCAGTCCCCCAGGGACTTTTGCACCTTGGTCCATGTCCCTGCCTGGCACAGGACCCCTGGCATGTTGCATCCTGCCTCTCTGCAACATCATTTCCCCTTTGCAGCCTGCTCGAGGGGTGCAGGGTCTGTGCTGGTGTCTGGTGAAGGTCTGGCTGAAACCCCCCAGTGTTTTGAGGGCTCCTGGGGTCTCAGCAGCACTGAGGAGTGGGCTGGAGGCTTTGGGGGTGATAGAATCATCCAGTTCCAGCTCTCTTGCCATGGGCAGGAACACCTTGCACCAGACCATTCTACCTGGCCTTGAACACATCCAGGGACTGGGAAACTCAAACCCAGCAGCATCCCCAGCCTCAAGGGACCAGGGACAAGGACTCCCCTTTGCAGTGCCGGGGTGCCCAACCCTTACCACAGCTATGCAGGGATCTGTAGGGTGGTTGGTGCCTCTCAGCACCAGGGAAGGGAGATGATGTGGAAAATAATTATGCAACAAGATTTATCCATTATTAACATGGAAACAGAAGAATTCAGTGAATGTGTAACTTCCATCAAGAGCAACATGCCAGGGCTGCAGGGTTGTCCAGTGCAGTAGGATGTGCCAGACAACCAGCAGCACCAACCATCTGGAAAGAAGGACAGGATGTTTGAATAAGCTGAGAACAGAGCAGCTTTCCAGGGCTATGGGGAGGCAGGGATGCAGGGATATGGGGATAGAGGGATGTACAGATGTAGGAATGTAGGGATTTGAAGGGGGCAGACATGCAAGGACCCAGAGATAAAGGGATGCAGAGATTCAGGGTTGTGGGGATGTGGATTCAGGGATGTGGGGATGCGGATTCAGGGATGTGGGGATGCAGGGATGCAAGTCCAACCTGATGGTTCCTCTGCCCATCACATCCCTCTGCCCATGCAAGCCTCTCCCTAACCCCAGGGTGCCAAGGCCTTCTCAGATCAGCCTCACTCTGCTGCTCTGACCCCTCCAGGGAACTTGGCAAAACGATGGAAGAGGATTGCTGAGCAGATCCCAGCTTTTGATCTGTTCTAGGAAAAGAGAGGCCACACCAAGAACTTTCTGAAATTCCTTCCTGAAGCCTTGGCTGGGAGCCACTGCTGCTTTGCTGAGCCATTCAGACCCTGGCAGCACCAGGGCTTGAGCCTGGCCTGGCCACACCATCCTGCCTGTTCCCAGCACCCAGGTTTAGGGAGCTGCAGTCTTGGCAAGAGCTCCCTGCTCCAGCCTGTGCCCCTGTGCAGGTGTCTGGGTGTGGAGCCTCTGTGCCAGCCACCTCCTGGCTCCTCTTTGCCCCTAGAGTCACGAGGTGGTGACTTCTCCAGGCCACCAGCATTGCTTTCCCCGCCACATGCTGGTAAATTCCTTTCACATGAACAGGAAATACGAATTCTCCTCTTCTCTTTGTTTTTTCAGGAAAAAAAATATGTTAAAAAAGTAATCTAATCAAATGCTGTTTGTTTGTGGTCTCAGTGATCTCCAGTTGTTTGGTTGAGGGTCCATGAGATGCCATTGGGATGGCCAAGGACAGGGACACTCCAAACCTGCTGCAAACCCAGGTGCTCCCAGCCCTGCCATTGTCAGCAGAGCTGGGGCTCATCCCCGTGTGGGGATAGACAGACATCCCCATGGCTCCACAGGAACTGGGAGCACTGGAGCCAGAACTGGTTTGGCTGATGGAACCATTGCTGGCCCTGCTTCTGTCGGGCTGGCTGGGAGAGTGTGGGAGCACAGGGATTGTTGTGTGGTCTTCCAGGAGGGCTCAAATTAACAAACCAGCATTGTTAAACAGCTCAAAACATCAGTAGCCTTTAATTATCCCCTTTTCCTAAGGGAGGAGGCATTTTCCACCTGGGGAGGCCGTGCCACACATCACTCTTTCATCACAGTATGATGGGATTTTTCCTTAATGCTGATGTTTGGAAGCAGCCCTGCTCCAGGCCCACAGTGGGAAAGCACTGCTATGCCAGGACCCTGGAAATCCCCATCCATGGGAAGCGCTGCTGTGATCCTCACAGAACCCTTGTTCCTGGTATGCCCAGCACAGGAATATCTCTGATGCAGGTTTATTCCCTGTCTCCAGGGAAACTCTGAGCAGCATCAGTTCCCTTGAAACTAGAATCACCCTTTGCACCCCAGAGCACCCCTAGGCCAGGGCTGGGACCTCAGCAGGAGGGACCCTCTGCCTGCAGGAAGGTGCTGGATGGCACCAGCTTCCTGGTGCAATGGATGGCCAGGTTGGTTCTGTTGGGAGCCTCCCAGACAGCCAGGGAAGAGTGGGGATGGATGGAAAGAGATAAGGGCACCAGGCCATGATGTCTCTCCATGTTGTGGTTGCCTCAGAGCCGAGACAGAGCTCTCCCATGAACCATGAACCCCCAAAATGCCGTGGGAACCAGAGGTGGCAGCTGAGAACGCCCGGACTGCGTGCAGGGTGCGGTGGAGGCTGGGGATATTTGGAAATGTTCTTTTTCTGCTTTCATAGTGCGACATGCATTTTTTACTTCATTTAATCTTTTTTGCTCTAATTCCCAAGTGAAGAATTCTTTCCATGAGCCAGAGCTTGCTGCCACGGCTTTGCGCCCGGCCATGGCACTGGGGACGAGTTGGAGACCATGCCCCTGTATCCCTCCTCAGCTGCAGCAGCACAGATGCTCAGCAGTGGGCACGAGGCTCAGGGCACACAACTGGCACCCTCTCCATCACTGCTTCAGCTCCACTGTCCCACCCCAACTCCCTTTTCTCCCCACTCCTGTGATCTGGTGCTTTCTGGGGTGATGAACCTCCTCTATGTGCTTCGAGTGGGAGCTGCCCACAACCCATTTTAAACAGCTCAGGCTTTGTCTTTATTCCAGCTTCTGAAAATTGAATTTGTTAGTGGCATAAACAGGATATAAAAGACTGAAAAAAATAAAAAGGAGAGGGGAACATTTTTCTCCATGTCTTTTCCTTGAACCTCTGAGGACCGTATCTGCTGGCACTTCTGAGTGTTAGTCAAACTCCTGATGGCAAACAGGCCCTGAGACCTGCTCTGTCCAGCATCCCAGGATACTCCTGATCCTGGATTTTTTAATACAAAGGTCACAATTTCTGCTCTTTTTCCTTTTTTTTTTCCCCTGGTGTTCTCCAAACCAACGGTGGTTTATGGTGCTCTTTGACGTCAGCCACAAATGGGGCTGCCAGGTGGTAATAATTTTCCTGAATGTCGGCTAAATACAATTATCACTCCATTTTCACTTCAGAAATATTAAAGTTTGTGTTCCTCCTGTTATTAATTTTGAAAAAAAGCCTTTATAAGTCACCGTGGCACACGGCCGCTGGCCTGGGGTGCTGGCAGCCACAGCAGGGCTGGTGACCATAGTCCAGGCTGGCCCTGCTGTGCCACGCTCCTGGATTGTTCTGGAGGAGAGGGATGGGAGGCAGCGCCCTAGAGACCCAGGGACAGAGCCAGGAGTTGGGATGTCAGCAGGACTGAGGATGGATCCTGAGGCTGGGAGGGTGAGGAGGGACCCATGTCCCTGTGGGAGACCCAAATTCCAGATCCTGTGGACCACGAACTTAAATTGGGTGTTTCCCAACCCCGTGCCAGCACAGCAGGGTCCATCAAAGGACAAGCTCCTAGACACGCCGTTTCCTCCTGGCTTGGTGTCCAAAGCATGAGCACATCCCTGCAGCTTTGGCCAGGGCAGTCAGGAGCTGAGGAGCCGCTGGCTTTTGTCACGGAATGATCACATCCTGCTGCCAAGAAGGGTCCATGAGGGTTGGGTTGCTGCAAAAGTCCACATTCAGCTGCAACCAGAGGACCCAGGGCAGTTCCCAGAGCTGAGACACTGGGGTTGAATTATTAGCAAAATGGCTTAAGAGTAAACTTTGAGACAGAGATACCATCACAGCCTTTGGTGGCCAAGTCCCAGCTGAGTGATGCCAGCACCAACATCAGGCTCTCAGCTCTGGCACAAGCTGAGGTGCAGGTGCAGGCACATATTCCATGTTTTCCTTCCCTGAGGGCACACAGATGGGCACCCTGCTTGCCTTCCACTGCCCAGGGTCACCTCAGCCTTTCACCACATCCCCTGAGTGGGAGCACATGCAGTGGGAGCTGCAGCTGCAGCAGGGCACGGGCAGGGCAGGGCAGGGCATGGGCAGGGCTGGCCATGGGCACCAGAGCCACGACTGCAGCAACTGCTTCCACAGCCCTCCCTGTGCTCTGTGGCTGCAGGGGGGAATTTCCCCATCCCCAACCAGCAGCCTGCTCAAAGCCTTTGTCTTCTGCTGAATTCCAGCTGGTGAGAGTCATCCACCAGAGTCAGAGGATTTACCCTCTTGGGGAATGATGTGCAAGAGGGAACCATGTAGTCACATTAAAATTATTTGAAAAAGAATGGGACTTCTGAGTGCTGTCTCACGTGGAGCCAGGAACATCCATCTGACCGATGCTTCCATCTGTCTTTCTCAATAGTTTCCTTAAATAGTCCAAATATTAAAAAAAAATCTATTGGAATTTGGCATATATGGTTCTTAGGAGAATAGAAGAGGGCCAGATACTAAAATACCGCTGCCTTGCTCCCTTCCAGTAACAAACACATGATTTTCATTGCAGGGAAGGCAGAGGCAGCCGATAGTCACATCTGGCACAGAGGAGGATGCTCCATGCTCCCTGATGCTTTGGCTTTGCTGGGAGAGCAGGCTTTGCCCAGGCTGAGGGGTCCTGTTGGGCACAATAGCAGCACCCGACACATCTGGGGAATTCCAGCTCCCTACAGCAAAGGAATCTGCAGTCCAGCTGCCCCAAACCCCAGGCTCCCTGTCCCACACTACAAGTCCCATCTCTCACCTTTCCTTGGAGAAACCTTCCCTGAGCCCCCATGGTGCACAGCCAAGGGGATGGGCTGCAATGGCGGGAAGAGATTCTGGAGCACTTCTCACACCATGTCTCAGTTCCTCGAAGACCTTGCCTGCTGTTGCTCTTATATCACTTCCTGCCAGCTTTTCCCTGGAACCCTGCGGTGCCCGCAAATGGGAATTGGTTTATGGCCTGGCTCAATGTTGGTGACTCCTCGCCACCGTGTTTGCTCATTTCATCCATTCAGCTCCACTCAAGGAGCGATGACAGATTTTCAGTGACAGTTTCAGTGACTCGTGTGGGATGGAGATTGATGTTGGATGGTGCTTGGTGCAAGTGCTATCCCACAGGGACATTGGGGCTGGGGGCCTTTCCCTGCCCCAACGTCACCCACTGCTGGGACACAGTTGGATAAAACCTTCAACAGCCTCCAGCCTTCATGTTCATCTCCTCCTTCCACCTTCTCCAGCAAATACCGAGGTCCCAGTTCAACAATTCATGCAGCGAGCAAGCGCATCCTCCATCCTCCCAAGG
This sequence comes from Leptocoma aspasia, assembly GCA_013399835.1. Lineage (NCBI taxonomy): Eukaryota > Metazoa > Chordata > Aves > Passeriformes > Nectariniidae > Leptocoma > Leptocoma aspasia. The sequence goes on along the minus strand of VXAX01001086.1, from coordinate 25,652 downwards.
TTCTCCACGTTCCACCGTCCTCCTCTCCTGCCTACCTGCGAGCACTGCCCCAACACCACCTCCCCTTGGGAAATCCCAGCTCAGCCATGACCACCAGCCCCGCAGAGCGGAGGAGCCCGGTGTGGGGACGCCGTCCCTCCCAGCGCCCGTCGGTGCTGGCGGGCGCTGAGCCCACCCCGCGCCGGCCGCCGGGCGTGCTCCCCACTCTGACAGCTGTACGGAAATTGGAAGGCGACGCTGACATGTGTCAACAATAACCAGCGAACAAGCGCCAGCGGCGGCGGCGGCTGTCCCCACCACCTCAAGGAGGCTGGCCACTCTTGGCTGAAATCACGGCACGTTGCAGCTGGAAGCAGGAGTATTGTTTCAATTATTTCCATTATATAAAGTCAGGCCATTTAATATATTCTGCCTCAAAGGGGCTCAACTAAAGAGATAAAATAAACACTGGAAATCTGTTCTGCTGACATGGACCAGGAATTCGGTTTCAACACCAAGCCTTCCCTCTCATCGTCTTCCCTTTCCTTCCGGCTCCCTCTCCTACTCTTGCTGCCCCTCGGCCTTTAGTGCCACTTGATGCCAATTCCCTCTTTGGGCTTTGCTCCTGTTTTGGCAGCTGGAGCACTTGAAGGCTGTGCAGCCACGCTGGCATCCAGGACTGGAGCAAGCCAGAGGAGCCAAGAAGAGAGATGGAGCTCCAGAGCTCGCTCTGAGATGAAGGATTTGATTTATGGCAAATCTTAAGCCTCTTGGGATGCCACATTCCCTGAGAACAGCAGGAATGGCCAGTGGCACAAAGCCAGCAAGGCTGAAGCATGCCATGAGGAGGAGAAGGAGAAGGAGGAAAAGGAGAAGGAGGAAGAGGAAGAGGAGGAGGGGAGAGCAAATGTGCCGTGAGTCGTGCTGCAGGCTGCACTTGGCAATGCCAGCACTAAAATCAGCCACCTCCATGCTTTTCTTCTCATCTGGGAGAGCTGATGGCACCCCAGCACTGAGCGACCTCACTGGCTCTGTGCTGGCATGGGAGGTGATTATTTGGGCTGCCAGGAGGCTGGAGTTGCTCCCACCAGCTCTGATCAGACAGGAGCTGCTTCCCATTAATGCTTCCCACGGCATCAGCCTCCCCAGAGCACTCCTCCCTTGCAGGGCTGTGCTAGTCCAGGTATTCCCAACATGTTGGCATGTGGGAAGCAGCACCAGCCACACCAGCAGTAAATCTGTTACTTGGCCTTTCCCAGCACATTTCCCTGCTCCGAGCTCTGCCTCTCCTGGAGCGGGGTCATGGGCAGTGCCACCGCCAGGGACGCGGGTGATGGAGGGAGCCGTGTGTCACGGGATGCCGGTGAGGGCTGCGGTGCGGCGTGAGGTGGAGCTGGCATTTCTTAAGAGCAGGGAAAGGGCCTCTGCCGAACTGGCGCAAGAGCAGCTGTGACTTTCCATTCCTGTGGGAAGTGGGCTGCCACCGTCCAAGCATCTGGGCTTGTTATGATGGGAGAGGAATGCCAAGTATTTTTCTTCCTTATCCACTACCATCCGCTCAAACCCTCCCCTGATCAAACCCACATTCATCGCCTGGGATGCACTGGGGAAGATCCCTCCCAGCCCTCGTGGCTGCTGGGAGCTCATGGCACCTGTGGAGAGAATTCCGCCCTCATCCAGGGGCTCCCTCCATCCCCCTGCCCCTTCCTGTCTCCTGCTGCTGCTAGCCAGCTCCAGACATTTAATTTTCACTTTACTACCTTTGCTAGGAGCATCCCTGCACCTGCATCCCTGTGCCACCACCTCTGTGACTGCATCCCTGCTGACCTGTGGGCCCGGCAGGACCACACTGTCCCCACACTGTCCCCTCGAGAGCCCTGAGCATCCTGAAAGCAGCCACTGGGATGGTGCCACGGGCGTGTGCCCTGGGGCGCCTGCCGTGCCGGGAAGCAGGCGGTGCAGCTTTGGAAGGTCACCAAGATTTTTCCGAAGATGAAAGTGTGCTCAAGTGTCAAACAAACTTTCCAAATTATCTTTCTGGACACTTTCTCCCTTCTGCTTTGGAAGACGGAGGAGGAACATTTCATTCCCTCTGTGCTGGCGTGGAGCGGGGCTGCGTGAGGAGCCGGGAGCTGCCAGCGGCACCCGCGGCTCAGCCTCGATTCTCCCCGACATCACGCCTGAGTCACCGCGGGTGTTGCCCTGGCATCATCAGCTGGGCTTCCCCCTCCTCGCAGCCCCCCAAACCCCTCCCAGCACAACAGAGGGCTGCCAGGTGCCCAGTTAAACAGCAAACACCACCTCTCCTCCCACCGACAGCTGGATTTGTCATAAATAGACAAATAAAGGGAAACGTGTGGATGTCTCTGCTGTCTCAGGGATACCTGGCACACAGCAGCAGGGGCATGGGGACAGCAGCTATGCCACCCTTGGCAAATCCCCCGTGATCCCAAACAGCGGGGATGGGATGAGCAATGGCCACGTGGTGCCCTCAGGATCCAGCACTAACGAGAGCTGTCTAATTAGTGTGTCCTCGTGTGACAGGTCACCCTGGCAAGGCTTGTGCCAACATCCGCTCACCCATGCCAGGAGCCGGAGAGCGTGACCAGGAATGAGGTGCTTCCCTGGCCCTTGCCCAGTGTTTGCCTTCCAGGTCTAGAAATTCCCTATTGGTTCCACGGCAGCTGGGCTGGCACCCAACAGGACTTGTGGAAGCTCCTTGCCCTGTGGCACCCATGTCTCACCTCGGTCATGGCCATCCACACAAACGCAGCTGCCTGCAGCCAGGATTTGGAGACACTCAGATATCCCCAATGCCATTGCCATATCCCTATTTTTCTGTGCTGGGCTGGCAGTAGCGTCCCCAAGTCCACATGGGCCCCTCAGCCCTTGCAAACTCCTGATGGTGATGCCATGCTGCAGGTTTGGTTGTTTATGGAAATTTCGGCTAAGCCAGATGCTGCAATTTATGCATTTTATGTGTAATTTTTCAATTTATTTCATAATTAGAAAAAAAACCTAAAGTGATCCCAACCATTATTACTCCTGGTTTCCTCAGTTATTACTCCTGGTTTCCTACAGTGAGGCCAAAGGGGTCTGAAATGGCTCCTTTGTTGTCTGATCATTAACCCTTCAGGAATGAAATGCAGCAGTGCCGGATGGGGGCGGTGGGGAGAGAGGCTCAGGGGGGCTGGGGGAGAGAAGGGAAACAGGAGGGAGAAATTCGAGGGGTAGAGAGAAGGTTAACCCAAATGTGCTGTCCCCGGGTATGGCTGGACACCCCAGGACACTGATGGACATGTCCACGGCAGCCCCGTGGCTGGTTCACTCAGGTGCAATGAGTTTGCTGGTTCTCAGCGGCCCCCAGCCCATTCGTCCCTCCCAGGCAATGCAGACCCAGAGCGTCTCGGGTGGAAAGGAGCCCTGCAGCTCGTTGGAGTGTGGGATGAGCAGGTGGATGATGATCCGCCCCGGGGTGGTCAGGGGGGTCCTGTGTGCCCAGAAAGTCTCTCTGTGCCCCCTCTGGGGGGAGGAGAGGGGCACCATGTGCTGGTTTGCACGTGGTGATGACAGGAGTGAATGCGCTGTCACTGGGGCCGTCACTGGTGGCCAGTGGCCTTGGAGCCCTTGCTGGGAGGTCACCAGGCTGTCCCAGGGTACGGTTCCTGGCACAGGGTTGGCACGACGGGACCAGCACGTGGGGCTCCCAGGACGGGGACCTGTGCCGATAGGTCACCTCGGGTACCTGGCGAGTGAGGTGGGTGTTTCCCTCCTGTCCTGCATCCCACTTCAAGCACAGCCCCTAGGGTGGGTTTTGGGGAGCACAGCGTGGGACAAGGGGTGTGGACAGCCGCATGGGAGCCCGGAACAGCTCGGTGAGCTCGTCTTGGCTTGGGACAGCTTGGCACGGCTCGGCTCGGCTCAGCTTCGCTCCCGCAGCTCGGAGGGAGGTGAGTTAAGAAGCGCTCGGAAAATCAGAGTCAGCTGCAATGCTGGGGACAGCCGGGGCAGACCCACAGCCGCCGCCGGAGCTGCCGGAGACCCACCACGACTCCCGGCGACCGGGGGACTCAGCCCTGCCCGGGGGGCTCAGCCCTGCCCGGGGGCTGTCACTGCCCCCTCCAGCCCTGCGGGGACTACGGGCGGGGGCCTGAGCCGGGGGGGCTGAGCCGGGGGCACCGGCGCAGGCAGCGTCACCCTCCTGGCTCCACCCCCCCANTTTTTTTTTTTCTTTTTTAGGATTATTATTATTTTGAAAGGGAGGGTGAGGAGAGGGGGCTGACACTGACTATAAAGGCAGAGCTCCCTGGAGCAGCCGGCACTTCCCCGCCACCATGAGCACTCCCCGGGCCTGACAGCCCCAGCCTGCCCCACTGTTGCCGGCTCAAGCTGCCTTGAAGTGTGGCTGTGTGTCCGAAGCTCAGGTTGGGATGGTGTGAGCCTGGAGCCGCTCGTCGCCCTCCCACCACCCCTCACCGGCTCTGGCAGGAGCCGAGCCCGCCAGCCGCTTGGATGATTTGATTTCTCCCCTGTCCGACATCACTCCTGCCCAGATGCAGTGGATAATATTCATGTTGCTGTTATTCATCAGCTCCATGGAAATGCTCACGCAGAACCGGTGGAAGAAGCAAGGTACAGTGCACAGCGGGCTCGTCCCGCTCGGGTCCTGCGGGGTGGCTTTGGGACACCAGGCTGCCTGTCCTGCCTGCACGGAGCAGGAAGGAGTTGTGAACCAGGGCTGGAGGTGCCAGGAACCAGCACAGCCCCAATCCCCCCCCTTGAGCCCCTTTGAGGACCGCCTGTGTTCCCCTCTGGGTGAACACGGGGGTGGCACGGGGACTTGGCAGTGCGGGACGATGCAGAGTGCAGCCCCATAGCACTGCCTGCCCGGTGCCAGCCCTGCCTTTGGGGCTGGCGGGAGACAAGGGACACTGGCTGTCACTGGGACCAGCTCTGCAAACCCCAGCAGAGCCGGACACACTGGGGATAGCACAAAATGGGCTGATTTTCCAATATTTCCTTTCTCTGCACAACACACTAAGTGCCTTAGGAGTAAAACCTCCTGGAAGGATGCTCAGAGCCATGGCAGGTACTGCCTGTCCCCTGCTCCATTCTTTCCCCAAGAAGAGGCACCAGCTGAGCCACTGCTCAGTGCCTGGGCAAGGGCAGGGTGTGCTAGGGCTGTGCCGAGGCACATGCCCCCTCCATTGGGCACTGGCTCATGTCCCCTCACCAGGCAGTGCCAGGCAGTGCCAGCTGGCTGTGTGGAGTGGGTCCAAGGCTGGTTCTCAGCTCTGTGCCAGGAATGCCTTGGTTTTGGGGCTGGGCAGGACCTCTGAGGACCAGGGAGAGTTTCCCTTGAAGTTCCCTGGAATCCAGAGAGCTGCCCTTGAAGTTGTTCCATGTTGAAGGCATGCGGAGGCAGTAGGTGTGTGTGATGATGTGGGTGGCCAGGCTGGTGGCCAAAACACCCCTGATGGGAAACAGCCAAGCACCAAGAGGGGCTCCAGCTAACACTGCTTGATGCTGGGTAGTGCAATTCTCCAAAGGCCCAGGTCTTGGCAGCCTGGGGGTCTGGCCATGACTTCACACCCCAGACATTAGATACCCTGGGATAACCTGCACAGAAGAGCCAGCATAGGATCCAGGAGCCATGAAAGATGCTGCAGCACCCCATGGCCTCCCTACTGCCATGGGGAGCTCTGGTCTGGGCAGTCCAGTGCCCCAGGGACTCATGGTTCCCAGCAGGACTGGGTGTAGGGTGGGCAGAGATGGGGGAATGTCACACCCATGTCCAGCACAACTCAGGTACCCACTGTGCCCCATGCCCAGTGCCCATCCCAGCTCAGCCCTGCACTCTGCCATCACCACTGGACAGGAGGAGATGAACCCACCACTTGTTCCTAATCCCCAAGCCCCTGGTTGCAGAGTGAGCCACATTCTGTTGTTCTCTGTGGTGGATCCCAGTGTCACTCTCGGTGGCAGAGACGTGTGCCATGCCAGCAGCACTGAGGAGTGGAGGAGGACAACCCCACTTCTCCCAGCTCCATACCATGGGATTATTTCCAAAGCCAGTGAGAGGAAGGAGGCCCCGGAGCCCACCCAGGGCTCCCCACCTTCTTTGCTCTGGCTGGAGGTTGAAGGAGAGCAGCAAAAAAACCCCTAAATATCAAAAAGAATTAGGGAAGGGAAAGAGGCTCATAAATCCACGGGTCTCCAGGGAAGCCACTCCAGCTGCAGCCAGGAACACAAATGTTGTCAGCGTTTGGTAAATATGTAACGGAGACCATAACAACTTAATGGATCCAAGGTGCTTCGTTAGCGCTCCCAGCAGACGCAGCTCTAATGAGGGCTCCTGGCAGTGCTGCCGTCCCAGACACTGTGCCCCAGAGAAGGGACTGGCATGAGCCAGCCTGGGGACAACTGCATGGCACCACAGCACCATGGACTGGCTTGTGCCAGGGACCAGCACACAGGGCTGAGAGACACTGCCCGCCATCATCGTCTGACAGAATCCTCTGCAGCATCCCCTGGGCTTCCCCAGCACCTCTGCCCCAGCCCCACACCCTTGGGACCCTTCTGATGCGGCTTCTGGGGTCAGAGGGACCAGTGCCAGGCATTGTTCCCAGGGCTGAGTCTATGTCCGTGCCGGGCAGCACCCAGGCTTGGGCTTGTAGCAACCTTGTCTAGCAGAAGATGTCCCTGCCCATGGCAGGGGGTTTGAGATGATCTTGAAGGTCTCTTCCAACCCAAAGCATTCTGTGATTCTGTGGTTCTGTAGAGCCCAGGTCCTAAGCATGCTGTACCAGGGCTTCTGGCACTGTCACTGCTACTCAGGCTGTGGAGCCAGAGCCAAGCAAACAGTTCCTGACACGGGGACATGGTGAAGGTGTTGGATGCCTGCATGCAGGAGTTCAGTTCTCCTTTCATGATGCCCAGCCAGCCTGGGGTTGCAAAAAGGCACATGTAGCCCCCAGAGCTCGATGCCCCAAAAAGGCATGTGTAGCTCCCAGAGCTCGATGCTTCCCAGCTCCCAAAGNGAGTTAAGAAGCGCTCGGAAAATCAGAGTCAGCTGCAATGCTGGGGACAGCCGGGGCAGACCCACAGCCGCCGCCGGAGCTGCCGGAGACCCACCACGACTCCCGGCGACCGGGGGACTCAGCCCTGCCCGGGGGGCTCAGCCCTGCCCGGGGGCTGTCACTGCCCCCTCCAGCCCTGCGGGGACTACGGGCGGGGGCCTGAGCCGGGGGGGCTGAGCCGGGGGCACCGGCGCAGGCAGCGTCACCCTCCTGGCTCCACCCCCCCAAAATCGCAGGGGGCTTCGCTGTGACCCCGGCGCTGGGATGGCAGCGGGACAGTCGGACCGCGGCGGGACGGCGGGACGGTTCCCAGCCGAGGTGGTGGCTGGAGTGCTCCGGGGGGATCCAGCCAGGGCGTTTGCCAGTCGCTTTGTTGCTGCTGGGGGNAAGGGACACTGGCTGTCACTGGGACCAGCTCTGCAAACCCCAGCAGAGCCGGACACACTGGGGATAGCACAAAATGGGCTGATTTTCCAATATTTCCTTTCTCTGCACAACACACTAAGTGCCTTAGGAGTAAAACCTCCTGGAAGGATGCTCAGAGCCATGGCAGGTACTGCCTGTCCCCTGCTCCATTCTTTCCCCAAGAAGAGGCACCAGCTGAGCCACTGCTCAGTGCCTGGGCAAGGGCAGGGTGTGCTAGGGCTGTGCCGAGGCACATGCCCCCTCCATTGGGCACTGGCTCATGTCCCCTCACCAGGCAGTGCCAGGCAGTGCCAGCTGGCTGTGTGGAGTGGGTCCAAGGCTGGTCCTCAGCTCTGTGCCAGGAATGCCTTGGTTTTGGGGCTGGGCAGGACCTCTGAGGACCAGGGAGAGTTTCCCTTGAAGTTCCCTGGAATCCAGAGAGCTGCCCTTGAAGTTGTTCCATGTTGAAGGCATGCGGAGGCAGTAGGTGTGTGTGATGATGTGGGTGGCCAGGCTGGTGGCCAAAACACCCCTGATGGGAAACAGCCAAGCACCAAGAGGGGCTCCAGCTAACACTGCTTGATGCTGGGTAGTGCAATTCTCCAAAGGCCCAGGTCTTGGCAGCCTGGGGGTCTGGCCATGACTTCACACCCCAGACATTAGATACCCTGGGATAACCTGCACAGAAGAGCCAGCATAGGATCCAGGAGCCATGAAAGATGCTGCAGCACCCCATGGCCTCCCTACTGCCATGGGGAGCTCTGGTCTGGGCAGTCCAGTGCCCCAGGGACTCATGGTTCCCAGCAGGACTGGGTGTAGGGTGGGCAGAGATGGGGGAATGTCACACCCATGTCCAGCACAACTCAGGTACCCACTGTGCCCCATGCCCAGTGCCCATCCCAGCTCAGCCCTGCACTCTGCCATCACCACTGGACAGGAGGAGATGAACCCACCACTTGTTCCTAATCCCCAAGCCCCTGGTTGCAGAGTGAGCCACATTCTGTTGTTCTCTGTGGTGGATCCCAGTGTCACTCTCGGTGGCAGAGACGTGTGCCATGCCAGCAGCACTGAGGAGTGGAGGAGGACAACCCCACTTCTCCCAGCTCCATACCATGGGATTATTTCCAAAGCCAGTGAGAGGAAGGAGGCCCCGGAGCCCACCCAGGGCTCCCCACCTTCTTTGCTCTGGCTGGAGGTTGAAGGAGAGCAGCAAAAAAAACCCTAAATATCAAAAAGAATTAGGGAAGGGAAAGAGGCTCATAAATCCACGGGTCTCCAGGGAAGCCACTCCAGCTGCAGCCAGGAACACAAATGTTGTCAGCGTTTGGTAAATATGTAACGGAGACCATAACAACTTAATGGATCCAAGGTGCTTCGTTAGCGCTCCCAGCAGACGCAGCTCTAATGAGGGCTCCTGGCAGTGCTGCCGTCCCAGACACTGTGCCCCAGAGAAGGGACTGGCATGAGCCAGCCTGGGGACAACTGCATGGCACCACAGCACCATGGACTGGCTTGTGCCAGGGACCAGCACACAGGGCTGAGAGACACTGCCCGCCATCATCGTCTGACAGAATCCTCTGCAGCATCCCCTGGGCTTCCCCAGCACCTCTGCCCCAGCCCCACACCCTTGGGACCCTTCTGATGCGGCTTCTGGGGTCAGAGGGACCAGTGCCAGGCATTGTTCCCAGGGCTGAGTCTATGTCCGTGCCGGGCAGCACCCAGGCTTGGGCTTGTAGCAACCTTGTCTAGCAGAAGATGTCCCTGCCCATGGCAGGGGGTTTGAGATGATCTTGAAGGTCTCTTCCAACCCAAAGCATTCTGTGATTCTGTGGTTCTGTAGAGCCCAGGTCCTAAGCATGCTGTACCAGGGCTTCTGGCACTGTCACTGCTACTCAGGCTGTGGAGCCAGAGCCAAGCAAACAGTTCCTGACACGGGGACATGGTGAAGGTGTTGGATGCCTGCATGCAGGAGTTCAGTTCTCCTTTCATGATGCCCAGCCAGCCTGGGGTTGCAAAAAGGCACATGTAGCCCCCAGAGCTCGATGCCCCAAAAAGGCATGTGTAGCTCCCAGAGCTCGATGCTTCCCAGCTCCCAAAGTGCTCCTGTGCCAGGAGCCCTCCAGGCTGCTTTTCTGTGGGCTCAGAGAGCAGGAGCAGTTGGCAGTGTCCCTGTGGGCTGGTGGATGTTGGGACCCTGTCCTTGTCCCTTGGAACAGAGGTCACCTACCTCAGGATCAGTCACCCTCCCACAGGCTGGGAGTAGAGCACAGGCAGCCAGGGAGGCAGCAGAGGCTCTTGAGCAAACAGACAGATCCTTTTCTCAGCTCCTCTTGAGTGCATCCAAAATGCCCTTTGTCCTCTGATACTTAACAGGCATTAACTGGTTAATCCAGGTCAGATCCTATTTCTACCCAGTGGTTGTTCCACTTCCCACGGGATGGGCAAGGCTCTCTTGGGATGTGGCTCGGACTGTCACCGATGGGCAGTGCTGGGCACGGGGCAAACCCCCAGTCTGGATCTTGGAGCGATGGAGGCCATCAGTGATGGCCAAGCTGGGACCGATGGCTCCATGTGTCCCTTTGCTGCCAGCATGGACAGAGGTGGGGATTTGAGGAGCAGAGAGAGGTGGGGTGGCATTTGTAGGGAGACAGGACAGTGCTGTCACCCTGGTGTGTCAGAGAGGCCCTGCCACGGGGCTGGGGCCCACCTCGGCACCTGTGCCACAGCCCCTCTCCTCCATTTGTCCCCGCAGCGAGTGCTGGCCTGCTGGAAAACTGCACGGGCTGCGTCCTGTGCTCTGAGGACAACGGCTGCATCACCTGCCACCACCGGCTCTTCCTGCTTATCTGGAGGGACGGCATCCGCCAGTACGGGATGTGCGTCCACACTTGTCCCCCAGGCTACTTTGGTGTGCGGGGTCTGGAGGTCAACAGATGCACAAGTACGTCCCGCACCAGCCGGGGTCCCCCTGCTCCTACTAGTGCCCCCTGGTCCCCTCGCCACCCTGCGGGTCCCAGTGCTGCGGGAAGGGCGATGGCTCCATTTCCCACAGCATCCCTGGTGTCACTGGATCCGCGGTGGCCGGGCTGGGGGGGCTTTGTCCCCTTTTCCCTTGCCCAGAGCTGCAGCCTGGACCCCGCAGGTTTTGGGTCCCCGGTGGGTGCCGGGGGTGCCACGTGCCCCGGGCTGTCCCGCTGACCGGCCGTCCCTCCCGGCAGAGTGCAGGTCACCCAGCTGCGAGAGCTGCTTCAGCAGAGACTTCTGCATGAAGTGCAAGGACAAGTTTTACTTGTACAAGGGGCAGTGTTTTCGGCAGTGTCCCCCCGGCACTGCGGCACAGCCCGGCACCCGCGAGTGCCAAGGTAAGCAGCACCCGCACCCCGTGCCCGCCGTCCCTGGGGATGTGCCAGGCGCCATGGGGTCACCGATCCGTTCTGTCCCTGTCCCTGCAGAGACATGCGAGCCGGGCCCGTGGAGCGAGTGGAGCGCCTGTACCCACGAGAGCCGGACCTGCGGCTGCAAGTGGGGTGTGGAGACGCGGGTGCGGGAGGTGCCGGAGGCTGCCCGGGAGGAGGGGACTGCGTGCCCCGCGCTGCTGGAGACCAGGAGGTGCCGCATGAAGAAGCACTGCCCGGGAGGTGAGCACCGCGCCGCCGGGGCTGGGGACAGCTTCGCGTCCCTCTAAAGGGAGCCCGAGGGGCGCTGCAGGAGGACGATGGCGGCAGGGGTCTGGTAGTGGCCAGCGAGCCGTGCTGTCATCTCCCAAGCATTTTGAAATTTTGGGTAAAGCCGTCATCTCAGGCACATGTGCTGAGCAGCCCTAGGGCTGGCTGCTTCCCCCTGGCACTCCCCGAGACTGCCTGGGACAAGCCAGTGTCCCCTTCCATGCTGGGCTGGGCTGGGCTGGGCACTGGCACGAACCGCCGTGGTGGGATGAGGCTGCCGAGCTCCAGCTCCCATCCTGCCACGACGCAAAGGGAGTCTTTGTGTACTGCAGCTGTGAGTAAGGAGGGTTGAGACACACAGGGGAGGTTCCTGCAAAAACTTCTGAGCTCCCCAAAAGCTGGAACGCTTGTGGAGCAGGAGGGCATCAGCCAGGGGATTTCTGATGGCCAAAGTTTTGGGAGACACCCCAAGGCACAGTCCCCCTCCATGGTTCATCTAGCCAGATGTTCACTCATGCTCCTGAACTTCCCCCCACCTCATTCCTAGGCTGGGGGCTCCCTAGCTCAGGGATCTCTCCACCTTTCACAAACCAGACCCGCTGCAGGGTCTGTCCCAGCGGTGCGTGCACGGGTGCAGGGCTGGCGATGGGAACCAGGACGTGGCTGATGTCATTTTTGGATGCAGGCATCTGGACTGAAGCTACCCTAATAAATCTCCACTTAATAACTGGCAGAAAGGGGGATGCATGAGATACCGATCTGAAGTGCCTGGCAGCAGATCTGAGCCAGCGAGGGTTGCGGTTCGGAGCTGCGGGATCACTGTGCCGTGGGATGAGCTGGCCGGCACCGCCAGCGTGGCGGGGATCAGAGAGGACAGGACTGTGAGGGTGGAGAGAAAAAGGATGAAGAAGGGAGGCAACAGCACAGGACGTGCATATTGGGCGAGGGCCACGGAGCCAGGAGAGAGGCTTCATCCCAGCACCATCAATCATAAGTAATGTTTTCCTGCTGACAGTGCAGAAGAGCTGATTCCTTTCCCCACCCCAGTCCCAGCTCACATCTTCGGGGTGCCAGGTGGCATCGATTTTGAGGATGTTCCCCTCCCTGCTGGTGTGTGGCAGCACCAGACCCGCAGAGCTGGTGACAGTTTGATGCAAGAAATTTAGTGTGGGAGGACAGCCTGCTCTGGAGCACTGTGTCCTGGAACACCGTGACCATGCCCTGCCCTGCCTGGCACATGGAGGGTCCCACTGGCAGGGACTGCTATGCCAGTATTTCAGGGGCACCTCATCTTATGAAGTTACTGGGAAGGCACTGGCACCCCAGAAAAGTGCTTGGCCTCCTGCCTCTGCCTGTGCTCCTGGAAGCTGGAAGCCCTGGGACTACAATGATGGTCTCAGGGACTGGCAGGACTCTGCTCTTGAGGCTGCTATCTGGGATCAGCTTCAGAGACAGGCCCGTCCCCTGTCCAGCAGAAGGAACCCCATGAGTGCCCCCCAAGCAACCCCCTCAGGAGAGAGCAGCCCCTCCATGTCTCCCACTCCATGGCAGGGAGTCCCTGCCACGGCAGAGCGTGCGTCTGCCCTCGCTCCCAGGCTCCTGCCCGCCTGGCCAAGTGCTGGGTTATGGGATCCAGATGCTGGAGGAGGATGAGGAGTTCACTTGATGCATCTGAGACACCCCCAGCCCAGGCGAGCCAGGGCAGGCAGCCGAAGCCAACCGTGTGATGAGAGATTTGTGCCACCACTTCTGAGCCATCCAGGCGGCTGGAAGGGAAAAGCTGCCGCGCTTGGCCGTGGCACAAACCCCTTGTGCTGCTGTAAATCTGCCTTGGGTGTCTGTCCCACTCTCCAGACTCTTGGCGTGCGTGCCGTGCCCTCTCCTTTGTGGGTGGCAACTGTCTGGAGATCAGAGCTGAGAAACAGGGTTTCAGAGCCAGGCAGGACAAGAACTGGAGTCCTCAGAAGGAACTGGGGACAACAGTGCTGGCACACGCAGCACCAGGGACAAGCATGGTCCCTTGTGCCCCTCGCACTGCTGAACCCCCCATGTGACTCTAATTGGAGTGGACACAGGGGGGCAAGGACCGACAAAGCTGCCCAGTTTTTGGGGCAACCATTCTGATCCGTAGCATGGTCTCCCCCTCCCACTGGAGCCCATGGCACAGCAGGGTTTATCCTGAATCCCTGTTTCTTTGGCATCACAGCACCAACACCTCGGCCAGCTAGAGGGTGTGTGGCAGCTTCTCGGGGTGAGTAAGGGTTTTGGGTCTCAACAGCCTGACCCTGGAAAGCTGGCAGTGGGTTGCCCTGGGGTGCATCAAGACTCCATCAGCACGTTGGTTGTGCCACTGGGATGGGGACCATCCACGTGTGGAGGGCATCCACAGGAAGAGAGAATTAGCACCTATGCAAGGATGCACTCCAAAGCCACCTTGCTTCCCACCATGCCCAAATCCTCCCAGGGGCTCTCTGGGTCCCATGGTGGTGGGCAGGTTCCCATCATGGCAGAGCTGAGCACAGCTTTGCCATGGCTTTGGGGTGATGGTGCAGCCACTGCCCCTCTCCAACACCCACAGTCCTGGCTCAGAGAGAAGCTGGGGTTTCTCCAGGCAGCTTCCACTTGGGTTGACCTGTCCCACCCCATTCCTAGGGATTTTGGGGTACCAGGACTGAGAGTCCAGCCATGGGAGATGTGGGCACAGCACGCCAGTGTCCCTCTGCCCATGCCATCAGAACACCCAGACCCCCCACAGACCCACACTGCTGACCGGGAGAGGGCTCTGGGGTCCCCAAAATCAGAAACTGGGTCCAGCACTAACACCTGGAGGGAGGATATGGGATCAGCATCCCATGGACAGGGCTCAGGTCAGATCATGTTGCCTGACCAACGAGCCAGCACTCCTTTTCTCCTCCTTTTTCTGTTGCAGAGAAAACCGAACCCAAAACTAAAGGCAAAAAGAGACAGAAGAAGCCGAAGACAGAAAGGCACACGGGCACCTAGCGGGCACCAGCACAGGAGCTGGGGCACCCTGGCAGGAGCTCCCAGCCAGCTCCTTGCCACGGTGCTCCAGCCACATCACCCCTGTTTTTCCATCCACAAAAAAAAAAAAAAAAGAAAAAAAAAAAGAAAAAAATTGCATAATTTTTTTGCCCCCCATCCCCCTTTTCTTTTGAGACAATTTATGGCCTGTAAAACATTTCCTTTTCAGAAAATCTAATTTGCAATGTCCAAAGCAAAGCCCTAGGGCCTGGGGAGGGGGTGGCTCCTTTATTCCTCTGGTCTTCCCTCTCCCCTAGCCTGCTCCATCCCTTCCTCCAGACGGGTGGGATGGGGTTAGACCGGGGTTGGACCCTGCTAATGAAGCTGATGCCTGCCTGGATAGTGTTCCCAAGGGCTGGGAGATGCCCTGGCTCCACAGCATCCTGATTTTGTGGGAGTGCTGGGGGGCACAGTGCACCACTGAGCTGCTCCAGGTGCTGGATAGTGTCCCCATCCTCAGCTACAGGCATGGGAAGCAGCAGGACTCCCGGGGTTGGGACCCCTCTGGGGACCATGCCGTTGCTCACAGCAGCCCAGCCTGGTGCTCAACATCCCCACTAGCACAACCAGCTCCTGCTCTCCTGGGACTCGGAGGGCAGCTGGACCTCCAGACTGACAACCCTTCTTGGGATCATGCCAGCCCAGCACTCAGCACCCTCATGGGCCAAATCCTGCCGTCCTCAGGCTCACAGAGAGGCTCAAAGAGCTTCTCTCCCAGCTGGATATGGGCACAGGAATTTGGGGTGACCGCATCTGTATTCAGTGTAGGACAGGGACACGAACAGTGCGAGTGCAAGCCCAGGCAGAGGAGGCTGCTGGGTCCTGCGTCCCCAAACTGGGATGTGTTGGAAGCAGCGCTGCAATTCCCTCCCATCCATCACCGGGGGCGCGACCGTGGGGTGCTGAGCCCAGGCGTGCGAGTCTGTCCCTCCCTGCCACGCTGTGTGTGTCCGCAGGCACAGAGGGCTCTACCGGCATATTTACCGTGTGTGTGCTTAAATCGCTTCCCGGCCGCAGGCAGCTCTGCGTTTGGGGATTGCCGGGGTGCGAACTCCCCGTCCCCGCCCCGAGCGTGAGCAGGGGGAGGCCGGGGCTGGCCGCGGGGTGTCGAGGCTGCGGTGGCTGCCCAGACCCTTCAGGACGGGAGCGCTGGGTGTCAGCATCGAGCCAGCCCCAGAGCCGGCACAAAGCTGCCGGAGCACCTCCTCCGATCGCTTCATGACAAATAAACGGATTAAACCCCCGGCATCGCTCTTGCGTCCCTGTTTTCCCCATTCCCGCGAGTTGCTGCCGGAGGGGGTCTGGGATGCTGGCCGTGACCACGGCGGCAGTCTCGCATTCCCCAGCTCTGCAGCTTGGGTCCCTGTGGGGGGATACCCTGCCCTGGCCCCCCAGCACTGGGGTACTGGGGAAAGATTTTATTTCATGTTTTTATTTAAAGCACCACCAGCATCGGTCATTGCCTGAGCCAGCACTGGGGCAAGCGGCAAGTGTGACACTGGGACTGCCATTCCACAGGATTGGGAGCCACCAGGGGTTTTTTCTGGGTGTTGAAGAAAATCCCCCTCTGCTAAGATGCTTGGACATCCCCTTGGCAGCCTGTCCCCACCACCGGGATTGTCTCCTCCTGGGGGACACAGCCTAGATCCTAGCCCAGTCCATGGGCTGCCAGACGTGGTGACCCCCAGTTCTGGTCGGAGTCCATCAGCCCCGACACAGCCCCGGCCTGGGACCTGGGCACGCCGAGCCCCATGCACAGTCTGGCTGTGTCCTGCCAAGCTCTGCCTAGGACACAGCCCTCCTCCTGGTCCCCACGGGCTCATCTCATGGCCAGAGCAGCGAAATCCAGGCCTGGCTCCCGCTGGCATTATAAATAGCCGGGACTCGGGGTGGGAGCTGTGCTGCCTGGGATGCGG
This sequence comes from Leptocoma aspasia, assembly GCA_013399835.1. Taxonomy (NCBI): domain Eukaryota; kingdom Metazoa; phylum Chordata; class Aves; order Passeriformes; family Nectariniidae; genus Leptocoma; species Leptocoma aspasia. The sequence continues at coordinate 9,566 of VXAX01001086.1, read as the reverse complement.
TGGTGAATCCCAGCGGGTGCTGCTCGGGGGGACTCGCAGGGTGCAGGGCTGGAGGGTGGGAGGGCTCGGTGCTGCCGTGGCGCTGTCCACGCCGGGACGTGCAATGAGTTGTGCAGAGAACGCCCGGGGGAGGGACGGGGCTGTGTGTGCGAGTGTGTG
>VXAX01001085.1:380097-560174 GCA_013399835.1 Leptocoma aspasia | reverse complement strand
GGAGCGGCCCGGCGTGGTGCGCGAGCTCTGCGCGCGGCCCGGCCAGGTCATCGCGCCCGGGTGAGTGCGGGCCGGGGGCGGCGCGGGCGGGACGCGGCTGCCGCGCTGCTTCCCGGGGAGCCGGGCCCGGCCCCGCGCACAAAGGGCCTTTTCTCCGCGGCTGTGCGCTGGGAAGCTGCCGTGCGAGGAGGAGGAGGAGGAAGCAGCCGGGGAGGTGCCGAGGGGTCGTGCTCCTCTCTCGTGTTTCAGAGCTGAGCCCTTCGCTGTGAGCTCTGTCTCAGAGACCTGCGCGTCCCTCCTGCTTTGTCGGGGTTCTCAAAACACCGCGCTTGCTGGAAACGCTGCTCGGGAATCACAAAATCACAGAATGAGTTAGGTTGAAAGGGACCGCAGTGGGTCATCTGATCCAACCTTGCTGTCCGTGCAGGGTCGCCCTACGGCGTGTTGGGCGGGATTGCGTCCAGATGGTTCTGGGATATCTGCAGCGAGGGAGGCTCCCCAGTCTGGGGAACCTCTTCTTGTGTACAGTCACTAGCACAATAAAGAAGTTGTTCCCCGTGTTCAGGTGGAACATCCTGAGCATCAGTTTCTGGCTGCTGCCTCTTCTCATAATATACTCTTTTTCGTTTAGGTTGGTGCAAAACTCGGGGAGCAAACGAATCATTTTGTGCTCAATGGAAGGAATTTTAATGGGAAACAACAGTGCGGCAAGGCATTTTAAAATTACTAAGTACCTTACACATAATATTGGCAGCCTAGATGTTTTTGATGCTGTAGGTGCTTTAATGTATAAGACTTCACAAATACAAGCAAGATTTTATCTTTCAGAACAGCAAGGAATTAAAAAAGACTTTTTTTTCCTATAGTTTAGCAATGGGTTTTTCTTGACAAGGCTGAATGTTCTTTGACTTTTAAATTCTTAAATGCCTGATAGATAGTGGGCCGCTCAGATTTCTAGGTTAAATTGGGAGAATAGCCTGCTACCCTGTAGTTTAAGCAGATTTATTCTTTCTCAGCAGGAAACTAGTTGAACAGTCTACTTCCTGTATTTTATGACAGCAAGCTATTTTCTTTGATTGCAGTTTTCTTGATTTTTAGATAGGAGCAGCCAGGCCTAAACTTTCTTGATTGAAATTCACTAGTATATGCAAAACATCTGTGTATGGGGGTGCTCTCAAAGGGTCAAGAAAAAAAACAGAGGATGAATTTTTATATCAGTCAGTCATATAATGTGCTGCTGAGGAGGTGCAAGCTGTGTGTTTCTTGCTGTAGAGATATCTCTTTCTGAGATAAGAAGGTGGCTTTCTTTTTGTGCTGCATCAGCACTCTGCTATTGCATCTGGTGCAACATGGACAATCTTTAATACCTGATGTAGAACAAAGGTACTGTAAATGCTAGGTCAGACTAAAGAATACCTTAAAAGTACAGACTGAAATTTTAAAATGCCATATGCATGATGAAATTGATGTTGCTAGCACTGAATAGAAGGGGAGATAACTTTATCTGGTCTTTTCATTGTGTTAGCTAAGCACTTGGAAGGAAAACCAAACTAAAAATATTCTAAGTGAAAAATGTAATCAATTTAAAGTAGTCTGGGTTTGCTGCTGATGTAGTAGCATTTTAGTTTTAGCTTTGCTCAATGTTAACTTCATGTACTGGAATGTACCAATTTTTATACATTGTTCCTACTGGATTTGTCTAGTCATAAGTCACTTGATTATAATTAGCAAGTCCTTGCTTTGAGACAATTAGAAAATAAATGGTGTTCTTTATTACCGTTGTTCTTCGCTTCTGGAATATTTGAATCTTACACAACTGAAAGTTTGTATTTTATATTGGCCATTGATAAGTTACACTTCTGAAATTCAGACTTTTCAGTCAGGTTCCTCTGTTGCATGTTGCAGTGGTGTTTACTGGGTGAGTGCAAGGGAGAAGCTCAGGTGAAGAGGTAGAATAAGCATGACCTAAGGGTAGTAGAACTGGACAGCAGTTGAAAACATAACTGCATTTCTTTGGTCACTTAAAAGTTTATTTTGGCAAACATTTAATCTCTTGCCTGTGGCTTCCCATTTTGTGGAATTGAAATAATAACATTTCACTACCAACAATATTTCAATATGTGTTAGGATTTTGCAGTATTAAAACACAGGTGTGAATAAAATAACTAACATAGCTGAAATGTATTCATCATCTGCAGAAGATGCCCTTTTTGTAATCCAAAGTATCCAGAATGGTAGGTGCCATCCTGCCTTTAGAAAAATGAACTTGGCCAATTTAGCACTGAATTCTCTGTGAACCAAAGATACTTGCAAGTGTTTGTCAGACCCTGAAACACTGTAGAAGTACTGTTTCTATTCAAAATAGTTTTCCTTTTCATTAGAACATGAGAAGATAAGTTGATCAAACCTTTTTATTTGAGGATAAACAATATGAGTGGCTGAATTTTCTTCTTTGTCACTTAGGTCATAATATTTCTGGAAATGAAGACATCGTTTAGCAAAAGTCTCTCCTTAATAAGACCCATTTCTAAGTTTTGGTTATTTTTCTTTCATATCAAGCATGAGATGAAATGTTTTGCTGCATGAAAGTAATTTTGCACAGCACTTAATTTTTTTGTAGTGTTATTACCCACTTTTTAGCATTGACAGGGTGCAGACTTTCCCCAGGGGAGGGCCCAAGGCACGCAGGCAGTAGGTAGCTTTTGCTTATTCTTGCAGAGCTAGGCTTGCATCACATGTCAGACTGGAACTTGAGAGAGAAAGGTGTCTAACCTTTTAGGACTGTAAATAACAGGGAGTACAGGAAGCAGTTAATGAAAGGCCTTTGATGTTAATGAAGCATAATTTTGATGGGTAGCAGGAGCAACAAATGAAATGCTAAAAATCCTGCACTGCTCTGTGTATTATTAGTGCCAGTTACCCATCAAGGTTAATCATTCTGAAGGTCGTACAGGTATGGCAGGATTCTGGGTTGGGTCAGTATTAATGCTTTATGCAAATATTTACATAAGCATTCCTAATACAAAATGATTGCCCTGCTGATGGGACAGACTATTGCAAGGGTCTTGTTTGGTTCACGTTAGAAGAGTCTTCTGAAATATTTATTACCTGTATATTTAACCTGGGTATCTTTGTGTCTTACCACATACCTTTAATAACGAAGATTCACATTCTTCTACAGAGTATATTTGTGTTGTAATAAAAATCTTGTTTAAAATATCTAAATCCTAGTGAAGCAAAACTTGTTGTTTTTTAGTTTTGAAGAAGATAGCAGGAAAGAGGTGTGGATTTGTTCTCTAAAACTGTAGATTTTTGTGTCATTGCTTGGTATTTTTTTGTGCCAGAAACTTGATTATATATTTTTAAAATAATATTTTCTTTTGGTTATCTAATGACACATAGGCTCAGGGCCTGGTTTACTGTCCACGTAACCCCAGTACCATGCATCTTACAGTCTTCCAAGGGAAAAAAATGCTAATGAATTGCAGTTTATTTTAAAGTGGTGACGCTTTTAACAAACTACAGGAAAAACACCTACTATTTGTTAGACACAAATGTTTTCATAATATCCTGGCAAATATTTAATGAAGTTATGAGTCTAAAAAAAACCCTTAGTGCCAAACATTGAGGATTGTTGCATAATACTTAACAGTCCTAACTTACTGTATCTCTTGTCTAATTCCTTTTTATGCCTGAATTTATCCCATTATTTTTTTTTAGTAAGTTTTGGTCTGCGTCTTCCTGACTTCCCTCTCCTTTCTGCCACATACTGTGATACCAAGAAACATTGAAAGAAGGCTATCTTTCTGGTGTTTGGTTGAACTGGATAGTGAAAAAGATGCAAGTTCTAAATGGGGGCTTTTGTCTTTCATTGCCTTCTCTTTCTCCTATTCTTAGGCACCTAACAAGTTGGAAGCTCACAAGGTAGCTCATTGTACTGAATGGTAGAGTACAAAGTTCCTTTTCTTTACATGGCCATGTTTTCACAAAACTTGTAGGAGCTTCTCTATCTAAGAGGATCAAGCTGCTCTGTCAGGTTTGGTTGGAAACAGACATCAGGCTTGGGATTTACCAGTAGTGTGGTTGTAGCAGCCTTGTGCGTGCAGTTTTTCTTAGTGTGGCTTTCTTAGACCATGGTTTCCTGGTTGCTTCATGCTAATATGAGAGTTGGCTGGAAGGGATGCTCAAACTTGAGTGCCTTCAGCTTGCATTGAGTAGGGCGTTGGATCATGGAAATCATGTAGTTAAAGATGGCTTGGTTTCTCATCCTTCCCACCCAGTCTCCTGTAAAATGGCCCATAGTAGTCAATTCCCTCATTTTGTTCAGTTGCTTCAACAGGAGTGTGGTGTAGGGAAAGGGGGAATAATTTATCCTTTCAGCAGTAGCCCATAGGTAGGTCAGATCAAAGCGGTTGTGGAAATGCCAGTAGAGTCATCAAGGGAATAAATGACATGTAAACACTGGGGAATAACATTTTTGAGGTTGTGTATGCTCCATTTGGCATTTTGTATGGTAGTCTTTAGTAACGTTCTTATCTTTACAAGGTTTCTCCCAAATCAGGGAATTTTCTGCTCTCTTAGTTTGTACTGAGTTGCTCATCTTATTGGAGCTCAAGGACTTTTTGCTGTGTGTGAGTGTATGGGCCAGCAGACAGAGTGAGATAGCTCATGGTACTGTTTTATATATCCCATTGTAGAACTACAAGCAGGTTGTAGCACTTATTAAAAAATGTTGGTTTGTAGACGTCTGTGCTGGAAACAGATTGTATTTTTACCCAAACGGTAATGGATTTTCTTTTTTAGTTATTGCTGTCTAGTTTCTTTAGAGTATTTTTTAGCTTTACTTTAATACTAGAGTTGTTTAGAAAACCAGTTTTTTCAAAGGCAAGTGTGCATGTTATTTCTTCTCAGCAACTGCCACATGGTTTTCTGTAGTTGTTATCTTCTGAAGAGAAAGCATATGGACAAAAATTCTCATGGGGGGCTGCAACGAGACCTTTAATTTTTGTGTTGCACAATACATAGATGTTTGTCCTGAGAAGGGTTGGAAAAGTTTGAGGAAGGAAGAGAGCGTAGTTTGAGGAAGGAAGAGACTGTAGCTTTGAATTGTTCTGAAAGTTTGTCTTGACCCAAAGAGTTTTTTTTCTCTTGAGCAATCTCAGTAGTATAACCTGCATGCCTGCTTGGACCTTTCTGATTTGATGGCTGTGTGTTTAGTGTTAAGGGCTTGCCCTAAGGGGTCACAGCTGTTTGGATTTTCAAGGTCGGACTTCCATAGTGGAAGACTCCCCTTAGGTAAAGGGCTAATGAAACATTTGAACTCACTAAATGAAAGTGAATACGGGGTGATGGTATTGCAAATTCTTAAACATCAACAAGAGTATATAAAAATATTTGCAGATGGGACATACTAGCCTCAAGGTTCAGTAAAGAGGTGCCAGCCTTTAATTTTGGGACCTCTTTTGGAAAATGATAATAGACAATTCGTTTTAAGTTGTCACTTATAAAATATTCTTATGGGTATCTGCTTTGTGTAGTTAAAAAAATCATAGGTTAACTTAAGGTCTTCTGCTATATATGGATAGCTGAATTGGCAGTAGTTGCCTTTTAAAGCAAATAGGGGAAATGACTTCCTGGAGACCAGGTAATGCATTACAGATTACAGTTTAAGGATCTTGATTATACATTTTGTCTAGGTTTAGTTATGCTGAAGTTAGACCTACGGAATTGGAAATAGGGGAAGGATAGAACTGTCACCAACAGGAGAGGCTACTGTTCTTAAAAAGGCTTTGGAAGATGGAAAGGCTCCCCTGGTTTTCTTGAACACAGTGTTGCTGTGTTAAAGGAAATGCTTCCTTTTTTAAGACAAGAGCTGGGATATTGCCAGGTCACTATTGCACTAATATCTGGGAAAAAAAAACTGAAATGGCTTTTCTACAACTATTCTGAGAAACGGTGTAGCATAAGGCAGTGATTTTGATACAGTAGAATTTAATAATGCCTATTTGTTTGCTTTCTAGTGTTTCCTAGTTTAAAAATGACATCTAAGACTTCGCAGCTTTCGAAAAGGTGTGAAAGGCAAATGATCTTGGTCAGGGCTTAGTGGAGTGAATGCTGTGGATTCTCATTCACAGAAGGGCCGAGGGGGGGCAAGTGGCCCTAGCCAAGGAAAGCATTGCTCAAGAAGAGAACTTCATTAACTTTACAGCTATTTATCACACTTATCTTTTATAAGATGAGGAGCTTTCTAAGCTGTTGTCCTCTGCTTTCAGAGTGTGTTGGGTTTCTGGGCTCACATGGTGCTGTTGCTGTCATATGGTTATTGTCAAATGTGGAGCTGCTGCTCCTCTTTTGAACACTGTGGCGTAACTTAGGACAGTTTGGTTCATTATTGCTCTTAAGGGTGCTAAGAGTTGTTAATTTTTCCTGTGTAACTGTTCATCTGGTTTAATAGCAAGTCCCAGAGAAGAGCACACAGGATGTGGTGTCCAAATCAGTTTGCCACAGTATCTATAAAGAGAAAGGACAGGAGGAAGCTGTTAGACTTGAGGATTGTGGATCCTGCAGTAAGCCTCTTCCCATTTTATTTGTTGTTTAGAAGTAACAGGCAAAGGGACTGTGGTTGCCTAAGTGCATGGTTTCAGTGGGAAAAGTGATTGTTTGGAGGTGTAATATTCTGTTAATAGATGCAGCTTTCCAAGGCAGAGGGGGAGAGATCACAGGATCCTCCCAGATTTCATTGCACAAGAGGAAGTAAAGCCTGTTTTTATAGCTTTGATGTCAGCTCTGTGTGTGTGCTTGACGCTCTCAGTCACCTTTCTCTGCTTTGGTGTCCAGGCTGTTTTGGTGTTCATCTGTTGCTGTTTCTCCAGATGTAAACCTACAGGTGCAGGACGCAAACCAGATTTGTTCTGGTAGTTACAGGTGATCTTGACTGGGTGTAGGAGGAATGCAGTGGTAAGTTTGTCTGAGATAAGGGGAAATTATGTGCCTTTATCTAAAGGAGAGGTGTGTGCCTGAAAAAAACCAAAAATTAGTCAGCAGTGGAATTAGTCCAAGACTGTTGTCTGGATTTGCAGCAGTTCATCTGTGAATACCATTCTTTAGTAACTGATGTGAAAGTTCAAGTGTGGTTTGAGAAAACTGCAGGTTTAGGTTAATTATTGTTCTGCCGATTAGAAGGCTGTACAGTCACTACTCAGTCACTTCAAATCAGTGCCACTTAGATTGCCAGGGTTCATCGCATAGATTTGGATTGATCCTGCTGTCAGATGGATATTCCTCAACTCCCAGGTGGAGTTTTGCAGCAGGTATTTGAGAACTGCTGCATGACTGCTAACATTGCAGTCAGAGAGAAGGGGCGATAGAAAAGCAAATTCATAAAGATAATGTCAGCAGTTGACAACAATAATGGGGGCAGTGGGCTGCAGAATGTTTATTGCTTAAAGGAATTACTGAGACATGACGGCCTGTTTTCTTCTGTGATTATTAGAAGTACTTATTGCTGCAGATACCAGTTACAGGCTTGCATCTTTCCACTTCTAAATTCATTCTGTGTGAACTTCCTTGTTTTGAAGGGGTTCTATGTAAAAGCATTGAGAACTGTATTTTTACCTTTTCCCTTTTAAACAAATTAGTCTTGAATTCTCCTAAGGAATAATACTTCTGGTTTAAAATGTTCTAAATAAAAAACACATTGTAATAATGCTTGAAAGATTTACTAGATCTTATGCAAAGGGCACTGCAAGTCCATTTGTTTGGATTTTTGGGTACCTTTTTATTGTACATTGTACATTATACATTATACATTGTTAACTCTTAGCAGTGGCTTTTTGCAACGTGCAAGAAGCTGTTCACAGATGTCTGCATAGAAGGTGAAAGAGGGTTACTGCCTTGCTTGTGATGCAAACTCTTCTCCAGAAGTAAATGGAAATACTTAAAGCCTTGCAAATCATGGAAGTAGTCTTACTTCAAGCTTAAGATGTTTTTTGGATTATAAATAAAACCCAGAAACTCTGGGCCTGTGTTTCTCTTGGCATTTATGACCTTAGTCTCAACCTGAATACGTATTTTGCCTGAAAAGTAGAAGAAAAAGGTTCACAACACTTTAAGTCCTAGTTGTGAATAGTCTCTATTTAACAGAGGAAAATAATCTCAAGACCGGTAATTTCCCCATTACTTTTGGAGAGCTGAGATGATGCCTTGAAGTGTTAACTGTGCTTTCTGTGGGCTACTGCTCACAGCAGTTGTTACCTAGTTGTCTAGGCTAGGGTATAGGGGTTTTGGGGGATTTTATCAAAAGGCCTGGCTTGTTTGGGTGAGGCCTTTGGGGTTCAAGCATACTTGAAGTGCAGCTGTGTGTGTTTGCTGTCCTTGAGTGTAAGTCAAGTGGCTGCTGTAATGGACATTTCCTCCAACAGCCTGAAGAGGCTGTAGGCCGTGTGTTGCCTGTAGCAACAAGGGCCATGTGTCTTTGTGAATCCTTGGTATTTTTAATCAATTATTCAAGGACTCTCTCTGCTTCCTCACAGATATTAATGAGAGTTATATAAATATATAAATCCAGTTGTTAAATACTCTTACAAGGTGAGACTAAATCAGGCTTTGAAAATATCCTTGCTACAAAACTGGAGTCCTATGTAACAAAGGCTGTGGTTTGATGTAAGTTGGTTGTAAGGGCTCTTGGTAGGGGTTCTAAATGCTGCAGACACACCACATAATACTGTTCTCATATAAGCAAACAAAAATGACAGTGTTTCAGAAATCTGACTAATGAAACTATAGAAGCAAGCTTTGGGTTGATTCTAACTTCATCTGACAACTAAAGGATTTTGTGCTCATATTTGTTCTAGATTGGTTGGTTGATTGAGTAATTGTTGGTATTAATAGTCATGGATCTGAAGATGTGTTCATTTGGTATTTTTACCCCTTGACAGTTTGGCAGTAACACCCCCTTGAGCATTCTGCCAAACCAGGGCAGCGACTTCTGTTCACTTGCACACCAGCATCTCCTTTTGCTGCATTAGTACACTTAGACATCTTCTAATGTGAATTGCATATGGCATCACATTGAGGACAGCAGCTTTAAGCAATCACAGTGACTACTTGGTCTGTGTGTTTCTTGTGGTATTTGACATCTCTCTTTATACCAAACAGACCTGAGGAAACCCAGCAATTGCTTGGCTGCCAGCACTCTCATGAGATACAAGACAGTGCAGGGCAGTAGCTTCATCTTGTAAATTTGCACTGTGTTTTCAATGCCAATGTGTGGTACCTTGAAGCAGACTTTAAGATAATAAATAAAGTTTATGTTTCCATGACTTGGAGTTGTCCAAGCTAGTCTTTACAGATAGGCAAGATAAATGCTAACAAAGTGGCCTGGTTACTGTGGAGAGAAAATGTGAGTTGCTCGAACTGTATCTGTCTTTCCCCAGTCTTAGCCCTGTTTGTGAAACATTTGCAGCTTTGATTGGTCACCCTTGCTGGACTGCTCTTACCAGCTGCTTGATTCTAAAACCAGCAGAAAACCTGGGTTAGGACTGGTGAGTTCTACCCTACCTTGCAAAGTACTGAAATTGTCTTTTCTGGTGGTGCTGGAGGAGGGGATGGGCTTTCAGAGGAAACACGATTGTGGGGAATAAAGAAAGTAGGCCATTGCCTTTCTCTGGCAGCATGACATTGGAGCTCTTGCCTCTGGAAGTGAAGCCAAGCTGTAATAGAAGGCCATGGTTAATGTCAGTCAGGTTAGACTCGTTCTGAGTAACAGAGGGAACCTCTCTATTCCTGTGTTATACTGAGTATCCTTAAGATACAGAGCTCTACTGAAGACAACTACGAAGAGACCTTGTGGCCATTGTACTTGTCTGCTGCAGCTGGCCAGCCCTTCCTGATGCAGGTAGTTAACTTATTATGGAAGAAAACATCTCAAGAAGTTCTTGTTTCTGTTCTTCTGTAACTCCTGCACTTGCTGCTGGAAGTGTTAGATCATGCTGAAGAGAAATTACTGACCAATTAAAAAAAATTTCAACAATATTAAAATGTTTAGGGGAATGCTTCTTGTTTGCATTGGGTTTCCTTGATCCAGTAAACTGGTTGCTACAACTGAGGTGTAGTACAGATAGAAGAACTCTGTTTTGTCTTTCCAGTGTAATTCAGTAACTGGGAACCAGTGCCATGGTTATGCCTGATACAAAGTTCTTCCATTTGGAGTCAACAGTAATGACAAGGCCTTAGGATTAGCAGAGGCATTGACTTCCTCTGTTAATAAAAGCAAAACGTTCAAATTGGATTTCATGAAAGCTTTCCCCCTTGTTTTTTTTTTCTTTACCATGCTGCTGACTTAAAGCAGATATTATTAAAAGACTTGGTTCAGAAATAGGATGTAAGTGTGTAAGTACTGGGAGAACAGTGATGAGCTTATGATCAGCTGCATCCTGAGGCTGTTGGTAAATATCTGTTCCTATTCATGATTGTGGTCACAAAAAATACAGTTTTACCTTATTGGAACACCTAATTTCTGTGTTGTTTACAAGTACATCTGGAAGGAATGTGAGTAAGGGCCCAGAGTGGGTTTCCTTATTTACTAGTTCAAGCTTCATTGTACCGAAGAAACCACGTGGGTAGTTTGTAGTTTTGTTGCAGTCATTTAGCTATCAGGCTGGGTATTGGAATGATCCACCACCTCCACAGTTGCTCCAAAAAAAGTTTGCTTGTCACAAGCGCAATGGTTCTTACCCAGTTCCTTTACCCAGCTCATCTGCACAATTGAGACAGTTTATAAAACTAGAAAAAGATTTTGCATCTTTTGTGATGGTTTCCTTGGAATGCTATTGTTGAAGTAGCCAATTAGCTGTGCTTATCACCGTGTGGATACTGAAGGAAGCTGAAGATGTTGTTAATGTTGCCAGCAGTAAAGTGTGCTGTAGTTCCTCATATTTGGAGGGGGAATCTGTTTGTTCTTTGTAGAAATGGAGTAGAGAAAGGTTCTGTTCTTCTAGGTTTCACTTACAACCCGGAGAACAGGCAGAAACCTGAACTTGTGTTTGGTATATGCAGCCATTTAAAACCAGACATGCACACTTTGATTCAGCTCACTTTTGTCTGATAATTGGCTTCAATCTTGGCCATTACATTTTGAAAATCCCACACCTCAACAGTAAAAAGAGAGCTTCTAGGTGTGAAATTTAAAAAGTCATTCTACTTGAGGTCTGTGTTTGTTCCTATTTAGTAATTAAAACACGTGTGCTAAGATTTAAGTATGCCTAGGCCTTAGTGGAGTTCAGGCTTTCTTTCTGCAGCACTAAGTAGTGTTGGGCTTTTTCCCTGAGAGAAGTCCGCCTGGGATCCTGACAGCTGTAATTGAAACTTGACCCTTTGGTTTTGTTTTGCTCAGAAGTTTATCAGGGCTCTGGAGTTCTTCCTCTGTCCTTTGGGTTAAGCATCACAGAGAACAGTATGACAGAGGACTTTGTATCACGTGCTTTTTATTTTCTCTCCAGCACATCTAAGTGTCACCAGGAGTTCTGGTTATGTTTAGATATGCGGGGGCAAAACTGCTATTTAGTGGTCATGCTTGGTATGAGGTAAGGTACAGAGGTGCTGTTTAGGAACAGTATCAATGAGTAATTTAGAACTCTAATTTTCTTATCAAAATCTTTGCTCTTGTATGTCCAGTTTTGAATCACATCTCAGCTCAGGAGTATACCAGCTTCTCCTGTTGCATACCTGAAGTGTGAGGTTACCTTGATTTCAAGGTAGAGAATGTCTAGAGATGTTGTGGCTTCTAAGCTGGCATTGAAAGACTTTTTTCTTCTGAACTATTGAAAACTAATTCATTTGTGGTGTAAACTCAGACACTGTAATCTCTTAGGCATGTTTCTGTAGCTTGTAATATGGGGTGGGTTTTTGGCCTTTTAGGTGTGTCTGTAATTTCTGATTCATACACTGAACACATGGTGAGAATGAAAAATTCTGACGTGGTTGTTAGTGTGCATTGGTAGCCTAAAAAGGAGCTTAGCAGTGAATCAAGGTAAAAGAGAGAAAGACATATTGTCAAAGTGACTGGGGAGAAGAGTCAAAAGAGTCAAAAAAACCCCAAAGAGTCAAATTAGTATTTGCTAATGAAATAATGCAAACACAGGAGGATGAGAGGAGACCTAAGTTCTGTGAATTCTGTGAAATAATCACACAGTGAATTGCCACTAAAATACTTTATCTTGTGCAGTTCTTTTAAAAAGCCAAGACTCATTGTTTTCTGTGAAATACATACCATGTTTAAAGAACCAGGAGATCTAAGATGCCTGCAGAGGAAGAGGAGGTGTAATGTCCAAGCAGATAATGACTGCCAGTGAGAAAGGCATAGATCTACACTTTTGTAAATGGGAATACTGGTAGTATGATGGCTTGTGAAGACTTCTTTTGAAATAAACCTGACCTGAATCTAGTTTTTTCTCTCAAAGAGGAAAACAATCCTCACTGTGGGAATGAACTGCAGATATATGAATGAGAGATTTGGGCATGCAAAACAGTTTTCTTCGTGTTGCAGTCTGCTTATTGCAGTACAGGTTTGAAGCCACACTTGAAACACTACAGCTGGTTATTGAAGAGCTTGGGTTGTGTTGGTTTTTTGCTTTTTGATGGGGTTTTTTTTAGCTGCTTCACTTTTAATTTTTTTTTAAATATTAGGGAGATGCTGTAGCTCATTGTCACAGGGTTGGTGAAATTTTGTAGTAGCTGAGCTACTACTATCTACTGACTAGAATTTTTTAAAAATAGAAAGTCTGAAAGATCAGTTTCTCCATCTGTAATGAAGAAAACAAGTCTCTTATAGTGACTGTTAAGTGTTTGAGAGAAAATAAATACTGATATTTTCATGACCTGGAATTTTCATAACTGGATGAGGAATACTTTAGTTGGACTATACAACTGAAAGGTAGAGTTTATCTTCTAAAGAGTTTGGAATAGTGAATGTCACAATTCTCTGTTTCCAGCTCTCATTTCTGGTTTGGCTTAGCCATTGTTTAAAAGAAAGAATAAAATAGCAGTTCCTAGGTCTTTATTTTAAGATGTGGTGAGTCAAGACTTAAGGATCAGAAGTTAAAATATTTTTATGAGAAGATAGAAGCAATATATGTCTGCCATGAAAATAATAAGATGAAGTTGGTGTGAAACTCATCTGCCCCTGTGTTGGCACTGGTGAGGCTACACCTCAAATCCTGAGTTAAATTTTGAACTTCTCAGTACAAAAAGGACATTGAAGTCCTGGGGCATGTCCAGAGAAGTGAAGCTGGTGAGGGATCTAGAGCATGCATCCGATGAGGAGCAGCTGAGGGTGTTTAGTGTGGAAAAAAGTAGGTTCAAGGGAGGACCTTATCACTCTCTACAACTGCCTGAAAGGAGGCTGTAGCCAGATGGGAGTTGCTTCTTCCAAGTATCAAGTAATAGGAGGAGAGGAAATTACCTCAAGTTGTGCTAGGGGTGGTTTATAGTGGATATGAGGAGAAATTTCTTCACAGAAAGGGTTGTCAAGCAATGGGATGGGCTGCCCAGGGAAGGGGTCAAGACACCGTCCCTGGGTGAATTTAAGACATGCAGGTGTGGTTCTTAGGAACATGGTTTCGTGGTGGGCTTGGCAGTGTTAGGTTAATGGTTGGACTCAGTGATTTTAAAAGAAGAGAGTCTGAGCTGCTCCGTGATGCAGTTTCCACATTTGGTTTTCATTACTTTGTAGCTCAGTAGGGTATTAATGGGGAGTTGTATGTAAGTGAATGTAAACTGTTTCTGGACAAACAATACTCATTCTCATTGAACTTCCTTGCTAAACTGTGGTTAGAAACTGACCTTAGTATATGATTCAGTGACTTCTAAAGTTGTGAAAATTAATAACTTGAAAATTTGGATGGTTGTCTTTTTTGCCATGTTGTGGCAAAAGCATATATCTTATGGGACTGACACTCAAGTCATACCCAGAATTTATTCTTTGAATTCATTCAGTCTGTGGGTTACTAATCTGCCTTCTGTAAATGGAATGCCTATGTCTTTTTCAGGACTGTCTTGGTGAGACTGGAAGGATGCAGCCATCCTGTTGTTATGAAAGGCTTGTGCGCAGAATGTGGCCAGGATTTAACTCAGTAAGTACTGTCAGCTCTTTTTTCCAACTTCTCCTTGCTTCTGATTAGGAATTCAAGCTCTTCTTTCTCTCATCTAATAGAGTCGTAAAATATCCTGGGCTGGAAGGGACTTGGAGGTCATCTAGTTCCAGCCCCCTTACCATGAGGCAGGATACATTCCACTCAACAAAGTTGCTCAGGGTCCCATCCGGTCTGGCCTTAAACACTTTCAGAGATGGGGCATCCACAGCTTCTCTGGGCAAGCTGTTCCTGTGCCTCATCACTCTCACATAGAACAATTTCATTCTTATATCTAATGAAACCGATGCTTTTTTATTAAAGCCATTCCCTCTTGTCCTCTACATGTCCTTGTAAATAGTTCCTGTCCATGTCTCTTTTAGGCCCTTCAGGTTGCTAAAGGTTGTAAAGAGAAGGCTGCTCTGACATCTCCACTCATTTAGGATTTAAGAACTGTGCATGCTCTGTTTTCAGGGAGGTAATGTAGGGTAACTTAGGTAGAAAATATAAGGAGCATGTGTAGAGGGGTAAACTCTCATCACACTTTGCTTTCCATGTACTCACCGCTGAGAGTGAGAATTGTATGGTGTATCAACAGTGGCTCACTTAGTAAACCTGAGAGCTTTATCTGTGCAGGTGCAAATAGCTGAGAGGTAGCAGCAGTCTCATTCATATGACCTTGCTTCATTTGTACTGTGTCTGAATGGGAGCTAGCTTGTCTCCAGTGCTTTCGATTTAAGGCTTCTTAACTGTTTTCAATTCTTTGTGGAATATTCTGCCATGGAACTAAAGGAATTTAAGCCTTAGGCGAAAAAGAAAGCAAATTCAAAAGATGATTGTATTTCTCCTTTGCTATGTCTCATTGCTTGGTTTCTTATGCATATCAAATTACTAATTCAACAGCTGTTCCAAAACAAGCTGTATAGTCGCCTGGATTTTATAAATTAATGTTGCATACTCATTTCGTTTGGCTGGAAATACTTTGGTTTCGTTCATGCTTATTGTTAAGAATTATTTTGTTAACATTATCCCACAAACCAGTGCAAGTGAACTGAATGCTGAGAGTGCTATGCAAGAAGTAGCCTGGTTAATGTTTGGATATAACTTTTTATTTCAAGTTAAATATTAATATTTTGTAAACAAGTATGATTTGGCAAATGTAGCAAAGTTAGGATAATCATCAAGAGGGCTTTGTCTGTCCTGAATGAATACTTGATTTGAGGTTTGAATACAGTGACATCTAAATATTGCTCTACTGTTATAATTTCATATGATAAATCCAGACAAATTCAAGATATCCAGCAAAGTTTTAGTCACTTCATACTCCTTACTATGTCTTATGTCTGTGTCTTAATTTTATACAAAATGGCATATACATCTGAAATACTGTGCTGAGCCTACATCAGAAGACAATTCAAAATCATTGATGCTTTTCTTGCTCAGAGAAAAGCAAGTGCAGTGTTCTTAGCAGTCATACAACTAATGGTCTGAAAACAGTTAATAATTTTTAAATGCTCATTTAAAATGCCATTTAGGGTTATAGATTTGGTTTTCTGAACTCTGAAGCAAAGGGTGTAAGATGCTAAAATGTACATGTAGACTTTTGACCAAATAAATACTTCTGTTCCTGGACATCAATGCTGCCATACACTATAGTACAGGGAAAGATACCTGTCTCTGGTTGTATCTGCCTCAACTCAGCTCAGTACAGTTGTTCCTCAGCAGTTTGCTTGTCACAAAGTGAAATCTGGTTTAAATCTTGTTGTAGATCTGATACCAAATCTTGTCCTTGATAGGACTCGTACATGGGAGAATTAAAAGATTTGCATGTGTCACCTAGGGCAGAATTTGTACGGTAGTATTTTTTAATATTGTTGAATCATCAATTAGATGTCAGAATTCCCAATAAATTGATTGATGTAAGCTAGTGAAAGGGATCCTATACATGGTTACTTGGTAACTCTGCCTGGCACAGAGTTTTCAAGCAATTTTGTACTCGTGTGTGCAGTCACACACGCTGTCTCACATATATGTACACACACAAGGGTGACCCCTATTCTGTGTTGATATCTGTATATGCACACATGATTTTTTTTGGATGGTATTTTTGGTAAGTCACTCTGTGTGCAAAGAATAACTTTGCCTATCCTTTGCTTATATTTTTCATACTCTGGCTTGGAAAACAAGTAGATAATTACATGCTGAGTGATTGCAAAAAAAAAAAAAAAAAAGAAATTGAATAGTTTTAAATTTGAGTGGTTTGGTAGTTACACCTTGTTTATAGCTTGTTTTTTGATGCAAATTGGTACTTAGATGTGTTTCATCTTAGTGTCATGTGTCACAAAATAATTGTATGGAAGTATAACTTGCTACAGTGACTTTTTGCAGTGTTTTTTATGGTGAGCTTCTTTGATCTCTATCCATTTTGTCTAGTAACTTGCATTAGCAAGAATTTGAAGGAGTGTGTTAGTTAAAATAGCTCTTTTTAATCATTTTTTTGGTGGTGATTAGTTTGAGGCTACAGATTTTAGTCTATTCAACATTTCACTAAACTATTATTCCCTCATGTGATGTTTCTTTTCCCTATGTGATTAGGATACGAAGCAAGAATGGAAAACAGAGCGTGCCATTATCCACAGCAACTGTATCAATGGTTCACAGTGTCCCAGAGCTGAAAGTTAGCTCTGAGGTGAGTACCATCATGCTTTCTTTGTTCACACCTTTCACAGTAGCTCCACAGTTGAGAAACTTAATTACAGTAGTTTTGTAGATGTTTTATGTACTTGGTACAGGAAGTTTGGCTTCCCTTTGAAGAGGAGTTTGGGGTTGAACATTAGTAGCCTCGGGGTTTTGTGAGTTTATCTAAGTGTAGATTGATTTTTCTCATGGTTTATACTGCTGTATTTTAGAGCTGTATACTGAAAAAATGTCAATTTGACAGCAGCCTGTAAACTTAATAGGAACATTTTTGTCACCAAGAGTGAACAGTTAGTGGAAAGTAGCGTTAGCTGAAGTCTGTTCAAAGCTTGTAATGTCTCTGAAACCTAGCTTCAACCTTCGCCTTGAAATTGACCCACTAGATACAGTGAAGCTAGTTTGCTGCCACTTAACCTGGATGGTAAAATTATGTCATTATTTTTCAAATACTCCAAGTATTCCAAATTCATTAATATTTCAAACGTTCATCTGAGTTATCGAAATATGCTTGTTTATCCCTCAGTAGGGGAAGGAGTATGTTTATTTTGAAGATGAACATTCTGTTTATCTTCTTTATCAACCTGATCTCTTTTTACTTTTTTATGTTACTTCTTGGTTTTTTTTAAATGGTAATTCTTCAAAGAGCACCAGTGAGGGGAACTGTGAAGATGTGAGCAGCTGGAGGTGTCCCTGTCCTAGAGGAGTATTTGAAAGGGCAGTTTGCACTTGATCCTTGCTGCTTCGTAGTGCTCTAACTTTACTTTTAAGTTTTAAGCTGTCTTGAGGGTAACACTGCAACTTGCTCTCAGAAGTGGATCAAGTGAACAGAGAGCTTCACGTGGTACTTGGAAAGTTTGTAAAAATGTGCAGGAGGAGTAAACTTCACTCACATTTACTGGATTATGAGGTCTTAATGTTAGTGCCCATGTGGCACTACATAATCTTAGCTATTTATGTCTGAAGGCATACATTCTGTAATCTGAAGTTCACAGGCATAATTTCTGTCACCAGCAGCTTCAGCTTTATACTTAGTGTGGGGTTTTCAGGCTTATTGTAATTAATGATGGAAAATTGCTGGACATGGCAGTGAAAAGTTCTCACACCTACTGATGAATTTTCCGTAGTGTTCAAAGCTACTGCCATTTCCTATCAGGACACTGGGCCTTAAGTGAAATCAGTGGTTACTTATTTGTTACATTTGAAAGTTTTGTGTTGAGTTTCTGAATTTTAAGAGTTAATATTGTCACAAAGATCTGAGAGTAGACTTTGAGAGCTTTTTTTTTTTTTGGTAAAAAAATTTGTTCCACAGCTGCCATTGCTACAGTTATGTTGAGGCATCATTTCTTGTGCAGTTAGTTTGTAGCAGAAGGGCGTCTCATTTGTATGGTACACAAAAGGCAATAAACCAAATTTATTTCTATGAAGCTAAGCTTAACAGTGAATATTTCTGTTACAGCAAGCTGAACAGCTGGGAAGAGAAGATCAACAGCGACTACATCGAAATAGAAAACTGGTGCTCATGGTAGATTTGGACCAGACATTGATCCATACTACAGAACAGCACTGCCAGCAAATGTCCAATAAGGTATTTGGGGTTACCTTTCAATCCAATATAACAGCAGGAATGTTTCTAACAATATTTAAATGATGGTTCTTTAAAATAATAGTCTGTGGGTAGGTAAAATTGTAGTTGAACAGTAAAAGAAAATGAGAAACAAGTCTTCTGTAATATGTTCCTTTTTCTCTACATTTAAATTGACATTTTTCTTTCTTCCATTCATGCTTTCCTGCACTTTTCCTTTCTAATCATTTTGAGAGACATTTCAGGTAGCTATTTTTAGTCTCTGCTTTCCTTCCTCTGCAATTCACAAGCTGAGTACTCAGTAATGAGACTACCAAGTCTGAGACAGATACAGTGAATTACTGTTCAAAGTCCCTTTTTGAGCAATCCTGTGTGTTCCTATGTCTGTCATTCCATGAGTATGTGTAGGGATTTTTTAAAAACCTTTTTTTAAAAGAGGTTGCGTGTTGTCGTTTAATTTCTTCGTGGAACACTTGTTATTGAGCTGACAAGGGGTATTGGCTTGTAACAGTTCTAATTTGGAAGCTCTAAAACAGCAAACATGTTGAAATGTGTGCAGTGTCTGGAACAAGAGGGTGCAAACTCAAATATCAATATCATGCAAGCTGTGGTTGCTTAGTTCTTTTCTTTCCTCTTGCCATTCTTGCATGTCCAGTAGGCTCAGCATATGTTCACAATTGCTAGGAAAAAGCAAGCTAGAAATGTACTCAATTAAGAAGAAAGGGAACCATGAATATTCAACTTAAGGATTAAAAAATCTTGCATGTCTGAAGGCTATGCCTCTATCAGTATAAATTCATGGTTTGAAGAAAAATAATTTTAAAAATATTGTGAGGTTTTTAACTGGGATCTTTATCTGCGAGCTTCCTTCCTGGTTTGGTCTCCGATGCTATGTTTCCATAAACAGACTTTGTTGGATAAAGAAAATACTTCCTCTGAGCTCAATGCTTATTGAAATGAGTCTGTCAGAAGTTCACTGTGAGGTATTGATTGTAGTGAGATCCTGAACTTCTCTGAAACAAGCAGGTTGAGAAGTTTCTCAGATTGGTTTGCCATAAGTAAAGATTTGAATGAAAGCCACCTGCATCATAAATTTTTCAACAGTACAGCTTCCTGCGCTTGAAAGCCTTATTGTTGAACTGCTGGCACAGAGCAAAAGTGTGCGTTGGATTTTATTCATCCACATAATCTTGTGGCCACAACTTGCTTTGACCTAGTAGGACCAAATGAAGTTGAAGTGAGGGAAGAGGGTAGCTCTGGAATGCTGACATTTTTGTTCACTATTTTGATAATATTCAACATGGTTTTTCTTCTAGGGAATATTTCATTTCCAGTTAGGTCGAGGTGAGCCTATGTTGCACACACGTTTGCGTCCTCATTGTAAGGAATTCCTGGAAAAAATTGCCAAGCTCTATGAATTACATGTTTTTACTTTTGGCAGCAGACTGTATGCACATACAATTGCAGGTGAGTAGTATGTTACATTTAACAATATTTACCTACCCTGCCTTCATACTCATATAATTAATTTTCTTTATGCAGTTGTTTTCAAGTATTTGTTCTTTGTTTTGTGCAAAGCTACCTCCTAAATAGTCCTGTGAGTAGAATTCTTAGCTTGTTCACAATGCAGTGCCTGTATGGCCTGTAATTTTAGAAATAATAATTTTTTCCCCATCAGATCTGCTTTGTTTTGCTGATGGTTAGAGAATCAGATTGTTAACTAGTGCCTTTTTATTAAGTAAGAAGTTATGTTGATGGACCCTAACAATGATCTGCAACTTCCCTTGTCTTACAAATCTAATGTAACCGTTCTGTAGAATTCAACAATGTGACATCATCTCATCCTGTGGGGAACGCCACCCCCGTATGGTTTCCTTTCACCACAGGAAGTTCTGCTGTTATAAATCAATTTATAGCAGTTCTGTTTGTATCCTGGAGCTGAGATGAAAAGCAGAAATCTAGCAGTATTTTCACATCTTTTTCTCAAGAACTTAAAATATTTTCTCCAAGTGAAAGCTTGTATTTGAATTGTAACAGTAGTAGTCTATTGTGTTGGTCACTGGCTGAAATGCTTTCTTTTTTCTGAGCATAGAAGAAACCTGCCCTGGTTATGCGAGTGTATGGGTCTGAATCATGTTAGGAGAGACACCATGTGTTTAAACTGTCAGGATGGGGTAAAAGGCAATTTTAGTCTTCTGTCAGAAGAGCATTTTTTCCTCAAACTTCCCTTTATCTGTTGGTCTAAGACAATATAATTAACAATATTTTAAGTTATGACTCTGTCAAACTGTCCACGCTGCTGTTCCATGTCTCCTTGCTTTTTTTAAAAGTTGTCTTTCACATTTGCTTTTTTTTGTGTCATGTTGCCAGGAGTGTTTTTAACAACAATGTCCCAGTAATCCCACTTCTTGGCAAGAAAGGAAGATTCCAAAATAGTTAGAGAGCTAGCTATCGTAGTTCGCTCTAAAACACTTCAAGAAAAAAAATCTAATCAAAACAATTCTTAATGCATGTTAAATGCCATAGAAGAGGCTTGTAATGACAATTATAAGAGACTTCTGAATGACAACATATAATATTTCTGTAATCAGAATGTGATGCTTATTGGTGGTCTCCTGCTAATACTCCTTGAAAGGTTTGAGGCATGTCCTGTCCTGCCGGTCCAAATGAATGTTTCTATGCCACTCAATCTTTGACCGTAGTTTGAAGAATCTTCTAAAGCTTTGTCAGTCTTGCTGTTGGATTAAGTGTTGTGTACTGCTAATGCATGAACAATTCTGTACCTTTCTGTCCTTCTTAGAATTTGTTTTTATTTTCTGTGGCAAAAGAGGAATAATTTTCTTATGCACTAGGTAGTCAAAAATACATGGTAGTCAGAAAGTAAATACATGGTAGTCAGAAAGTGAGGGGGCAGTCTTCCTCACCTGGATCTGTGTGCCATGATCTGGCCTAAGGTCAGAAGCTGTGTAGCAAATGGCCTTCAGAGCCAGGGAGGGGTTGCAGAGGTAGTTAACTCACGATGTCTAAATGCTTTCCCTGTCGTCTCTCAATGTGTGATTTGGTCCTCTGCCCATTTTAGTCTCTGAGCCACAATGTGGATTCCCTGCAGTCCCTGTGCTGCCACAGGCTGGCAGTTACTGACAGGGTCATCATACGCAAGCTACCCCGTTTATTCCATAGAGGGAATAGTCACCAAATGAGCAAATTAGGGTATTGCTGCTTCCTGTCACCCACAGACTTCTGGATTTCTGCCTGAAGCTGTTTAACCTCATCAAAAGCATCCAAACTGCAAGTGGGTTATTTGTGCAGTGGTGGTGATAGTTGCAGCTGAAGTCTGTGGACAAGCACTGGATACAGCCTTTGTTTGGTGTACCTGTGCAGCCAAGATGCAGTACTTGAGAAATACACAGCTGATGCATATAGGGAACACGTGGTGGCAGTGTTGGTTAAATGGTTTCTCGCAGAGCTGTCAATTTGATACTTTATTGTTATCCCCATGTTACATAAAGAAAGAACTTATAATAAAATGCTGGGGATCTTTTTCTTAAGAGCAAGGTTGGTTGTTTAGGTACTCTGTAGACATCCTATATATCTTTGTGAATTCTGAACTCTGAGCTGCTTCTTTCATGTCCTAGAAGGCTTTTGAAAAGAGATGACATCTTGTCATTCCTTTTCTCTCATCTCAGCTGACTCTTGCCAGCTGTTAAGTGGGATTAACTGATATTTGTAAACACCATTTATATTTGCTGAAATAATTTATCGTAAACCCCTTTTTAGTTTGACATGCTTACAAAGTGATATCTGGTAGTATGTTTAAGAAGATGAGCTTTGGATTTTATTATCTAGAGCTCCCTGGAGTATTTCTCTACTAAATAATTATTTTGAGCAACTGTTACTTAATTTCTTTTTCTGCTCTCTATAGAAGTTTTCTATATTTAAAACAGATGTCAGCTTAAAAGATGGTTGTAAAATGCCACAGAGAATTTTGAGTTCAAAAGCTGTTAAGCAATAAATCAATGTGAAATCACTCCAAATTTACAATGAAATTTAGAAAATAAGACCAAGTTGAGAACGTTCATATATATGGTTTGTTACAGCAAATATACTACAGAAAGTATACAGTGTGTGTGTATAATCACCAGTGTCTGAAGTTGTCCCAGCTTTTGAAAGATTGGGTCAGCAGCTCTTTCCAGGTTGTTAAGGAGAATCTCAAGTAGAACTGAAGGTAACCTGATTCTTCAGAAATTCAATTTTAGTTTTACTTATAAAAGGACTTACTCAAATTCATGTTGGTTCCAACTGTTACATAACTTCTCCTGGGAACTGCTGTTTAACTCAATCTTTCTCTTAGATTTGAGACATCCTCAATATGTGTTAGTTTTCAACATTGTATTTTCTGAGGGTTTTAACTTAGTTTTTACTTATTTACAAATTCTCTTTTTTAAGAGAGTTTATATAAGAGCAGGCAATACAATTTGGTAAGTCTATGTGCAAAGAGCCAGCCTGAGGTGGGAAACAACTGGGGCAATAGTCTCTGCTAGGTGGGTTTACTGGATAGTCCTTCCTAACGTGGCAAAGGATAATTATAGTGTCTTCAGTTTGTTCAGGAAACTTGGGGGCATACCTAGCACAGTGTCTAATTTATGAGACTAAATGGAAGCTCAGTTTGTCAGCTCAGTTTGTCCTGGTCTCTCTTGGTCCCTATCTCAACCCATGAACCCTTCATTATATTTTTCTCCTCTGTACAGCTGCAGAGGACAGTGAGAGAGTGGCTTTGGTGGGTGCCTGGTATGTTGAAGAAAACAGATGATGAAATGAATGAAATGTTACCTGCCCTTTCCCTGAGATGTGAAAACATCACATTGTTTGTTATATTGATATAGTTGAATAGGGAACTTCTAGAAGAAACCAGACTGTTTGACTTGGAAAGAACTTTTTAAAAAGAGACCAGTGCTGTTTTCTGTATTGTTACTCAGGTAGCTTAGCTTCAGACTCTCATAAGGTGGGCTTGTATCTTTGCAGATGGATCTTTGATGAGTTCTATCCTCAGCGTATTTTTAGTTTAGTGATAAAGCATTACTGTGAAGCTTTGGAATGCTACCTTATCTCTAATCTCTGGCAGCCAGGCTTTCTGCGTTTGGACGTTTTTAGTTTAGGTTTATTTTTCTTACAGCTTTAGCTCGTCAACATTGCAGCAGAGTGCCTCATTGAAGTTTTGCCATGTGCAAAGTGCACTTTGCCATGTGCAGACAGTGCACTTCTGTCTAATTCAGTGTAGAGAGTTCCTGTGTATTCAGACAGTTAGCAGAAGAGAATTTTGTTGGGGAGAACAGCAACTTGTATGACAGCTTTTGTAGTTTGTCAAAGTATCTGTGTGTACAGCAATAAATCTTTGTAGCTAATTCTCTCAATTCATTATGCCTAGGTACTGCAAGGGTCTCACTACAGGGGATGATTCTACGAGTTTGCAGCAATTCTTAAGCATAGTCGGGTGAGTTAAGGTTGAACCTCTGTCCTTAACTCAGAATTTTCTTGCTTTTATGGGTTTTAAGTTATTCCAGTTACACATCAATATTAATTACATACAGGATCAACTTGCAGAAGTGATGACTAATTTTTAGTTTTTTTAAAACTTTGTTTTTGAAGTCCCAACTTAAGGTACTCTTGGGAGCTAGACTGTTAAAAGGAATTGAACATATGTTCTGTGCCAATCTGAGCTCCTTGAAAGAAAATTAAAGTTGGTCCATAGAGTCTTTAGTGATTTTGAATTCTGTTTCTGATTATAATATGGCCATCACTTAAAGTAAAAGACAGTAAAACTTGAAAAGATGGTTCCCAAGTAAGTATTGACTGCCTTGTATTATTCATAAGAATAATGAGAAGTTGATACTAGTTTCAGCACAAATTCAGTAAAATGAAAAATACAGGTTAGCATGTACTATGCCAGTTTCTTTCTAAGCAATTTATGCGGCTGTAATCTGCTCATGAAGGTGAACTTCTTTACTGGAGACTAGGTTCAGAAGCATGTGCATGTGTGTTTGTACACCCAAGTCGTCATCATTTTCCTAAATAATAGCACTTTATCTTGCTTTAAGATCAGCTAGCACAGCTTCTGTTTTGGTTTTGGGCTTTTCTTTTTTGTTTGTTTGTTTGTTTTAAAGAGTGCAGTCAGAAAAGTTACTGCAACTGGGCCTAAATATTTCTAGAAGTCCCAGGATATATTCGTTATGTTTAAATGTATTGAAGTAGTTGTTAGAGGTACAACTTAAAACCTACAAATGCAAGAGCTCCGGCTGGAACTGTCTCTTAACTTCCTACTGTGCTTAAATATTGCAGCACATTGCCGACTCTTGTGAGACTTCTCTGCAGTCCCTAGGCATAATGAGCTAAGGAGAGCATTTAGCTTTAAAGAACCAACTATAGAGAGATAAATGTAAGTTACAAAAATCATGTGTCTATCACCTGCTGTATCTCTTTCAGCCTTATTTATTTATCTGTCACAAATTCAGTTTTGTTGCCATCTTGAAAGAAAATTAGATGGAATTTTTTAAATTAATCTCACTGACTTAGCTACAAATATTTGATCTACTGTACTTTCTCCCATGTGATCTTATGCCTTAAAATTGTCTGTTAAACTGCTGTTGCACAAATTAAAATAGCAGAAGTATCTAAAACATAAACAAGGAGCAAACATCTTGAACATTAACTTATTAATTTCTTCTTCCAAAAGGATTTTTGGACCCTGAAAAGAAGCTTTTTTCCCATCGGATATTGTCAAGGGATGAATGTATTGATCCATTTTCTAAAACTGGGAACCTTAGGTATGTATACGGGCCTTAGGCATTATACAAAACAGGACAACAAACAGAGAAAATATGCTAAATGAAATAAAAATTACTCCTTCTGCACTTAATGTGTTTATATCCTTCTTTGTCTGCCTCTTAAATATCAGCACCATCTCAGTAAAACAGGTGTTGGGTTTTGCAGCATTTCCTCTACTTAATGGGTTCTGTGGTAGCAGAACAGTAAGAGTGTGATGCCATGGCATCATGTTTTCACTTACACTTCTTATTCTTGTAATAACAACCATATTTCCACTTTGTCTTGTGATCTTGTATAATGACTTCTATGTTGTGGGTTTTTTAATTGAATCAAGATTCTCAGTTTGAGTTTAATTCATAATGGAATACCTAGTATTCTGGCTTTCAACTGTGCTAAAAGCACCTTTTTTTCCTAGTGTTTCTTGAAATTAGGTCATCTAGAGCCTTGAATTCATATTCTAGTCTAAATTCACATTCTGACCTTTTTCGGAGCATAAAGCCAAGATTTTTTCTAAGACATATATGTTTAATGCAGCTTTATGAAATACTAAAAGTTACTGCCCCTCCACATGTGACCCTAGCAAATGAGGAGCTTTTTTTTTCTTGCTCCGTTTTTTATATGTATCTTAAGTACTCTACCTCCTCTTCCTCCTAGGTGATGGGTGATATTAGTACTTCTGTTTCCATTATCTTGCATTGAATGAATTTACTCTTTAAAAACTCTTCTTGTGTCTTTTACCTATCTATATATAGGTAGTGTACCTATATACCTTGTGATAGTTGACTTTGGGCTATTGGTTGACAACAGTGAAATAGTGAAAACTAGACTGAAATATTGTAATGGTTTCTTCTTATGGAGGTTTCTTGTTTTTTGCTTTTAGCCTTTGGGACACAGATTTTAAAAGAGCTGTTTCCTCTTTATCCACTAACTTTAATTTATTCAACGTTTGTATTTTGAATTCCATACTTTTCATATTACTGCCTTTTTGTAGGTTCCATGTTTTGCAGACATGCTCATAATAAGCCAGAGCATCAATAGAAGTTGCTTTCATTGCTATATAAATTTCTAAAACTGGCTTAATTTATCAACTGTTTTGTCTCTTAGAGATCTCTTTCCTTGTGGAGATTCCATGGTTTGCATCATTGATGATAGAGAGGATGTTTGGAAGTTTGCACCCAATTTGATAACTGTGAAGAAATATGTATACTTTCAGGGGATAGGAGATATTAACGCACCTCCTGGATCAAGAGAAATGCAAATGAAGAAGAAAGGTAATTAGATTGTTTTTAAACCACATTTATAACTTTGTCCGTTTTTCAAACACAATTGATGTAAGTCATTGAGAGGGTCTTAGTAATATTGCAGTTGTGCTCAGGTGGGCAATCCCAAACTATGGAAGTTGACAGCACAAATGTGAGTAGCTTGGTAAAACTGGGCTGTTCTTATTGAGAGCGTTGCTTCTGGCATCAACCAGAGCAGAAGTGAAGCAGTAATTAGTGTTGTGGCTGAGAGCTGATTTGGCAATACACCAGGCTGTTCAAGAATGTGCAGAGGGGGACAGTTCCTCCCTCACATCCCCATGTAAAACATGCTGAGTTTTTCTTCTCTATAGGTTTCATCTCTTCAGTCCCCTTTATTACCCTTGGGACTTGGAGGAATAGGTAATA
Organism: Leptocoma aspasia; assembly: GCA_013399835.1. NCBI lineage: Eukaryota > Metazoa > Chordata > Aves > Passeriformes > Nectariniidae > Leptocoma > Leptocoma aspasia. The sequence goes on along the minus strand of VXAX01001085.1, from coordinate 533,280 downwards.
AATTCTGGCCTCAACACACTGCTGAAAATGAATGTTGAAATCTGCTTGCCTCCCAGTCTAAATAGTGCTAATAAAATTTGTGTGAGTTTTTAGCACATACTGAATGTGGTGTTCTGGCATTAGGCTCAAGAACCCTATGTTCAACAGGCTCAGCAGTGTACTACACATAATGGATTTAGAAAGTACACATGACTAGATTGGTAATTATTTGGGGGCAAAATGTATTTGAAACACAATGTCACAAGAAAGAATTGTCAGGCTTTTTCCCGTTTAGCCAAGGGTTTGGGTTTTTTTTTTTAATTTAATACTTGTGACATTGCTCTCTTTCCCTTGTTGAAATAGAAGTGTCCAATATAACAATAGAAATAGTATGATCAGCCTGAATCGGGTCACTGTGAAAGTAGTGTGATTTCACAGTGTTCCCAGTGAACATTTGTGTGCAACATTTTGGAAGTCTGCAGTTTCTTTAATTGTCTTTCTACTTCTGCGGACACATCCTGAAACTATTCTACTTTTGACTCTATTACCCTTTTACTTGCGTTCCATCAGTCTTAAATTGAGCTTGAAGGGCATCTTTGTGTTGCTAAAATACCTATGTCTTTTCAAGGACTAAACTTCAGTTATTTTGTTATGAAAATTAGGTAATAAGGAAGACATGGCTAGTTATAAATAAAGTTCTTGTACTGTAGTTCTGGATTAGGACCTTACAAAGCAAATTCTGCCCCTGCCCCCCATTTGTTTATTTTCATTGCTCTAAGTTGTAATCATAAAACTTACACTACAAGATAAATCCTTTAGTGCTTCCAGAGTTAACAAATAATTACTTATGGCCTGTGATTTAAAGAAAAAAAAGCTGCTTATATAACTTCTTTACCAAAGTAATGTTTGTTAGGTTTGACAGTCCTTTCTAGTAATCATTGACACCTAGAGAATTTTAACAACTTTGAAAAGCCTAGTGATCACCTCCAAGCATAATGCAATCTAAGTCCCTGTGTAAACTCTGTGTTTAAGGTCAATGAAAATTAAATTTTGGTTAATCTTAAAAAAATATAGGAAGGGAAAATATGTGTATGTTTTCTTTCTTGCCCATGTCTTAGCAAACCACTCTACAAAAGCCGAGGCATTGGATTCAGCAGTGGTTGCAGGAAAAGATGTTGAAGAAATAAAGAATGTTATATGTGTAGAAGAGCACAGTAATGGCCTCAAGAAAACTGCCAAGGACGCTTGCACTGCAAACGGGAGTACTTCTGTAAGCAGAGAAACATCTGATGGGGATGTGAACTCTCATGATAAAGTTAATGCCCAGGACTCCTTAAATGCTAGCACTGGTCACAAAATGGACAGTGAGGTCACTGATGATTTGGCAAATACAAAAGAATCTCAGATTTTTTCAGAACAAGTTGATACAACAGTTACAGAGAAGCAGCAAACCCAAGAGAAGATAACAAGTGACTTGGACTTTGAACTATCTAGTGACAGTGAAAGTGATGATGGATTGGATACCAAAAACTCATCCACTTCTGTATCAGACAGTGAGAATGAGGAAAAGAGAAGTTGGAAGAAATCCAAACAACCTCTGCAGGATGAAAATTTGCAGCATGAGAGTTGCACTGATGTGAGTGAGAAAAAGGATGGTCTGGTGAACCATTCTGGGGACACACAGTCTTTACCTAGTGATAATATCCAGGACAAAATAGATCTTGAAGTACAAGAGGAAAGTGAACAGGAAAGCCTTTGTGATTTAGGAAATGGATCTGGAGACAAGAAAGAAGCTGAAACAGAATCTCAGATTAGTGAACAGTCTGGAATTACAATGGGTGAGTCCTTAGACCAGAGCATGGAGGAGGAAGAGGAGGAAGATGATACAGATGATGATGACCATTTAATATACCTTGAAGAGATCCTTGTGCGAGTTCACACTGATTATTACACAAAGTATGATAAATACCTGAAAAAAGAGATTGAGGAAATTCCAGACATCAGAAAAATAGTACCAGAACTAAAAAGTAAAGTCTTGGCAGATGTAACCATAATATTTAGTGGACTTTACCCGACAAACTTCCCTATTGAAAAGACACGGGAACACTATCATGCCACAGCACTTGGAGCTAAAATTGTGAAGAATCTCGTACTTAGTGCTGATGATCCTGATAAAGCAACACATCTCATTGCAGCAAGGACAGGTAGGTATTTGAGCAGCTTTTAATCTGTTAAAGTTCATGCCTTGAGCTCTTTTGTATACTACAGACTTTAATGTAACTGAGATTTGAATGAAATCAAAGGAAAGATTCTTCCTAAAACAGTTTAGCAGCCTTTTTAAAAGGATCTTTCTCTTCTTTTTGCTCAAATGTGACTTTTAATTGTTAAAAGTAGGACCCACTAAATACCCTCTGATGTAATGTGCCATTGTCTCAGGTTTTTTTTAAGAATAGTCAAAGACTCAAAGTTGTTGAATAGAATCTTTTAATATTTGTGTCAAAGAAAAGTTTATGGTCATCTTGTTATGAAGGAATAGCAGTGCTCTCTTTCTCAGTTTCTCAGATTCACCTCTCGTGGTTCAGTTTCACTTGGTATGGAATTCAAACAAATTATTTTAAGAGACTGCTAATAAGCGCTGTCACTGCACTGTGCTTAACCTGCATTGTTTTGTCAAAGGAAATGTAAGACAGTTTAGCATAACTTTTAGGTTGACTTTGACAAGGCTGCCTGTTCTTTCATAGCTGTAATGGATAGCAATGTACTATTGGTAGCTGCCATAGAGGAGCTACCATTCAGCAGCTCTAGCTTCTAGCATACTTTTTTTTGGGTACACCCTGAGGCTTGGTTCCCTCATTGCTGGCCTTTCGAAATTACTTGGAGTCTAAATATCTGATAGTCTAACCCATGAAATCCAAAAGTAAAAGTGCATATTTTAAATCATCTAAAACTTACAGGTACTTTTAGGACATGCTTAGACATCATAAGCAAAGAAATAAATTATCTGCCATCTATTGGATTTTTTTTTTACTGCTATTCATGTGGGGTTTTAGCACATCAGAAGCAGCTTGGTTTCATTGGCTTGTATTTTAAAGAGAGGGTACTTTCCTCAAAAGTCTGTATGTCAAGAGGCATTTAAGTAGTAAAAGCATATGATATAAATAGAGATAGACATTTTTGTAGTAAAAACAACCTAAAACTCAGGAGATGTAATTAGATGCACTGAGATTAGCTGGGATTCTGGGTTGTGAAGATGTGATAATTGCATCAGTGAATGTGAAGTTTTTAAATCAATGGATGCATCAGCTTGAGACTACATTGTTTTACTATGGTTGCTGAACAGCTGTTTTAGAACTTCATAATAGTAATACTTATTGCAGCAAGGAATTATACAAGTTCATCATACTTCACTGGAAACATAATAGCCATCAGTATAAAAGATGATTCTCCAATTTCAAATCTTAAAATGTTTCATTTCAAAGTTGCTTTGTTTATTTTAAACTAGATGACTTCTGAACGTAGTTATACATCAGATGCAGCTGTTGTGTGATGGGGTAAAATTGATAGGATAAAAGAGACCCTCCCAAACATATACACTTCTGTAGAGTGCAAGGTGTTGAAAAACACATTAAGGTACATATAATGTGACAATGAGAAGGAGTTGACTTTTTATTTGGGTTTTTTTTTAATACATAGTTTGTGGGTTGTGTGTTTATGTAGATGCATCTATACATCCTTGTGTTCTGTTTTAATAAATAAATTATTTGCCACCTGCAGATTCTTCATACTAAAGTACATCTGAATATGAAAAACTATTTTAACTTTGTTTTTTGATTAAATTGCATATCACACTAATTCTAGTTGAGGTAAATTGGCAGTCATTTCTGCCTAACAGGCAATACTGTTGTCATCTTTCATCATCATTTAATTGTTTCTGTAACACTGGCAATGAAATAGAGGGATTTAGAGTGAATAAAACAGTATTCTCCAATAACCCTTTGTAAGATCCTAGTGGATTGACTGGTTCTGGTTTTGTGATGGGATTTTGTTTTTCTTTCAACTGGAGACTATTATTCTCACCTCTGGAAGGTGAGAGTACTTAGGCTGCATCGTTCTAATTTGATGAAGGAAACTTCTTAATCAGAGATTTTAAGGATATTAATTTTGTCCTGTCACAGGTGGATTTGTGATAATTCATCTGTCAATGTGATTTTCACAGTGATTCTTTTACAGTTAGAGAGCAAATTCTTATAAGCCTCTTGCTGACAGTAAGCCATACAAATATTGAGCTTCAGATGTTTGCCACAGGAGCATCTTTGGCTCCTGTGGCAAACATCTGAAGCATTGCTTGATGTCTAATTGCTGGTGAAAAGGGGAAACAAAAGCATGTCCCTTCTTGAGTTTTATCCAAAAGTCAATGATGTGAGACTAGGCAACATTGTTATCTATACTTTTTTTCTTTTTTTAAGGTGTTTGTGAAAAGTGAATCTAAAATACATTGTAGTTCAATCTTTCTGGGTGACATCACTAACAGCAGCCGACTTGGGACTCTCACAAGCAGCTGAATGTGTGTGTTTACTTTGCACTAGCTGAGATGTAAAGAAAGGCACATACTTAATCTGCAGCAGTGTTTGAGGGTAAATACTATTAGCTTTCTCATTTTGAAGGCAAAAGAACAATTTGGCAGAGGAAGTGAAAGGGAAGAAGTCACTGTGAAACAGAGTTACTCCTTAGGTCTTGAGGGCTTGGTGCATTGAACTGAACAGCTACTGAAAAACATTTTAGATTGTTTTTACAGCATTCTTACCAGCTATTAGAGTAAATAATTTATATTTTTTATTCTTTATATATACTTGTCTCTTTCTCTGCAGATAGGCCACTTGTTTCCCTGTAGACACAGGTAGTATGAATTCTGAAATTAAATAAATCCTTGTTCTTGAAAAAAATTAGGACTTTTTCATTACATAGGGCAGAAAATACTGTCTGCCTGAATTACTGTAAAATGCAGGATCTTTTGCATTATCTAATCAGCTTTCATAAATCTGAATGACTGAGAAAAGGCTATCCTATAGTCCTTTCCACTTGTCTATGGCCTGCATAAATCTTGCTTCAGTTTTTGAAACATCTGCTGTTTGCTTTAAGCATCAGTAAACTGCACTGTAGGATGAGTTTTTATAGCTGTGTACACACTTGGCTAAGCACACTGTTTCATAAACCTTGTTATGTTCCTTCCTGAACAGATGAAAGACACTGTAGTTGATTCTTGTATTGAGTTTTTGCTGGTGGAGCAGATAGAGCTGTTCAGATCTCTCAAAAATTATTGTAGTAGGAATGGAAAGGAATCAGGTAGGAATGGAAATACATCAGTTTAGGCCCTGAATTTCTCTTTTATTTCTCAAAATGTATTTGAGTCCACACTATTTCTGATGCCCGTGATGTGTCAACAGCATTTTTTCCTGAAAAATATGTCCAAGGGCTGTGTCTTTTTAAAAAAATCAGGTTACACATTGCTCAAAACTTGGCCACTCACCACATAAACCTGTTGCTTTTCTTGGTAAGCACAGTGCAGAGTTAAACCTGAACTTTAGTCATAGCTTCAGAACAGCACATCTGTCACTTGTCTCTAGGTCAGTGTTCTTGCAGAAGAGCTTCAGGATTTGATTGTAAATCAAGATCTATATATGAAGATTGTCTGAAGAGAAATAAACTTTCAGTGATCGGATTTTTTGAGCAATGTCTGGCAGCCTGGTTGCAAACTGCCATAAGGATATGTTGATTTTGTTGTGTTGGAATCAGGAGAGAGTCCTGCAAGTGCTGCTGGTCATCTCTCCCCATCGTGTTCTTTGGTTAGTCCTGGCACAGCCTTGAGCACTCACACTGGGTTCCTCATGGGTGAGATTGAATCAGAGGCCACAGTTGGCTGAGCGCTGTTTTCAGCAAGTTCAGAAGTAGAATTGATGAGCACCTTCCCCAGCTTTGAAAATAACATTTTCCAATAATGTCTGCTTCAGACTCTATCCATCAGGGAGTAATGTGATAAATTTGGCCCCCAGTTGCTTCATGTGGAAGACCTTCTGTGCCTTTTTAACTTTTTGGAACAACTTTAGAATTTGAAGTAGGGAAAGGTGATTAGATTACAGTAATGCAAAAAAGTAGTCTGGAAAATCAGTTTTTCTCTAAGTGATTTTCAGCTCAGCTGGGTAATTCAGGTGGTTTTAGGTGCATCAGAAGTACTGTTGCTTGGATGGATTAAAATCTTTTTGCTGTTTTGTCTTAATAAGCGTAATTTTAAAAAGGAAGAGTTACACTGGGGAAAGGGAGAGGAGACAGCAAACATATTATCACAGTGCTATTTCTCCTCCCAGTTAAATTTGGTGTTTCACCAAATGTTGCTTTAAGTACATTATACATGTGAAATCCTGATTTGTGAAGATGCCAGCTAAAAATAGGAAGCCCTCCCCAAGAGGAGGCACCTGTGTTCCCTCATGCAGTTTTCAGTGTGCTGGAGTGTGCAGTAGGCTGCTGCACTTCAGAAATGGGGAGGAGGCAGAAAACCTTGGTGTTGTGGAGGTGAGAAAGGTATTGACTCTTGGGGGGTGGGTTTGGTTACAAGTCTGTGTCACCAGCTTTCACAGAATCCTAGAACACTTAGGTTATTAGGGACCTTAAAGACCATCTAGTTCCAGTAGCAACTTCATACAAAATTGTGCTATTTTGGCTTTCATGTTTAAGTTTTCTGTCACAATCCCGTCAACTAGAAGAATTTGCATAGCTCCTCAGCATACATCCAGTATGAAACAATCAGATATGTGTGAATGCAGAATGTGGGGGTGGGGAGGAAGGGGCAGCAAGATGAAACACCTGACATCAGTGCAGAAACATAAGTTTGAAAAACAGTTGGGGAAACCCATCTCCTCATGTAACTTCACAGATTTAATGTGAGGTGAAGGTGCAGTTTTAGAGTTTTGTCCATGTTTCCCCTGGTGAAGTCCAAAAGGAGCAGCATAGTCCCATCTATCCAACGGCATCACAAGTTGTGGTCAACTGCTGTGTGTGCTTCCTGGTGAAACCACTGCTGTTGTGTGTGGTGTCAGCTCCAGAGCTGTTGTGTGCAGGACAGTATTGCCAGCTGTGTCTGATATTTGATTCAGTATCTAATACCAGGCATAGGTACCTAAACTTCTACCAGACTTCTTGCTCTTGTTGCTTTTTTTTGCTCAGTAACTCTTACACTTATGAACCTGATTTTAGCATCCTGTTTATAACAGCTGTCTTCTTACTGGTTTGTTTTTCTCATGTTGTCATTCCTTTTCTCCTTTATTCTCAAAAGAAAGCAATGTCCAAGCTAAGCCTTAAACTTCTTCAGTCCTTTTTCTCCCAGATCTCTTAAACTGATTCAGAACCTTTGCTTTATTTCCTCTGAAATATACCCTGTGTATAAATTAAATACAGCTTTATACATAACTGTTTCTAACTGCAGGTGTTTCTACAATTCCTGTTGAGGTTAATTAAATATTAATAATATCTCCAGTCAGAGCTCCTTCTGGCACTGTAAGCTGGCTCATTTCCAGCAACTGTTGCATGAAATTTCTTTCAGTTGCTTTTGTAACTGATAATCAATTGGAAAACAGATTTCTTAAATCAGGGCACGTATGATTTTAGGGAGTACATTGACCTCCCTTATTAGGGTTTTATGTTTTAACCAGGTAAAAACCTCTTGAACTGCAAAGATGTGCTGAGTTTAACACAGTTGCAGTTCTAAAATTGTTTTCACTGAATCTGTGTTGGACAGTGGTTTTATTTTTATTTAATGGGAAAAATTAAAATATTACATGTCCAGATCATTAGACATTTGGACAGGGCTGTATCTTGAAATACTTATTTTTGTGTTTATCTTAATTTAATTCTTAAATTAACTTTTTTCAGTAATACTAGTGTGGAGTAAAGCTTTATATGTACAGTTCTTAACATCCTGAACTGTGCAATTGGTTGCATTTACAGCTGAAAAAAGAAGAAATATATGTATGCACACAACATTGTTTTCTGTTAATCTAAATTCAAGAAAAAACGTATGTGTATCTAGAGAAAAAAGTAACCCTACTGCTGTATTCCATTGGATTTAGGGTATGAAAGGTAGGGAAAAAGAGGCTTTCAGCAGTTTCATAAAAGACAATTATCTCCTGCCTTTTCTGTTTATTTAGTCTTTTAATCTTACAGATGTCTAAAACTGAGCCGTCTAACCAACTAGTTAGGTCAATGCTCAAGTACATTTCAGTTCATCTGTCTATCTCAGTGGACTGTAGTTCAAGTTGTACAAAGGGTATTAAATATTTGAGATCAGCTGCTTCATCTCATCTTCAAATTATGTGAAGTATGGGTACTTCAAGATTTTCATTTAAATTGAAACAAGTAAAATCATATTGTTAAATGACAGTCATGAAGATGAAACTCGAGGGAACTGTGATGAAAACATCAAATTAATTTACTGTTCTTGCTTGCTTGTCAGAATTGTTCTGAAACTTGATTTTTTTTTCTGGAGGCTTCATTGCTTCGTTGTTCTCACGTGTGAAAACAGACAAGAGCTCATATTATTAGTATTCTTATATTTTACTTTGTTTCATTAGCTGTTGTTAACTCACTAGTGTTAATGTTTTTTTCCTGATTCTCCTCCCCATCCCTCTGGTGTGGTTGGAGGAGTCAATGAGTGGCTGGGATTAAACCACAGCGCTTTTTTGGCAGATTTATAGCAACATTACTGAGTTTCTCTCTTGTTCTGGCCTCCCCAGAGAGTAGAATTTTAGATCGCCTGTTACTTGCAAACTGCGCTGTTGGTGGTTTCACCTGGACTGCATGCTAGCCTGCACGTTTAACTTCACATTCTTTGTTCCTTTTTCAGCACAAAGGAATTCTATCTGCTTTGCCTCCGCTTCTGGTAGATGGAGGTTGGGTGGGTGACAGCCTGGTAAAAGGTAGCACGCTGTATTAACAGGGGACCATGTGTAAAAAAGTTAGTGTGGTAAGTTAGTCAGGCTTCACCAGCGTTGAAAAGCTGCTTCTTCTTGGACTACTAACAAATACGAGTGAAGGAGATGTTATACAAAAGTGCACTTGTGTTGTTTGTTGGGCTAACATGCAGAGGAGATGTAGAGATTTTCTGTATATATCTTAGTGGGCTACTTCCATGGTGCCAGTTCTTCAGAAAGCTACCTTCATCCAGCTTGAGTCTGAGGTACTGCATCTTACTTAGATTTTTACTTTTATTAGCTGTGATTGTTTTGTTGGATTGGCGAGGAGTGGTGCTTTTTTTTTTCTGTACAGTTGATGACAAAATGTTCTTAGTTTTAACTACACACTGGTTTATCTTCTGTGTTTCTGGGAACACTGTTATGTTGTGCTTGACTCTGTAATAGGCACAGAAAAAGTACGGCAAGCTCAGGACTGCAAGGATCTCCATGTTGTAAACCCTGATTGGCTGTGGAGCTGCCTGGAGCGCTGGGACAAGGTAGAGGAACAGCTCTTTCCCTTAAAGGATGACTACATCAAAACACACAGGTAAGTGCTATTCCTTGAGGGAATGGGGGCCATGAAAACAGGTTATTCTGACTTGCTAATAAATTGGTTTCTGACAAATTGAGAATGGTGTGCTTATGGATTCTATGGAAGAACTCCCTGCTTTTGTCCCTTTCTCTTTTGCTTAAACTGAAGACTGTCAAGGGATCAGGAGGCAGTTCAGTAACTAGCACAGTCAGGAGAAAACTTGAGATAACATTACTTTCTTGGGCAGTTAACTGTTGTTAGTTCTTTAATTTGGAGAATTTGCCCTTTTCAGTTCATCCATAAGCTAACATAGGGAATGCCACCAAGGCACAGCGTCATTCATGCTGCCAAAAAATGTACATACTTTGACTACATGAAGAACTGGTAAAGTGTGGCATTTTTTGGTGATTTTTGGTAGTGGTGAGAAAGAGAGAAACAGAAAAATACCATAGAAAATTCTAAGAATTGGAAGGCATGAAGATAGGAGCAAAAACTGGAAGAAAGGAAGTAGTGAGAGATGGTTTTGGGATGATAAGAAAGTGCTGAAAGAGAAAAGGTAAAAAATAATTAGTGCACTATGGTGACAGTAAATAGAAGAGGCAGCCAAAAACATTATTAGCAAAGAGGAAGTTGGACAATAACAGTGCCCTGCAGGATAGTGGCATGGCTAAAGTAAGTCATGACAAGGTACTGTCTAGCCAGCTTCTGCTTCTTGACTTACCTGTTTGGATAGACCCACATCTTGCAAGCCTAATGGAGGATCTTCCCTTCCATGTTTAGACAGGAAGGAGCACAGCATAATAGGGTTTCTGTATTAAATTGATACTGGTGTGATTGACTGTGCTAGAGATTTACTTTCTATTTACAAGATGCCCTTTGAGGGCAGAACATCAGTGTGTAAGGCTTTGAAGGCACCAAAAGGAGAAACGTGTGGAAGTGGGGGCATTTATCAAACGCAACACTAGGTTGAGACACGGATTCCCAATAAATGAGGAAAAGACGTGTAGCCTGCTTATGGCTTGACTAGGATACTTAGTCTTTAAAAAGTACTATCAGATGCTTTTTAATCAAACTTTGGAATATTTGCATGGGATGCTTAATTTGTCTCAGAGACCTGACCCTGCTAACTTTGCAGTAGAAACCTGGACAGCAGCTTGTGAAAATTGTTTTTTGATGTCTAGATGAATGTTAGTCTTCCTCCTATTAATTTACTCTTCAATTTTACTGAAACATGATAATTTTTCTTACTTCTGTATTTCAAATACAATACATCTTAACTTCATACTTCCCCCCCACCCTTCAATCAGTAAGATATCTAACTTAATGCAAGTACTTTTACTTTAACCCAATATGTGCAGCTACTTTGGAGAAGATTTTCTCTTTAATGAAGCTGCTTGAAATAGTGATTATGAGTCCAAAGCACTTAAAAACTAGGGGAGGGGAGAAGTCTGAGAAAAAATTTGCATGTAAAATGAACTTACGATAGCAAGAAAAGAATAGATAAACTTGGAATTGGTTTACTGTGTTATTGCTACAAGACTACTTCAGAAGCATCCATAAAAGGATCTGGTAAAAAACTCCAGTTTTATGTCACTTCTAATATTTGTTACAAATTAATTGAATCTTTTTTTAACGTAGCATTGCTTTCATGGAGCATAACATACTGTTTTAGTTGATGACTTTTTAAAATTATTCAATTTGCTGGCTTTTTTTTTGTGGCACTTCATCATCATTGGACAGTATGCCATAATGGTGATTCCTGCAGACTGATCTCTGAATGTTTCTGCTGACACTTCTAAAGTTACATATTTAAAATACAGTAGGGTGATCATAGGCAGTTTACTATTTTAAAAAATTAGTTAGGATGACTTGCAAGTTAATACTACATGTTTGTTTTCCTCTTAGAGCAAATTTGAAGAGCAAATAGAAAGATTGATACAATAGCCTGCTTTTCTTTTTGTTGCATATATGCAGATTATCATGCTGTGCTAATTGTGCTGTTGTTACTACCTGGAAGCCATTTCAGTTAATTTATGTGTTTAGACAGTTTTTAAGGCACACTTACTAATATTTTAGTAATTTAAAGATGACATTATCTTGTATTTGCAGTTTTCTGTTTTAAATTCAGTGAGACTTTAATGAGGTGGAGGAGAAGAAATGTTTCTTTAGAGATTTTCCAAACCATTTCCCTCTTCTGCTTTAGAAGAAAAGGGAATGTTCATTTTTTACGTTCTGGTTAGATAGCTCATTTACATTTCTAATGCAATTTTTTTTCTGAATTCCATCTAACAGAGAAAATAGCCCTGCCACATTTCCTGATACACCCAGCACATTTCAGACTGCTCTGTTTCACCCAACACCCATCCATCCAAAGTCTCAACCTGGTCCTGAAGTTCGAATTTATGATCCTAACACTGGAAAGCTGATCAGGAAAGGCACACAGACATCTGGGCAGTCAATGTACATCCAGTCTCCAGCTCCTCCCATCGCCTTGCCAGTCCACGGTGAACACTCATCCTTCAGGTACCTAAAGCACAGCTAAGAGTCACACTATCTGCATTTTTAGATTCTGTTGTAAATCTTATTCTCATTATCCTTTCAATTGATCAAATTAGCATTTTTGCTTTACTTTGTTTGCTTTCTAAAAAGCCAAGAAAATGAGGAAAAGTGAATATATCAACTGCCGTGAAGTCAGGATGCTACAGTTCCAGGTCTCTTTTGTGCCTCACTGAAGTGGAACTGGAAACCTCAAACCAAATAAGTTCAGCATGCAGTTTGTGTAGTCTAAAGAATGTTACAGTAACTGATTGCTGAAGTGAGGCAGCTTGATGTTTCTTAATGGGTCTTAAAATACTGGATTGGTTTTTGTTAATAAAATATATCTGACAGCATTTGGTTCTTGTTTATAAAATTTTCCTTTTCACCTAATTCCTTCAAATGGAGCATTAACTTCATTTTTGAGGAATGTCGGAAGTGATGGAAGAGGTGTGTAGCTGACTGAGCATTGTGAAACAAGGCCATATGGCTGAGTGCTTGTTACTAATCCTTAAGCCACTTAGTCCAGAGACTAATTCTGGAGAAGGAAGAGGCAGTCTGCTTTTTGAAGTACAAAGCCTAGTATCTATCTGGATTTTGTCAAAATTTGTGTTAAGCTGCAAAAACACCCCTTGTCTCTTAAGGATGTGTAAATATCTAGAATTCGTCCCTAATTATCTAAATAAAAGGTCTGACTCTGGAATTCTAAAAAGCTCAGCAAGGCTTGTTCATTCCACTGATAGAGAAGTTTCCAGTTAAAGGCAAAGCTTTTCTTTGTAAAGCGTGATCAGCGTTCCCTTTTACAATGTGATCAGAGTACAGCAGTTGTTAAAAAGCAATTCAGTTTTCAAAAAATATAAATCACAACTATAAATGTGCAGTTTTCTACCTTTTTTCTCCCTTCCCTGCCACTTCAGCAGTGTTATCACTTGTAAAGATTTAGTAGCCTGGTATGTTTCCACTCTGTCTTCCTGTTACTAAATATTTCAGCCTGGGTTTTTTTCAGTTGTTATCTGTTTGTAGCCTTTTTCTTATTTCAGCTTTCCTGTTGTTGTAAACACAGGTTTTTTGAGTCTCTCTTGTTTGTGAAGATGTCCTGTTTTCAGTTCCTTTTTAACTGTGTCTTTTAAAGTCTGTTTTAGTTTACTATGACATGGTAAATGAGCATCAGAAACTTTAAATAATCAACACAGCATGTATCCAGAGAGGAGCTGAAAAGTTTTTGGGTTTTTTGGTCAATTATTGTGGAAAGGAATTTTTCTAGAAATAAAGCTCTGAAGGTTTTATCTGTATGTAATTGTCATGACACTTGTAAGGTGCTTCAGTATGGTGGGTTATGTTGATATTAATACATCATTGAATCCTTTCAAAAGAATAGATTTTAATGGTTTCCCTACCTTTGTCAACAACTTGATGAAGAGTTTGTCCACACCTAAGCCTATTTTACCATAGTGCTGAGGTGCTTTTTGACTTGAGTATCTTATAGAAAAGGAGAGAAATATACTTTAGTGTCCTCTAAGTTGAGTTGCATAGAGCTTCAGACAGATTCTGAGGGCGGAGTGAGGCTGTCTCTCCTTTCTACTCCCTTCTTTTATTTCAGTCCAGTGGGGTTTTTTTGTGACTGTCAGTGCTCAGAATTGGGATGTTTTAATCTGACTGTGAATCCAATTACTCCGTGCTGCAACTTTACCCCACAACTAAGCAGATGTAAGAAAAGAGATGAGCATAAGGTCTATGCTGAGAAAAATTATTTTCATTCTCATTTCCTGTTGATTTGGTTCTAGTGGTGAATTTGGTGAGCTGTAAATGCTAATCTCTTAATTGGGACACATCTCTATTCCTCAAAGCAGTTCCACCTTCTTAAGATCCTGAGGAATGTTTTGGCAAAGTCTAGGAGAAAAGCAAGGCCATTTAAATATCACAGTGCAGACAGAGTAGGAAGGCTGTAAAGAAGTAACAAAAAGCCAAATAGAAACAGCTTTGCTCTGTCTTGACTGAGGAAGAGCTGAGGCAGTTACTGTGAGCTTTGTCTTCATGCATACGTCAATGATAGCTTTTTAGAAAAGCTTCACATCTGCTTTAAAATTTGATATAATACTTGTCTTAAAAGGAAACTACATTAGTGCAGCAATTTATTGGTAGAGGACAATATTTTTTTTGTCCTGACAGACTTAATGTTCTCCCTTGTTCACATTATACAGAAAGAGGGGAATATTTGTAACTAAACTATTGATTTTAAATAGAGTTAAAGTTGTTGGCACTCACAGCTACTCCTGTTGTGGGTGGGTGTAGTCAAAGCCTCCAATAATTTTCTTTGATAGTTTCTCACATCTTCATCTGATTCTGAATTTCATATAGTGGGAAACAGAACTGCACTGCTTTGAGTGGAAGCCCTTGGGAACGTGGTAGCTGCACGTGGCATAGCAATGGTTCTTGGTGTCTTAGACTAAGAATAAACCTCCTTGTGCTTAGGAGAGAACTTCTTCCTTGCAGGGCTGGTTATTGCAAAGGGCTTCAAGTTACCTGAATACCATTTCATAAGAACTGTTTCAGTTCTCACTGTGTTTGAGTTCAACATTTTTAGTTTCTTTCTGGGATTCAACTTGAAACATAATTTAAAATTGGATATAATTAGTTTACATTTGTACCTGCAATTTGCAGTGAAACTGTCACCAGTGAATTACAGATGGTTCAGTTATTGTACTCAACATTTCAAGCAACAGGTCTTGCCATTGTGCGCAGCTCTGAGACTTGAGCATCTGCTTTTTTATCATGGCTGTTGCAGCCCATGCAGAAGAGTGAAAAAAGTTTGCAGCTATAGTAGAAGGAAAGTGAATGCAATGCTGCTTGGGGGCTGCTGGTGGCCAGCAGCTCTTCTTTGTCTGAGAACGGGAAGGATTCCTCTCTAAAAATAACCTACATGTCAGAACTTTGACATGCCTTATGTATCTCAACAATTCGCCTTTTCATACAGAAACAGTATTCTACGAACATTGCAGTAAACACTGAACTTGTAACGGATCATGAGACGTGTAATGTAGTGTTGTTCAAAGTAATGTAAAAGCTAATGGCAGCTTGGACTAGAATAAAGAAAAAAGTTATAGTTTACTGCAAGTTACATTTTAGTGAACACTAGTAATATGCTAACAGATGAGGCAAGGCTTAAAATATGGGTGTCATTTACATGTGAGAAGTTAAAAGTGGCACTCTGGTTTAAAATAATGCTAAGATGCACAAAATGCTTGGTTTGAAGAGGTGTGTCAAGCAGATGTTGGTGGCTTAAGCCATACTTGAAGATTTGTATAAATTAATTTCACTTAAAACATTTTTGTCTGAGTTTATATGCTCATAGTTACTATTTTTTCTGCTTAATGTTATCAATGTTATTATGACAGCAAAAATATGAAGTGCCAAATTGAACATGTGACTAGAGTTTAAATATTTTTAACGCTTCCATGATGATAATGTTATTTTAGCTTTTACCCTGATGTATCAAGGGAAGTGCTTGTTGCTTCCACAAATGTTGGACCCACTCTGCAGATATGTCCTTGTGCATGTAAGACTGGCAAGCATCAACCAACCTCTGCAAGGTTGAATCCACTGTTATTTTTTTAAAAGTACTTCTGAATATCATTTAATTAGAAATAAATGTAAGTTCCTGCATTTTTGCATCTTTAACTTTTACTGAAATTTACAGACAGCTTAAAATGTAAAAGCCAAAAAAAATGCTTTTGACAAAATAAGTGTCTTACAAAGCTTTAAGAAGACTTTATTTCACATTGCTTTTGGAATGCTTTCATGAGAAGGCCCAGTGTTTCTTATCTAGTAGCAGTGGGAAAATACTGGGAAAAACATCTGACAGAAGCCCTTAGAAGCTATTAATACAGTTATTTTACAGCTAATATTTGTGTGTAATGTAGTCAAGTATGATCTCACACTTTATTCTACAAAAGGGGAAGTTCTCATCAACTGTATGACAATGTGTTCTTAAAAAATATGCTAGATTTATTTAGCTTTATTTTTAGTCTAACAAAATCTGCTTGGCTGCCATGCTACATATAACTCCTCTATAATTTTTGGAATGGTCAAACTTATCGTGTTTTTAATAGAGTTGTGTAAGATGCCTATAGCTTTTGTTTTGCCATTCTCTGTTTTTTCTAAGAATGTGAACAGCATCGCTGCCTTTCCTGCTTAGGTTACGTATTAGAAAGGCAAGGAAATCATACTTTAAAAGAACCTTTTGGAAAATATAGTGGAATGCCATGTTATTTTCATCATCTATTTATGAAAATTACTGTCTGAGAACAATTTAATAGCAAAAGAAAACAGTGTGATCTTTAAAACAGAAAACATAGTTGAAGGAAGAAAAAAACACCCAACCCAAAAACTCGTAGCAGTGTTGAGAAACTCTAGCAAAAAAACAGTTTGGTTAGTTCATTTTCACAGCATCCAAATTGTTTAAGCTTCACAAGGAATTCCTCTATACAGGAATAAGGGACTACAAAGGAGCACGTGTCTGCTGTGCTGCTGAGTTATGCTGTGCTGCTGGGGGTCTTCTTCAGAAGATAGTGCAGGTCTGGGTAGCCTGGCAGTGGCTCGGCTCTTTTCCTTCACAACCTCCCATTCAAAACAAGATTTCAAATTTCCTGCACCTATTTATGGGATCTGAGAAGAGAGATGTGTGTTTCCTAAATACGAGCTGTCAACATGAGCAAAATTGACAGCTTTGTATGGCTTTCAGATTTCATACATTCTGGAATTCAAGTACTGAGGTAAAAAAACCGTTGATATTTAGATAACCTTCTTAAGAAGTTGTCAGGTTCAAAAAAGGAGAAATAATTTTGTAGGACCTTACCTATGGCTGACTGGATTTGCGTAAGTTAGTAATGGGGTTTTTTTGTGGGAGACTGTTGGTCTAAAACTGATTCTTGTAAATCCTGGCTTGATGAGAATTAGCCATTCTGCATAGAAATTTGTTTGCAGAGGCTACATTGTACCTTTTTTCAGTCACAGTCACTTTCCGAAACAGGTTGATGGTCTCTCACCTGGTAATTGCATCTTGAAACTGCTTGTGATTTCAAATACAGTTGCTTTTATACCTGCTTTTGGTAGTCATTCTCCAAATACACAGTCTTATGGCTAACGTAAATATTTTGTGACCCATGAGCTTTGTGATGTTTGAATTGGATTCTGGATGGTGCTGAGCTGCTGTAATTTGTTCCAGGAGGCTAATATGACAGACCAGTGCTGGTAGGTAATCTATACTATATAGTAATTTTAGCTTCTAGAAGTCTTTAGTACTTAAAGTAATAGTCACAGAAAAATTTACCCAAGGAAGATAGAAGTCTCCTGCTGTTGTTGTACATGTAGTCTATCATTTTATTGCTATCATAAAGCAATTCCCATGAAGCTATGATTATTTTATCCATTGTAAAGAAGATTTTGATATTCCTTTTTGTATCTGCATGTTTGAATTAAGTACAGTAATTAACAATGTAATAGAATATAAGCTACCATGTTTCAATACACTAGCCAAAAAGAAATATTGGCTGTTTTACATCTTATCCAGGCTTAGCATGTGGGAAATATCTGAAGACTGACACTGCAGAAGTGCTCTTTCTACATGCAGAACTCTTGTCTGTAAGGCTGAGAAATAGAAGGGTATACTTAGAGACTCAAAATTAATAGCCTAGCATAGATCAGGAAAAATGCATTAGAATGTCAGCATTGCTTTTGTAATAATAAATTTGTCAAGTGATGGACAAACTCCACTTGTGCAGGAATATTAATGTATTTTAAGGACAATGCATCTGCAACTACTGAAGCTCTTGGTAACAAGGAAGGTTTGATGGTTACCTAAAAGAACAATGCATAGGCAAGAGAGTGAGTGCCTTGCAAAGGTAGAATAAAAACTTTAGCCATCAGACTGAAAATAAAAGCATTAATCAGGAGACTTGACTGACCAGTTGATGAACACAGAGCTTTATTAAGTGAAGTTGTAGATACATGGCAGTCATAAATTGTTTATGGATTTTATTTGTAGCTCTGAACCAAGTAAGTCTTTCTTATGTGAGACCCCTAAATTTTTTTAGAGTTGTTCAGCCACATCAGCAGCAGATGTTTGAAGAAGACGACCTACCAGCAAGTGAAAATGATGAGCAGCCTGGTCCATCTAAGAGGAAACGCCAGCCAAGTATGTCTGAAACAATGCCCCTGTACACTCTATGTAAAGAGGACTTAGAGAGTATGGATAAAGAGGTGAGCTTAACTAATTCTAACAGATTTTTAACATGACATAAGCTCTAACTTTGGTTAAATTATGCATGTACATGAACTGACCTTTTATGCCACTACAGTAATTTTAAATAAAAGCCACAGCAGACGAAAAGTATGGCTCAGGCTAAAATGCAGTTATGGTCTGCAAAGCAGAACAGAATACTGTGGTGTGTAAGTACACCTTTAAAGTAGAACTTCATTTAAGAATAGCTTTTTCACATTAAATATGTTACCGAATTTGCTCTGTGGATAGCTTTGCCACATGTCACTTTAGAGTTGTTTTGCTTTGCTTTTTTTTTACAGTAAATCTCAAAAGACTCTGGACAAAAATCAGTGGTGGGATGGGAGAAGAGAGGTCTGCAGATAAAAAAGGCACAGACTGTATGGAAGATTGGGGAGATGAATGAGAGCATGAGGCCTTGTTATCCATAGACATGTAATTGGAGCGTTACTAAGTCAATACTATAATTGTTTTGCAGATGAAGGGAGCTTTCTGTTGCAGAGTGAACTGCATGTCTTTCATAAACAAGCACATTATTTGCAATTCATTGTGAACCTCTAGCTGCTCACTTTTCACTTAACATTCTATGCACTTCTTTCAGATGAGCCACCATCTTACATAATATTAAATGATACACAGAAGAAAAATTACCTATCACACAGAAGAAAAATTACCTATCACTGTGCACCATGTTTTCATGAATTTATCCTCTAAGTGACTTCAGTATAAAGTCTAGTGACCCTGGATCTGGAATTCATCTTCAAGTGTAGATAGTTCATTGGGGTGGGGACAGGAGCATATAATTTGCCCTGTTCTTGGCAGTAAGTGCATTCCAAGGTTCTAGCTATAAAAGGCTTTGAGTTATCTTCAGAAAATTTAGTGGAAGTGTGAGAAAGGAACTGCATATTTCACCAACAAAAGAAAGAGACTTTATATATACAGTACAGGGTAAATTTGAGATGGACTTTCAAAGAACTTTAAGCTGGTATTCTGGTCCCATAACTTTCAACTGCTGTGATGATCTCTTTTGATTTTCAGGTGACTTCGGGCTTTTAACTTTACCTGGTAACTCTTGGAGTTGGCAACTTCTGATTTCTTTTGCTTTTTACTCTGAAGTATTTTGCCCATTTGATCTCAGACTTTCCTAGAAATAGTATTTCTCCTTGTCATGATACCAGTCCCTGAATACATCTGTGCCTTCCATATATATTGTCAGTGATACTTAAAAGAGAATTGATATTATGGGTTGCCTTTATGTTTTTATGTACTAACATTTTTTTCTAATCATGTGGCTTTTGAAAAATATCAATTGCTGATGTAATGTGTGCACTGAGTCAAAAGGAAGTGTGCATGTTTATCAGAATCACTGCATAAAGTATTTATTGTTCTGTTTTTAAAGATACTATTTAGGAACCTTGTCTGAATCTTTTGGCGCTGTTGGTTTTGTGATTAATTGCGGCCTGCTGCCACATTTATGACTAAAGAAATAAAGTTTTTCTACTTCTTCTACAACTATAAACATCTTAAATTACAATGATTTGTTTTCAAATTATGCTTTTGCTTAAGCAGCATATTGTGCTTGGAAACTAGACTACATGAACTTCAGAAAAATTGAAGCCCAAATTCCAGTGACTCTTTTTTTCATAGTTGACTCAGCTTTGGTTCCAGGAGTATGATTTGACGTAAAAGTTGCTGCCAAAAGTTTCCTCTTCCAACAAGTTCCTTGGGCAGCTGAACCAGTAGCGGGGTATATTTGGGGTTTATTTGGTGCAGAAGCAGAATGGGATTTTTCTGGTATTTTAGCTTCCCAATTTGATTTTATCAAGGATCAAATATTAGCACTGAGACATGGAGGAAGGGTGCACACAGGACATGTGTCAGGGAGGTTGAACTGTACATGGTAGTGCCAGCAGGTCATTGTCTCCTGGAAGCTGACTGTAATAGACAGGCAAGGAAAACTTGGGACTGCTAGCATCACCTTAGCAAAGGTGTTGTGTTCACATAGAAGAAATGTAACACAAGTAATTAAGCTGGATTTTATGGCATTGTGTGGGAGTACACTTAGGAAACAGAGATGTGTGGTAACGTAGTCTATAAAATACAAAAGTTTAGTGGAGTGTACGCAGAGTCTGCTGTCAGGAACATTATCAAATAAAGTGAAAATAAGCTTAGTAAGCCTTGCTATTTGTGACTCAGTTCACTTTGGTCACACTGTGACTACTTTAATTTCCAGAGAAAGGTGTTTGCCCCCACCTCGTTCTTTATTGAAACATCTTAAAGGGTAAGAACCTTTATGGAATCAGATTGTCACTAAGAGATGTGAAATTTGTGCTTTTGCCACAGAAATGCTTTTGCTTCATTTGTATGCATTCAAGTGGCTGTGGCAGCCACAAGAACTGCAGGTGACTGCAGACTACCTGGGCAGAGCAAGGGAGTCTGTCCCAGTCACAGCAGTGATTTCTTACTCCACTCCTCAGCTGCTCATGCTGAGGCTGTTTGGGTTAGGAGTATGTGGTCCAAGGAGCAGGAAAGCAAGTTCCAGTGGGACTTTGCTGCAGTGTAAGCCACTCCAGGCTCAACTACTGTGTCTCTGCCCTAAGCCAGCGTTGGTAATCATGGGACCCAGTGGTAAGCCAGCTCAGGGAGCTGGTTGGGACAGAAAAGATCATTTCCAGATTAATCTTCATCATTTCCAGCTTCCTGAAATAACCCACCATTGCTGCTGCACGAGTGCTAGTGCCAGGAGCAGGCAGAAGATGGGAAGAGCTGGGAATAAGAGTGAAGGCAAAACAGCATTTAAAGCTTTAAAACTGTATCCTCAATATTTTTACTGAATTCCCTCAAGAATTCAGATAAGATCAAAAGGAGTCTTATCGCTTTAGGGACTGAGATTTTTTAAAATGAAATTAAATAGGAAATGCAGGCATTCATATATACTGTTTATATGGGTATAACTAGCAATAAATAACTCCTTTGCAGTTAACATCTAAAGAAAGATCTTGCTTTTCCCTTGCAAAGTTCTGTGAAAGGCCACACAGCCCCAGGTAATACAGAATTTGCATGTAGTTTATATGTAGGAGAGTTTTGTTAGAAGTATCAAAATGGAAGCTGATAAAGAGAATTTAATTACGATATATTCCCAAATTAAATTAAATACCTTTCCGTCCTTAATCTATTTGAAAGTGTGTTTGTTGCTTTTCCTAGTAAAACAGCTGTAGCTCTTCTGCTGTTCCATTGGGAAAAACCACTGTGGATAAGCATCTCTCTTAAAATTTGATCTTATGTAGATTTTTTTTCTTCTCTTATTTTTTCAGTTGTAGTTGTGCTATGCATACCAAGGAAGTTAATAGCATTTCAGCTATTGGTTTGGCATTCAAGGTCACTTAGCCTTTTGTATCTTTTTCAGTGCCAAAGATCTGGGAGATCAGATCCAACGGTAGCTTCCTTTTCCTCTGACCTGAAGGACTGTTAGAATTTTAGAAAGGTGGAAGCACAAATATGTTCAGTGTAATAGAATTGCCGTTCAAAGGGCAATTGCCAAATCAGAGTAAATGTGTAAGGAGTGTATCCCTACTTGAGAAACATGCAGCCTCCTGGTGCTGGTGCCTCACAGTTGGGAGAATGTTTTCCCCTTTTTCTGTACTAGCCTGACACAGGTGCTTCCAACTGATTTCTGCTGTTTGTCTCTGTTATGGGACAGTAAAGGGCAGCAGAATTAAATGCTGCCAGTTAAATTAGCTTGTTTGTAGTCAGTTTTACAGGACTGGATAATTTTTTACTTCTAAATAACTGGCTATCTGCTACATAACCTGCAAAAGATCATTTCCTTAAAATGTTATTTATATAGAATTGTATCTAGTTTGCTGTGATTTTCACCAAAGAAAAATCCTTGAAGAAATGGTTTCCAATCAATTAAATGCAGTCAATAACTAACCAGAAACCTCTTGTCCCTAACAGCTGTTCCAGGATGACTTTTGTTTTCTCAGGATCAATTCTATCACTTTACAGGAAAGTTGTCTACTTTTGCTTTCAGTGTCTCTGTTGGAAAGTAACTGTTGCAGAAGCCTGTCCTATAGGGAGAAGAAACTGTGCTGTCTGCAGTTTCTTGTTCCCCGCTTCAGCAGGAATGGACTTGCTCACCTGCAGGAGCCTTTGTTACATGCTTGGGGTGGGACTGTGTGGCATTGTCATCCATTGCCAGGGATAGGTGGAAGTTCCTGACCTACCAGTCACTACAATGTTGTGTGAATCTGCTGTAGTTTACTGAGAAAAATACAGAAAGTGGAATCCAGGCTTCAAATGACTCTTACTTGTTTCCAGAAATAAGATCTATTAGCTAAAGCAAGTTGCACAGAGGAGGGGAATGACATGCAAACCATGTGAAGATGTACACATGTCTTTCCATTCTTAACTGATTGTCTCAGTACAGGATGCCATGTAGCTCTCATTCCCAGAGGTTACTCATGGATAATCTTGTGAGCCTATTTCTTCAGAACTGATTGCTAGTTCCTTTTTATTAGGGAGAGAACCTTACAAGTGAGATAGCATCATGCACAGTTACTTAGTTAAGGTGATTTAATCCCAGCAGTGTTGTGTCCGGTGTGTTATAAATAAGCTGGTTTTTTCTACATACTAATTGCTTCCTGATGGACCTTGACTTTGCTTTTCTGTAAAATGTATTCTTTCTCCATGGGTATTTGTTGCAGACACAAAAGGTGATTTTTAGCCTCGTGCATCATGCTAACTTCTTTTAAAAATTGAGTCAGCTTTATATAATCTTAAAGACTTTACCTTTTTTAATAAGTGTCCCTTCCAAAATTGCATTGATATTCTTGTGTCTGATAAATGCCTTGACTGTGAAATAAATAAACAAGGTCAAGAGTTTTCATTCCTCTCTTCCTTTTGGCTACAAATTATTCTCATCTGTTCCTTCTAGAGCAATGGCTGTCAGTACAGTTACCTTATGTTATTTTTCAGGTCCTTTCTAATTCACCAGTCCATGCAAATAGTAGAAATGCACAGCAAGAATCTAAGATGCTCCCTTTGTAAAATGACAGTGATAAAGGAAAAAGAAATGACCCTGAGCTGAGCTCAAAGATCCTGGTGTCAACTGCTCATATCTCAGCTGCTGCTACATCCATGGTAACAGTAGAAGGCAGCCAGCCATAGGTTCTCATATGTGTCGGTACTTCCAGGACCAGTCCTCGGCAGATGCCAGTAGGGGCTTCACCAATGGGAAGGAAGTTGAAAAGGAACTTCCAGTAAGGCAGTAAGATTAAACAAGTTCAGTAAGGCAGAAGGATTTCTGTTTGTTTTGCAGTACCTTCTCATCCAGGATGGCCTGGGATTACTAAAGTCCTGGAACAGCTGTGCACACATAGTTTACTAGCTGTGTGATGCTTAGGCTTTTGTGTTTGTTACTGTGGTTTGGTTGCAGTGTTTGAGAGTAGCATCTGTGTCATGTCAAGTGTCATCATCTCTGCCATCTAAGGTAAAATATTTTGCTGGTCTAAATTCCTCTCAGTTTAGGACTTAGGACAGGGGAAGAGAGGGAGTGAATCTGATACCAGGCCAACCTCTAGCTTTCCCATCTCTCACTTCAGTTAGTGGAGCTGCAGAGATTCCTACCATCTGGTTGGGACATGTGGTCGGCAGCTGCAAAGTGACCACATTGCAGAGGTATGTTCTGTGCACGAGTGCATTTAAGTATGCAGATTTTTCTTGAGTGGGAATTGCCTAATGAACTGCTTTTGCATCAATATGGTTCTGTTGATTTGGGATGTATTCTGCGCATTCTTTTCCTTTAACTGTAATTTATATGCCATATACAAAGACTGAAATTGCAACATTCTGCTCTTACATAAGGCCACTTATGCTCTTACATTTTGTCCCTCTGCATTTTGCTTTTATCTAAGCAAATTTATCCTTTAACTTCTGTTTTTTATTTCACGTTAGTGACGGTACCATGCAGTGAATTAGGAGGGAGTATTTTTCGCCTTCAAATTGTTGAAAACTATTATCTCAGTAAGTGGTTAGCCTCTTGGTTAGTTAAAAAGTACTAATTTAATGTGGAGGATGTGGTCTCTAGAGCAAATTATAGCTGCCTAGGCTCCCTTGGACAATTATCTTGAACATTAACAGTTCTTTGAATTTCCAGAACTACATTTCTCATACAGATTTTCTTCTTTGACACCTTAGCATGTACTATGTCATAAATTGTAGACGTGCTAAATTTGGCTAGCTTCTTATAAATTTTACCCTTTTTTGAAGTAAAAAGAATAAGCCTCTGTGTACACTTGCTGTTGTTAGTGATTGTCATCCAGGTCCCTTGGCCCTTGGAAGTGATGAGGTCTTACTTTGCAGTTGTCAAACAGCTTTCACTCAAACTGGACTTGTAAAAACAATTTGAACTATTGTTCAAATGTAACTATAATTAACTTAATTTAATTGTAATTTACTATAATTTAACCATTAGTGAAAGTACACATACTGAGAAGTAAGAAAAGCAAACGTGCTGCTTTTCACTGGGACATTAAGAGACTGTTATAAAAAGGACTTGCTAAAGCATCTTCTGATACAAGCAGACTTGAGGAGACTCAGATTGGCTGGTCTTGGTCCATTGGTGCTTCCTGGTGCTGTTTCCTTACTGACAGCCCTATTGTCACCTTCCTTTGCATGCTCACTCTCACATCACAGCTGGCTGCCATGCTCTGGACAGCTTTTTGTTTTCGTTGTGGAGTGCTTATTACCAAATGGCTTAACCCAGCAAGACTACATGTGTTGCTTGCTTTCTTTCACTGGGAGGTGAGTTTTCTGGAGAGAAATGGTGAGGGTGCAATGCTAAAAGTCAGGTTGCTGTCTTGTGTTCAGGAACAAGTGATGGCTGGCTGATGCACCAAGAAATGTGATGTGGTTTTTTAAAGAACATAGCTTAAAGCAGTTGTATAACAAAAAAAAGGTATATTTACTGGCTCTCCCCTGTTGTACAATTTTGACATTCACCCTTCTCTAATATGGTTACATAATACAGAAATAATTGAGCATTAATGTATTCTAATGTTAAACCATTTTTTTCACCCATATCTCATCTGATTAGTAGAGAAAACTGAGTAAAGTTTTCCAATACTATTTTTAATATTTTTACAGTGAAAATCATCAGGATAGAATTAAGATACTGGTACAGTACATTGGAGAGAAAGAAGATGAGCACTTAAAAGAAGCTGGCCATCAGTAGTTTGCTTCTGCCTTTGTCTGTTTTGCTTTGAAGAATTCATTTTCTACTGTAAAATGGAAACTACTCTAAAAAGCAGCTATACTTTCCTCTTTTGTATTCTAGTTTAAAAAGACATAAACTTTTTTTAGAAAATTGGTATTGGTCATGCTTAAATTGTAAATCATCCTGACCAGAAACATTGACACTCTGATTCTTCTTCACCTAATAGAAAGAACACCAAAATACACGTAGGGTAGATAAGGCTAGTGAGATTCAAATGGATTATCAAAATGCGAAACATATGTTTGCCTATTTTTTTGGTCTGATATTTCTCTACAGACCATTAGTTTATGCACTAACTGCACAGAGCTGATTGTCTGCTAGTTTTGTTCAAGAGGGCATCATGGTTCAAGTTTGCTTAGCACTTTTTAGAAGTGTTTGGAAAGAGTCTTTTTTATGTAATATCATGTTTTACAAGGAGACAACTCATTACCAAAGTCAGAAAAGGATTTTTATCGAAGTTGATATTATCTCAAGTAGGCAGTCAGTTGTGGATCAGTTCCATTTTTCTACACACGTTGCTTAGAAAATACTGTTTCAACACAGTTTTTTTGGTGTACTCGGATGTCTTCTTTTCATTTTAGAGTTATTTTTTGAATTTGTATGTCATGAGGAAATAAGGGAAACATACTGTAACCTTTTGGCATTCAGATGACACACGGTATAAATATCCGCATTTTGTAGATAAAAATGGAGACTACCTATATATATAAGAATTAGTTTAATGGCAGTCATGACAAGTTATTAATTAAAATATGATACAAGACTTTTGAGCAAAATGAACAGGATCAATCAAGTTCTTGGCTGGTCAGGCTGTTAAGGAGAAAATAAAAGAAAATGTTTCACAGAATCACAGAATAAGCTAAATAGGAAAGGATCCACAAGGATCGACTCCAACTCCTGGCCCTGCACAGCACCATCTCCAAGAGTCACACAATGTACTCAAGAGTGTTGTCCAAACACACCTTGAATTCTGTCAGGCTCGGTGCTGTGAGCACTTCCCTGGGGAGACTGTTGCAGTGCCCAACCACCCTGTGCGTGAGGAACCTTTTTCTAATATCCAACCCAAACCTCCCCTGACATGACTTCACACCATTCCCTCTTTTTTATTGAGACTTCACTTCTATTATGCCTACTTTATTAATAACCTAAGTACAAATATTTGTGCTACAATACATATTAGTAATGGGCTGCACCAAGTGGACATCAGCTAAAGAAGTAGCCATGCTTGCTTCAGCACTAGCTTCTTTTTGAGGAATCTGATAAAACTCAAAGTAATCAGATTGATGGATTGTCAATAGAAAAACAGGGAAATCCAGGCAAAACTTAGTCCAAGATTGGTGTGATTTACTTGTCAGCAAAGATGCTTCTGCCATCTTACATGGTCTTCATACTTTCCTAATTCAATCAACAGTTGATTCAGATCCTCTACAATTCTCCCAAAGGTGTTCACAAAATCTTTTCATTGTAAGCTTGTGTTTTTAGGAGAGTAGCTTCTTTTTCCAAGTTGGTTTATTCTATAGGGAAGAAGGCTTTTCCATGCATTCTGTGAGGGTTTTCAACCAACTCTGGTTGTACGTTATGTCTCTGCCTGGCCTTAATAAAGAGAAGCTGAAAGCCTTTTTCAGCTGTTTGTTTACTCAACAAAATGGGGCAAAACCTCTTTAAATAGAGTTCAATAACCTTATTTTAACATATATTTCTACCTCCATATGCTAAATGAAATGCAGCTAGGCTGTCAACACTAATTGGCCACAGTTAAAAATGAATTGCATGAGCCATGTTAAACAATTTGCAAGCTGATCCCTAACATAATTCTGAGCAGCTGCATGCAAGGCCTGATTGAGCCTCATCACAAGTCTAACATGTTTTTACATTTAAATTTGAGCTGTTACTCTCCATGAATGGTATTTAAAGGTGTCTGCTCAAGTCCCAGTCGAAGTCTGAACTGTTTTTCATAACTTTTTTTTTATTGAGATCTTCTGATATTTGTATTTCAACATACAAAGAAATACAGATATACAGTATAGCATAATGTATGTTAAATGCTGTGGAGAATCTTTGCAAGCATTTGCATAATGCTAGTCTGCTAGCAAACTTAATTTGTAGTTGGAATTCTGAGGCGATAAAAATGCAAGTCCATTTTGGTAGCACGAAGGCCGGGTTATTTCTACATACGGCATTGAAGGACAGTTTAGTTCGTACCATTACTTTTTAATCAGCTGATCTTGATCAGTTACCATAAGGTGACTTACTGTTAAATTTAGCTTATGCATAATTGCAATTGCTCTCTTCAGAGACATTTTCAAGGGAAAACATCTCTGCTTTGGTAGTCTTTGTTCTTTTAGGTTCCAGCTTCAGGCACACTGAATACAGCCACTCTGTGTGATAATCCTTCAGCTCCAAGTGTTCTAGCTCCTTTGTCAGCACCACTATTTCCATTCCATGTACAACTTTAACAGAGGTTAGGAAAAGCTGCAAAACTAGAGCCCCCTACTAATGTACAAAATTCTCTGCAGTGATGAGTTACAAAACGAATAATTACCTGAATGACTGTGCTGCAGTAATGTTTTCATGTCTGCAGTAGTGGCATTAATTTTAGATCTTGAGAGAACACCGTTGTTACTCTGTATTGTTATAGGGTTTGTATATGAGCTTGCACTTTCTAATCGCCATGGGTCACAGTCAGCTCTGGACAGTATTCCCTGTCACTCCTTGTAGTAAATATGATGTTACTGCTTTCTCTGAGATGAACACAGACAGCTGCCTATCCCAGATATTTCAATGCTCCAACATCAAACTTGCTTCATCCCAGAGGTATTGAGGACTGGATATAGCTGTCATGCCATGATACAGAGATCATATCAGAACCTGCATGGTATTCAATCACCTTAATATTGAGCTTGTTGTAGAAACAGACCACTCTACAGCTGCTGGGCTTACCTTGCGCTGTATTATGGATTGCTTCTTTTCTTTTTCCTTAACTTACTCCATGCCTAATCCTTGCTATTGAGTAGGCTTGCTACTCAGGATGCTCGTATTTCAGCACTACTTCACTTAAAAACTGCATGCTTGTCTGTACAGAGTCAAGCAGTCCCATTGCCCAGTTCAGTAGAAACTGTTTCAGAACTGCTCTGTCTTCACTGTCATCCTTAAATTTCTCATAAAACCAGAAATAGTTTTCTCTAATGCTTATTATTTGAGGTGGTTGTGTTAGCTTGAGCACATTGATAGCTATCTCTTGGTTCGTGTAATAATAAAACCAAGCTAATCAGGCTTATTGAAGAGGGAAGTTCACTGACAAATAATGCTTCATGAAGCCAGCTGATGTCTGCCAATGCTAAGTTAAAATTAGCAAGTCAAGGCAGATCCAAGCTGGTTTACCCATCTTAGGGGTGGGTTTGTTCATAGTATGTGTGAATAATCTATACTGAGCACAGCATATCAGTGTTTTTATAGCAGTGGTTTTGAGCTAGTAAGCCCTTCTGTATCCAGTTGCTACAAAGTGACAGTTTGAGTTCTTTGTAGCTGTGATAACTGCAGAAAGCTTGTGCATGCAGGTAAAATGAAAGTAGTTTTTTGCCTGTCTTTTGTTCTCACCATAATGTTTTCAATTTCACTTAGACTGTGACTTATGAACAGCTTTATATCCTGCTGAACAAGAAGTAAAGGAATTCAACCTCTGAAAAGGAAAAATACCCTTATTTTTCTCTGAAATATGTATGTAGTGATGAATATTCAGTCGCTCTAATCAAAAAATATGCTTTCAGTTGACCTTGGGATGGGAAATCCAGCTAAGAGAGAATCTTGTTAAAACGTGTGATAACAAGGGCTTATTGAGAGAAAGCTTTGAAAGTTGAGATGCAAAAAATGGGAGGGTGGTGTGCACATTGTATCAGCAACTCTTTTTATGCTTTTATGTATCTTCTTTTTAGAGTGAGTATGTCTTGGGTTCTTATATCTTCTGAAGTCCATAATTATGGCTGTTGTTCTTCAGCATTTTCTGGTCATGACTGTGCAATAACAGACTGCATTTCTGGTTGCAGCATTTCAGAAGTTTAGCATTTGCCTCTGAGCTGAAGCACATTAGAGCCTCAAAAGTAGTTTAAATAATCTGTAATTCAGGTTGAAGTGTTTGGAAATTGGTTCAAATCAAGTTCCCTCCCACTCTGTTTTCTCATTGTAATGGAATAACCAAATGGGTTAAGCCCTAAATGCTTCTCAGCAGTTTTCAAGGATAATGTGCTGAGTGTACTTGCAGGTTGGCTACACTATTAACTAATGCCTTTGAGGATGACTTGAAAGAGAATATGTAGATTAGTGTCCTAGTACTTCTTTCATAAAAGCTGAGATTTTCTGTTCAGAAATGCAGGCTGCAAAAACCTGGATCACGTCTCATATTTGGAAAAAAATACTATTTAAAACTCCATCCACTAGTTCAACAGGTATTTCCAGATAAAATTAGTGAGTATATGTTGAGAACTGTCCCATTCTCTTTCAAAAAACATTTGGGCAGTCATCAAGCTGCACTGATGAAGGAAACTTGCCCATACCTCTTCAGAGCTGACTCTCTGCATCAGAAAGAAACTTATCAGCTGGGCCAGAGTGCAAGTGAGTTTTAGCAGTAGCTGACACTTCATCCTAGCCTAGGAATCCCATTGATTATTAGGTTTGGGCCATCAGTATGCTGTCCTCTACAGAATGGTCATGGAGGGGAGCACTGCAATAAGATGTGTTTAGCATCCATAGATTCTTTTGTGCTTTTAAGTGAAACTACATGAGAGCAGATACTGTCAAGAGGTCACTTGACAGTATTTTGATGTTCAAAAAATAGTTGTAAAATGATGTTAATGTCCAAAAAAGGCTTGCTCTGAGGGACTGATTAGAAGCAGCACAAGTGGACTAAGTATTTCTTGTGCTAAATTACTTTTACGCAAATTTCTATGTCTTTATATAACCTAAATAATATAAAACCAGGTTAGGAGCTCAGAAATTGCATAATTCCTTGATAGTAACATACTGCTATCATGCTGCCCTCAGGACTTCATTAGCAGCTTCCTACTGATGTCTCCCCTTGGCAGTGAAATGTCAGAAAAGATCACTCAGAATCTAGGCTCTGTGCCCTCTTAAATTGCCACATGTCATTTTTAATAGAATGTTAGTCTAACCTAATATGTCAGTGGTATTTTTTGACTGTATTTAAACAACTTGTGCAAGTGTTCTTTCATTAGCAAATTAGATTAATTTATTTTTAAAGAAATCTAGATTGTGCATGTCTCTTGCTAAATTTTTAGGAATAAGAAGAAAGTTATGACAGCTTCTGGCAAAACTGTGCTTCAGTTAATAGCCAGACTGACAGTTCTTAGAGTCTTGCAAAATTATAAGACAAAACTGTTCTTTGCTGTGTTTCAGCAAAGCATACTTTCTAGTTTAAAGGAAGGCTAGCTTTGAGAACAAAAAGTGTTGATACTGTCTTGTTTTAAAACAAGTGAGCAGTACAGCTGTAGGCTGCTACAGCTTTTTAACCTGTTGCTATAAAGTTTTGAGAGATAAGAGCTGTAGCAACACCTGCATGCAGGGAGCTGAAATCCCTGAAATGTCCACCTGTGTTAAAGGGAACAGGTATGGATATTTCTAGTCTTTACCAGGCCTTTTTTGTTGGCTGGGAAAAGACTACAGTGATGTTCGTCTTCGTTCATCTTGCACACTTGATAGTTTCTGTGAATTAACGAATACCAAAGATGTATTTTTATAAGAATTTTCTCCTTGTTCCTTTCTCTTCCCTCTAGGAGTTTATGTACATTAGTATTCTGTTTATATAGTATCAACAGACTCTCTAGGTATTCCAGTCTCTGGATATTTAGATAGTGCTTATTTCTACAAAAAGACTCTAACAGAATTTGAGTGCAACAGACTTATCACCTGGGGGCTCACTCACTGCTTCATTTCTTTAAGGTGAAGGTTTGCCTAAAGTGAAATCAGGACATGTAGTAATACGTGGCACTTGAACTTGAGCTTGCAGCTTGAGTTTCTGTTCTGTTGCAGTTTTGTTTTGTTTTTTAAGACTTGGCAGGTAGAGGTAAACTTGAAAGATCCCCAGTGACACAGATTTTACTCTTCAGAAGAGAATTTGCTGATAGTACCAATAGGCTGCAGCAGTAGTGCATGGTTCAGTTCATCAGGTTATGAAATTCTGTATTGGTTACAAAAGAGCATGTGGTAATACTTTTAGCATAACTTCTCCAAGCCATTGGTCTGTTGCAGTCTTCTGCTTCTCAGGTTGTGGCTACACATTTAATAGAGATCCTTCTCCAAAGTCTCTTTGCAGCTGCTTATTCCTGCTGTGGTGTACTGTTACTGCTTGTGTGTTAGTGTAGACATGAAACAAAGTGGGACAGGGAAGTGGTGTAGCTAAGCAGTAACCCAGCTTAAAAAAGCAGTTGAAGGTCACTAAGCTGCTGCTGTCTCTGAGATGTCACACAAGGAGCAAGGAATTTGATTTTTGCATCACTCTACAGCAGGACACTTGAAGTGTCAGTCCCTTCTGCCTTCTTGCTTCTGCTCCTCTTGCAAGAATGGGAAACCTTGTGCTTAAATTTAAATGTACCATCTATTTGTTGAAGGTGTACTCACTTGTGTTTCTGCTTGATGATTGGTAGTGTTACACAGGGGAGGTGAAAAAACTTTGGATAAATCTAAATTAATTTTCCTTTTTGGTGCTCAGTTTTTGTCCTGTAGTTTCAGTGTTCTTACCCTGGCTCTCTGAGAAAAAGGAAATTATGAGTTTTGAATTTATAAAAATAAAGCTAAATTCCAGCATACCCTCTTTTTTTTTGATTCATAATCTTGATGGGTTTATTTCTATTATTATTAAAGTATCAACTCTTCAGAGATCAGAAATGAATGCTTAAGGTTTAATGGTTAATTGCCTCTCCTAGTAGAAAAAGATATGCTGTATTAAACCTCTTGCCTAGAGCTCTCCTAAGATCCAAATTAGCAGGTTTTATTTAAAACGTGTGTACCCTTTTAAACTCAGCAACTCATTTAATGATGGTGATGAGAGTTCATTAGCTGTCAACAACAGCATGAGATTTTAAAAAAGACAAATGTGGACAATTCCCAAAGATGTGCAGTGATGGGGCAGGAGGCAGCAGACGCGAATTGCAACAAGGATTACTTTGACTCTCTATGAGGAAAAACCTTCATACCTCAAGGATGATCAAACTTCGAAGAGGTTTCCAGGAGTGGTCCTAGATCTCCATATTTGAAGTTACTTAAAATGCTCTTGGACAAAGCCTGGAGTAACTTTAGAGACCTGGTCTGACTTCAAGCAGGGAGCTGGACAAGGTGACTGTCAGAAGTCCCTTACAACTTAAATTATTCTGTGATTCTAGATCTTTACAGACTAACAGACTCTCAGATGTCCCATAAGGTGTTTTTCACATAAAGGATGTGCTAATTGAGACGGAAAAAGCAAGATTAATATTTTGCATAGTGGAAATCCTGAGCACTCAAATGGTTTCCATTTCCTTCAAGCTTGCAAGTATTAAGCATGTTTACTAGTCAAATCCTGTGATTTTTCAGTTGGGGAACTGATATGGAAGAACATGCAGTTCATGACTGAGTATATAAATGTATAGCTTTTTCTGACCAGCTTTGGTTTCAGCAGGAGGCATTTTAATTTACATGTAGTCATCCAGGATATACAAGTCAATCTCTAAATGAACTATATGTGAAAGAAATCTCATAAAAGCTTTTTTCTAAGGTTTGGTAATATTCCTTAAACTGTTTAGAGCAATTGTTTCTCAATCTACCAAAGTACACTGCCAGATTTGATACTCTAGCCTGAAATATGCCTTTATCAAAATCAAGATAGGACATAGGTAGTTCTCAGTGTATGGAGATATAAATAGAGTAAGAGTGCTTCTTCTGTTTAATCATGAACAAGACTAGTAATTTCTGATATTTCTGATTCATCACCTGCTCCAATGAGCCAGTGGTAATTGTGGTAGAGAACAGTGAAATCTGCCTTTGAAGTGTTTGAGACAAAGAGATATTGGACACTTGCACAGATGCATTGTGTGACTCTAAAAATTGAGTCAGAAATTTGAAAGGAGAAAAAATGCTCTAATGCTAAAGAAAAAAAAAGCAGATGAGACAGAATGTGAAAGACAAGTTCTTCTGAGGTTACTCAGAAGAAATGGGACTGAGTTACATCACACATTCTCCCTTAATTTTATGTACTGAGGGACAACTTAACCTAATTCAGACAGCTTGTCCTTCCAGTGACATCTTTGTATAAGCAAATTTTTTGTCTCAAAGTGACTTAAATTCAGCCCAAATCTCTTAATACAGACTGTGTCTGTTGTAGGAAAGTTTAATTGTTCACATGTATTATGCCGTAATATGACCTCTCAAAAGCAAGCTGAAATACTTGCTAGCTTTTTTGAAGACATGGGTGATAATATCTTGCTCCTCAGTTAACTATACCTAAACATTCAGCTGGTAGGAATAAACATTAAAAAATATTTTCAGTTCATTGAGGAAAAAAGTGAAATGAAAAGTTTTCATATACAGAAGAAAAAAATTAAGATCAAAACTAAGTTAAAGATTATTTGACTTTCCCATATTTGGGGAAAAAACTGTGATGTCAAACTAAGTGGATTCTTTTCTGTGCAGTAAGGTCATGGTGCAAGCCACAGTTGCTTATAGCTATGGGAGTGACCTGAAAAGTCATTTGCTACTGAGGAGGCAGTGTTCTGTCCCCTGTGTCAGCAGAGGCTTGCTTCCCCGCAAAGAGCGCCGGGACAAACCTCTTCCAACTACTTGCTTTTTTGCCTTACCTAAGGCCAGAACTTTTCATAAATAATGGTCAGTAACAGACTAAAAACACATTCTTTCTCTGAAGGGTAGCTGTAGGTCATGCTCGTACTCACTGGCCCTTAACTTACATTGTTGGAACCTTTTCTGGAATTTTCGCATGGACATTTTCAGCAGTCTAAATTGAAGAATCATTACATTTAGCAGGCACAGAGCTCTTATGTATGCTAGGGTGTCATTGTTTTAGAAATGCTGCAACCAAAGGAACAGAGGGCTCCATTCTTGCTGGCTCCAGTGGGCTCAGGCTGTCTCTCCTCTCCATCCCAGCCATCGGCTGATGGGCAGGGAAGGTAGAGTTGAAATGCTGTTTTTGTTTTCAAGTGGTTCCCATCGAGTCTCTCCTGGGTAGGTGAACAACTGTATTCTGGCCACACAGGTATTATTAATTTTTTTTATCTTAAGACTTCACCCTCTGAAAAAAATTACAATGAAGATTTACAGGCCTATTGCTATTTAACGATCTTTTGGCAGAGGATTTCTTTTGAAAACAGAGTAAAGGAAAGGAAGATTAGAGTTATGGATGGCTTTATAATTGGAAAAAGCCATAGCTTCCAGGCTTCAGTGGTGTCCCTGACTCAGGAGGGCTTTGGAGAAATGATCATATTATCTCCCTTGAGACATTTTCTCTTTAGAGTCTTTGAATTAAAAAATTGTTGTGAATATTAAAATCAGTAATTTCTAGTCCATGTGAATTTAATTTAGATTTCACAAATTAGTAGTTAGGAATGGGCTTTTTCCTCTTTCCAGCATCACTGAAGTGTTACCAATTTAATGAAAAAAAAGCAATTTTCATTATACTAATAATCAGAGAGTCATGTAATGGTTTGGACTGGAAGGGACTTAGGTCATCACATTCCAGCCCCCCTGCCATGGGACTGAGATCATCTTGTTCCAACTTCCCTGCCATGGCCAGGACTACCTTCCACTAGATCAGGTTGTGCTGAGCCCCATCCAACCTGGCCTTGAACACTTCCAAGGATATGGCATCCACAGCATCTCTGGGCTGTTCCAGTGATTCAGCATCCTCACAGGGAAGAATTCCTCCTGATATATAATCTACATCTGTCCTCTTTCAGCTGAAAGCCATTCTCCTTGTTCCATAACAAAATTTATGTTTTAGAAAGACTTTGGAATCCTTAAGTCAGCACTCAAGCCACCCTGATTATCAAGGAAGGATTGCAGCTTGTGTTTCTTTCAGCAGTTTTATGTATTTGTTCTAGACATCTTAAGAATGTTTACAAGGTTTCCACTCAGATATAGACATTGCTCTCCAGGTGGGAAATTCAAAGTTTTAAATGGCATTCTTTGAAGAGTCAGTCCCATTCAATCATAAGCAAGGATGCAGGATTGTTATTAGTGGTTTTTAATAACAATATTGGTATGCAATCTCTAAGTGACATTTTACTTCATTGTAGTCAAAGTATTAATTGCAGTAGTAAAGCCCAACTACAGTGAATTTTGCAGCTGTAGTTGCAGTTACCTTACCCTTTCATTTGCAGAGGTTAAGTGGTCAGATTATCAGGGGCAGTGGGTTTCAGTTTTTCCCTTCAGATCTGCCTTTTAGGAGCACAGTCTGTTGCCCAGGGCTGCAGTGAAAACTTGTGACAGCGTTGTAGCCAGTGCTGTCAGCAGCGCTGGGAACTCCAGCTGTTGGGGCTGCACTGCCACTTCATTTCCCATCAGGGTCCCAGTGCAGCCTCCAGGAATTGCTCCAAGGAGCAGGGGCTCCTTGTAAGTAAATTCCACATTGTATTTTCAAATTGCTGGTTTTCAAATTTGAGCATAGCAACTATGCTCAGCGTTGAGTCAAGGCTTTTTCTTTTAATGTAATTGCTTTTCATCCTGAACCTGGAAGGTTATTACCAGGAGCTGCTAATATTCTACGTGCAGTTTGATGACAGTAGGTGAAAATAATTCCAGGCCACAAGTGCCAGGAAGCACAAGTTACAGGTTTGGTTTTGCTCTCATTCTAAAGGCCCGACTTTGAATATAACTCAAAAATCTGTTTACTGCCTAAACTAAAAAAAGCTACCCATGGTTAATGCCCCTTCATAAAGGAAAAAAGCAATCACCTCCCACTCAAAAATATTGCATCAATAAATAAAAATATTCAATCAGTTCAATAAAAATCACTGCCACAAAGCATTTAGAAAAGCAAAATGTATTTTAAATGATACTTTAGGAGCATGAAGATCTCTTATTCTGGGACTTCAGCTGCTGAGGAACAGAGCAGTAATGTCTTTATTCCATTAATCCTTTACTATTACAAAAAGACAGTAAAATGTTGTAATGTTTCTTTAATGGCAAATGAAGAAGCTACTGGTAAATGTCATTGGGGGTGTCTTTTTGTGTAAAGGTAGAGACAAAAAGTGTTTATGAATATAAATACAGTAAGTGATGAAAATTACAAAGAAAAACACATTCCCTTATTTTGAAATTATTTGGATATTCTGAAAGCTTGTCATAAAACTGTTTTATACCATTTGTTGTGGTTTGAAATGGGAGTGTCTCACAGACTTGACAGATATAGACATGCCTCTGTGAAAAAACATGCGTTAAGCAGGAAAAAACCTGGGAACTTCCTCTTTCCCTGTGGACAGCAAAAGAAGTAGGTCTGGCCTGGCCCTTCCCGGGCCAGGCTGGGCCCAGAGGCCCTGCCAGCAAGGGGGGTGACATCCTGCCGGGCCCTTTCCCCCCCTCGGGGCTGTCTGCTGGAAAACCCATCGGCAGCCGGGCAGGGAGAGAGAGGAAGGGGGAAGGTTGTGTGCCATAGGGCTGAAAAGCCTTGTGAACATCGGGCTGATTTACCACCCCACCCCACCCAGGCTGGGGCCCAGCCGAGTCACCCCCTCTCCCCCAAGCAGCCCAGGGACATTTGTGGGGGATTTTTTACCCCATGGAGCTGCCAGAAATCATCAGCTCAGAGAGAGAAAGAGACTTCCCTGCCCCGGTTCCCGTGCAGGAGGTCACATGACCATCTCAGGCCTGGGCAAAATTGTTAATTCCTTCAGTGCTGTGCAATCCTCCCTCCAGTGAGAGAAAGGGAGCAGATGAAAGCAATGTAATAGAACACGGGGACATCAGGGTCAGTGAAGGAAGAAGTCCAGCCCAGATGGGAGGGAGGAGGAGAATGCTGAAAACCTTTTGTGAATTATGGAAAAGAAAAGACTCTTGTTTTTATGTAACACATGAGACTGTGGGGAGATGAAGAGTTCAATTTGGGCAAGGAGAAAAAGCTCCAAGTTGGAGTCAGCAGGTGGTGAAGTCGCTGTGATAGCTGTGATCCCATGAGAAGCTGGAACAGAGAAGGAGAGAAGATGACCTCTGTTCCCCCCGGGATGACCCTTTGAGAAGATAATGAGAACCTTTGCTCTTTGAACAGTTAATTTGTAAATGAGAAACCCCAAAGTGGGCATGGCCCATGCCACAGCTCTGGGAAGGCTGTGGAAATGGGAAAGGCTTCACGAAGCAAGTTTCCCCGGGCGGGTGCTCGTGAAAACCATTGAGAGCCACAAGACAACTGTTTTTTTCTTGTGGAGAAGTTTTCCATAACATGAACAAGAGGGACTTCTCTCCCTGAGAGAGTTGAGGAAAGACTATTTTATAGGTGGTAAACTGACTGGAATGTTTGGTTTTGTTTCTTTGCATTGACAATGGGAAAGAAATGGTTTGGTGGGGGGAGGAGATGTCCTGAAGAGTTTGTTTTGGTTTTTTTTTTCCTTCTTTCTTTTTAATTATTCTTAATAAACTTTCTTTATGTTTTGCTTGAAGTTTTGAGCCTGCCTTGCCTTCCTCCTGATACTATCTCACAGCAGAAGATGAGTGCACTGGCAATCTGCCAGCACTGAGCCCACCACACTCAGTGGTGCATTGATTGGAAAACATTCAAAAATTGAGAAATTCTAGAATTGGCAAACCAAAACAGCTACACCATTAAAACCAGATTCTTTGTTGAATTTATTCACAGAGTAAATAACTGCTGATCTGTGATCTTTAATACAAATTCACTTGACTTCAGGTATTTTTTCTTATTCTAGGAAAGGTTTGTTTTATTTTGGAATTTCAATTGAACTCTGTCTTTGAGTACTACTATATTTCTTTACACTTTGATTTTGCTTTTTTGCTGTTTGGCTTCACTAGAAATTAAGAATATTTTATAGATATATTGTTGAACGCAGCCCTTTTTATCAAGGGTGCAATGTAACACCTATATGTAAAAACTAGATTAATGCTCTATTCAATAGAAGATAGCATTCAACTAGGCAGCTATCACAGAAACTTTACTCTGACATATCAGGTTGCATAATTAGCACCTGATCTTGCTTAAGTTTGGCATACGGGTAACATCTGTATTATGCTGTTGAGCACAGAACTCAGTGGGATGTGAAATTAAGACAATGCCCATAAAAGTTAAGTGAGCCAGCACTTTGCTTTCTGCCTGCTGCTCATGCAGGGGCTCTGTCAGTCCTGTCATGGCCTCTCGCTCTTCTTTGCCCAATTGCGCTTCTTTTGCGTCGAGCAGTTACACTTCCCAAGTCAATTGCACAAATACCAGTTCTTCTGTCCCTCTCTTGATGAACCTTTCCTTGCTTTACCAAATGCCTGGTGTACGCTTTGGGGAGCTTGAGGAAGGAGAGAAGCATTTGTGATTGCACCACAATAATGATTTGTCAATGATTGTGTGTGCTGTGTAGAGAGCACTGCTGGGTGACCTCTTGTAAGCTGGGTTTTGGGAATATAACTGCACCTGCTTTAGAGTTATCAGTGTTGTATTAATTCCTGCAAATTACTTGATAGTGTGACGTTAATAAACTTTTACAGTATTATTTACATTTATTTTGCCACAGACAGAGCAGTTTTGTTTTCACGCCTCTGCCCTGGAAGGTTTGAAAGTTCAGTGTGCAGCTCCAGAAAGATGGAGCCACCACTCTCTCTAGTTTGATTTGCAATCTAATACCACCATTCACTGTTAATTTCACATGCTCAGAAGTGCTGCTTAGTTTGTAATTTTCAATGTCCCTTTTCCTACCTCCTCTTTATTTGACTTCTCATTTTGTTGCTCTTTTAAAGTTTTTAAAATAGCCAGCTGATTTCTGTAATGTACTAAAAACCAATAGTTTGGGACAAAGCAGAAGGGAATGTTGGAAGGGGAGCCGGGGTAAAGATTATAGGGTCATTTGAGAGTTATTTTTTGACTTTATATACCACGGGGGGAATATAAGGTACATATTGAAACCTTTTGACACATTCAGATGGCAGACTATGTTAGTTTTTGCAAGTTCTTCCTAAAATGAAATGCATTCAA
This sequence comes from Leptocoma aspasia, assembly GCA_013399835.1. Lineage (NCBI taxonomy): Eukaryota > Metazoa > Chordata > Aves > Passeriformes > Nectariniidae > Leptocoma > Leptocoma aspasia. The sequence continues at coordinate 493,497 of VXAX01001085.1, read as the reverse complement.
CACAATCTCAAATAAATGCTTGGGACACACAGGTTTTATGCTGAAATGGAGTTGGGTTTTAGCTGTACTTACTGTCAATACTAATAGCTTGCATTGCTTAGAATGAACAGACATTTTTGTGGCAGTAGAAATAGACCTAAATAACTCCTTGTAAATACTTGGTGGTTTTTTCTGTTTCTCCCTTAACTTACACCATCAGTTGGAGCAAAATCCTTTGTGCAAAGACCAGTGGGGAGGGGCAGAAATGTGTGTATCCTCTGTGCAGTACTGGAGCACACAATTTACTGCTGTTTATCAAACCTGTTCTTTTTGTACAGTTTTTTCTGTACCAGTAAAGAGGTGTTTCAACAATTGTGCCACTTTTAGGAGGTCTTTTAAGCAATTGCAAGTGTTGTCTTGTTGGCTAAGGTAGCTTCTCAGTTCTATTAAAACTTGAATCCCAAAGCACTTGCTAGTTGAAAAAGAAAATTTAAAGTTTATTCACAGCTCCTTTTTCTTCTTGAGTATGTAGTTGCTGCTTCCAGAAAATATATCATGATAGTTACATATCCTCTGTCATATCCATAAAGCTGTATCAAAACATTGCCTGTGACTTAACTTTAGGAATAATTGAAGTTGTTAATAGCAGTTTCTTTTTTGGTGTTTTTCTTGGAGTCTTGATTCATTTTGAATGTGTAAACTCAACACATTTTGAATGTGTAAAAAGGCTTTCAGCTGATCTGGCTAGTTAGTACTAGGGAAGACTTTGACTTCCCTTTTAGCAAAGCTTTAGGTACTTTTCAGGTTTTAATTGGAGAATGAGACTAAAAATCTCATTGCTCTTTGGTCTTTATACTTCACATGGGTGTATGCTCTGCTCCTCCTAAATGAGAAATAAAGTAGCTTTGTCACATGAGAACTTTTACTGGCTTTTATAATTGAGTGTTTAAAAGAGTTGTCAGGCTTTTGATTCTCTTGCTGAATTGAACAACTTCGTCATTTGCAAGGGATTAGTAATTTTTCTCTTTCAATGTTAATCATTGTTGCTGGGTTATAAAAGTCTATTTCAAAGGTAGCTGCTATGGGTGTTAAAGCAGTAAGCATCCCTTCCCTGTATCTTACCAGTAAGATTTGGTATTAGCTGGCATTTTCTTCTGAAGTGTTATGTGTTCCATTATATTAATCATATAAAATGCAGTTGCATAAGATGAAGCTATAGTTGGTTTTGGTACATCTGTATCTGTCATGTTCTGAATCAGATTTAAAGTTTCCTCTGTTCTTCAAACTTTGTCATTTATTCAAAGTTATTGATAGGTATAGATAGATAGTTGGTATTTAGATACTAATGAAGTTTTTTTGCCTATTAACTTGTTCAAGTGTCATGGGCTGAAATCTCACTACCTCAATGAAAATATGGTTTGTTTTCCATTTCTTTTGAGAATTGTGGAAGATGAAGATGTAATACTTACATTTTTCAGCACATTTGCAATTTAGCCCATAATTAAGCAGGAATTCATGTTTTGGGTGCCTTTCTAGTTAGAGATCTGTAGGGACCATGCCACATCATTTTCATATGCAATGATTTCAAGAATTTGATATATTTCTGTGATTTATACATGCATTTTATATGGCCTTTCAGAGAAATGGCATATTTGTGTACAACTAATTCCAGTAATTCTAATATTAAATGGCATTTCAGACTTCAAACAAATAATGTTATCATTGTACAGGATGAAAGAAAAACAGACATGGCAATAACTAGACTGCTACTCTGTCAAAACTGTTCACACAAAGTAGATTTTAAAATACTATCAAACTTCAGTTTGAGAGAGGCATTTGTAATACTGAATGTCTATCAGCGTAACTTTATCCTTTGAAAACCTTATGATATTTTGCAGTGAGAACATAGTTTTGAGTATAAGACTTTCTGGAAAAGTATTGCTTTTGGAATGAAAGACTGTAATTTTAAGTGTTAAAGACCTGCAGGACAGGAGTTGTTAGAGCTGGAGATCTGTGCTGTCAATTATTGGCCATGTCAGCTACCTGGAGTGTCTTCTACCAAAGCTGTTCAGGCAGGGTCTTCCTGCCATCCCATCCCAAACTGTAACATTTAAAACACTTTCACTGCGTTATGTACTGAAAAATCCCCATCCTGGGTACTTCACATTCTTCTCCTTGGTTCACCATTGGCTTATCTCTAGCAGTGCTTTCAGTCTCACTGACCCTTAATTGCATTCCATGATTCTTCTTTGCCATGCATATGACAACTTCTGTTCATAGGAAAAACATTTTTGGACTAATGTTATTTGATTTGACCCAGGAGTTACTACAGTTTCTATCTGAAACTGCCATCTGGATTTAGATGCACAGAACTGGTTTGCAGTTCCTATTAATGAGCTAAACAAAGAAATTAAAGGTCTACTTATGAATGACCAGATACAAGTTACTTTCTTACAGCTTTTTTTTTAGCTTTTGGGATTATTTGTGTAAAAGCAGCAAATAAACAGCATAAAAGCTTTTAGTCCATTTTCATAAGCAGGTATTTTTCTTCTTGAAAAAGCAGGTGTGGATTAGTGAGAACAAAGAGTAATAGTGAAGCGTATTTTAATTTATGTTCAGATAAGCTGCTTCTAGGAAAAATTCTTAAATATCGGTAGAGAAATGCTCACACATTGCTTATTTCTAGTCTTCTGCCATTCACAAAAATTGAGAGGGAATCTTCACCTGTGTTTTTTTATGTCTTCATCTCTTTCTGAAGGTTGAATGCTAACTCAGAGAGAATATAACATTTTGAAGCTCATTAGGGTGGCTCATGAGTATGATTTGCTTTTAATTATGGTTTCAGCAGATCCAGACCTGTCACAGCAAATTCATAGGTTTTTAGAGGATTATCAAATCCTATGGTAACTTTTCAAAAGTAAAAGGCAAATCGTTATTTAATAAAATATATGAGCCTTTTGATAGATTTGTCCTTATTAATTAGCACAATCAGGCAATCAGGTTAAAATGGGGTTTGTATGTTCTGTTTCATTCATACTGTATTATTTAGAAGTAGAGGTCTTTTCAATTTATGTATGTATCAAGGAATACCTGTAAATATAAGAATTCTTACTAGAGGTTTTAATATGCCTTGCCCAAGTGATTCTGTATGTTATAATAATATAAAATGTATCTAGTAGAAAGTATGCATCAGTATGTTACAATAGTATAAATCATCTATCCATTTAATTTCAAAAGACAGCACTCTTTTTATAATAGTTTCTTGTGTGACTATCATGTATTTGAGTATATGTATATCTGCCTTAAGCTAAGCATAGAATAAATACACTTTATTTGAATAAAATGCTGCTGGAGTTGTTACAGAAGCTGTGTTGAAGACATTGGGGTTTAATTTAAATTTTGACAGAGAAGGCCAAGGAAACTTGAAGCATATTCTTAATGATAATTGAAGAGTGATCCAGTAGTTATGAAAGATTAATACAGAGTAATCTGCTGGAAGATAAACTGACTCCCTCCACTCTTTGGCAGGTGGATGACATTTTAGGAGAAGGCAGTGACGAAAGTGATACTGAAAAAAAAAAGCCAGAAGAGGAAGGTGGAAAACCTCAGACTAGTGCAACAGAGACTCTAGGGAGGAAGGCAGATCAGAGACCTGGATCATCATCATCATCATCAAGTGAAAGAAGTTTAACAGGCAGCATACCCAGGTATGAATTTTTCAAATGTAAGAAGTGTTAATGATGTTTCATTGTGTTTCAGCATGCTTTCTTAGTCTGGTATTTGCAATCTGGTGTTAAACTATGTGTAGGCAACTTTTTCTTGTAAGTCTGTGAAGTTGTCATGCTTATCTCTGCAATGTTTTGGGATTTATTTAAGGAAGTGGTCTTAGTAAATGTCTTATTGAGAGCCAGGGTATCACGTGTTCAGAAAGAACTGAAGGCAACTGAACTGCACTTCTTTTAAAGTTGTCTCAGTCCTGTGTCAGATATAGAACCGTGTCCTCTGCAGTGTCACTTTAAGTTAAATAAAGCATGGTTTGGAAAGCTATGCTTTTTTTGTCCTGAATTTTTGAGGTAGTTTTATGTTGGTCATTCAAAACAATGAGGTTGTTGGGATGCTTTTCTGCTTAGAAATAAATTTGAACTTGCTAGTCTCTTCTTAAAAATTTATTTTAGTGTCCCAGCATTGACTGTTGGATAATGACTATCAACCAAGTTGCTAGTGTACTAGAACTTAATAAACTAAGTGCTTATGTTTAAGCACTCGTTTTTTGCTGAAACCAAATAATTAATGGTTCTCAATTTGCAGCCTGTTAATAGTTTTCAAGCTTAACAATTTAGAGCAAGCAATACAAGATTTTAATTTAGAATTGCAGGGGCTGTCATCCTGTACTACAGGGTGCTGTAAGTGCAAACATGACTCAGATGTGTGTTGTAGTTCTTTTCTGCTGTCTAACCAAACTCTATTCCCAACCATAAGACTTCAAGCTCCAACACTTTTTCCTTCATGAAGGTAGTATAAGTAGTAGGTCTTAAACAACTGACTTACATTATTTTAATTTTTCTGAGCTTTGTTCTAGCACACAAAGAAGTGTGGCAAAAACTGCCACAGAATGTGGTATATAAATGTTTATGGAGAGATTTTGATTGGGGTAATAATGTTGCTGTGTGTTGCATTTATTGGAGAAAAGAGCTACAGGGGAAGCTTGCATAGCCTTTAGTTTATCATGGGTATTTCTAATCATTGAACTTCTTCAGAAAAAAGTCTGAAAGTTATGAGAATTTGAATTGTCTCAAATGGATAGAAGAAGAATTTTCTCCTAAATTAAGTTTGGAGAGGAAAGGCAAGCAAATTATGAATGTTTTAGATATTCAACACAGCTTGAATCAGCAAGGCATGGTGGTGGCATGTCATTGTTAAGCCATCCTAATACTGTGATGTTTCATTGTGTGAAAGACATACCAGTTTCTGGAAACCAAAAGGAAGAAAGAGTCACATTAAGGAATATTGCTAAATAACTATTCACCAAGTACGGTATAAAAAGCCAGAGCAAGTGCATTTGTAATTAAGTTTTATTCTATATACAGGAAGGTTTTAAAATAACCTTGGCAATACTTCTTCGCTCAGGAGCTATATAGACTTAGTAGTGTTCTTGCTGGGATAAAGTCTTTAAGCAGCTTCTTAAGTAACTTTTCTATTCTCTCTACCTCTTAAGAGTTTCCCTGTCAGTTTGCTAAATTGTATTCAGGATTGAGCTTGATAAGCATGCTGGAAAACTTCCTCACAAAGTGCTGGTTCAGATGCTGACCCGGTGTCTGCTAGGCAGGAAATTCTGCTTGATAAGAAAGAAGCCCATCATTCCAATTACATTTTAAGTTTGCAGCTTTAAATTGATGTTTTCATGTTCAGTCAGTGTTGTATGTGCTAAAGAGATACCATATAAGAGGGGTGATATAAGAACAGTCTCTGAAAAACAGAAGATGAACAAGAAGCAGTCCAGATATGATCCAGGACTCCTATGATCTGGTTCAGCTCATTCCTATTAGAGATGAGGCCTACAGAGACTATGGGTTTCTGCTGCTCCTCTATATCTTTCCAGTAGTTACTGACACTGAAACCAAAAAAATTTAGCACTTACATTTAATGTTAGTCTTCAGTCTTGAAACTTACAGAATACCTTGATCATTTCTCTGATTGGTGCCACTTCTGAAATTCTCAAGCATGGAGAAAATTATAATCTTTGAGAAAACTGATAGCTCCTACTGGAGGGGAAATGCAGCCTTTCTCCTAGATCCATTGCTAATTCATAATCAAGGAAAATTGAGCTCAGAGCCTCAGAAATCCCTCAATTATCTTTTCTGTGCCCATTTACTAGAATTTTAAAAGGAACAGTGATATTTTCATTCCTAAGTGTTTTCTTTCAAATATAATAGTACTTCCTTACAACAGCCACTCTTCTGGAAGACAGAAATTATAGTTTTCCTTTCTTTCTTACTGAAAAAACTGCTGCAAAGTTCGGTGCAAAATTTTGTTGGTGGCATCTTTTATCCCAATTAAACAAGTATATTCATTGTCACTATAACTTTATTCCAATTCCTAGTCTTGAGACACTGTTCTTTGAGAATCTCGGGACCGAAGTTTTTTTACAGCTCAGTGCTTCCCAAGCTGTCAGACTCAGATTTGTTATAGTCTGGGGTATTTTTCAAAAACAATTTCAGTGACAAACCATTCAAAACATATTAAGGAACTATCTGGTATGTGGTCAAAGTCTTCTTGAAAGTACCCTTAATAGCCAGCAGCACATCTCAAATATGGCTGACAAAATTGTAGAAATTCAACCATTTTGCTGAAGAATTATGGTTCCTCTGTTTTCTTACCCAAGCAACTCATTGCATTGTTTCACTAGGAAAGTTGTAATGTTATTACACTGAGCAGTCTTCCAAAATTCCTTTCTAGATGATGTGAGAATGCTGTTCATTTCATTTTTACAGTATAGAAAAGCTGAAGGTCTAAATTTAGACATACTGGTGATTTAAAGTCATCATTTTCTGCCTCCTGGATCATTTGTTGCATTAGCATAGCATCACTTAATCATCAAGCAATCTGTCTGTTAAACAGCTTCTGTGTAAGGTCACCCTAGAAAAAATATATGTTGTGAAGTTAATTTTAAGAACTAAATCTTTCATTATCTCCTTTCCCTTAGAATAGATTTTATTTAAGGGGACACTCGATGATGTCTAACTGCAAAAGGAAAGGGGATCAAAATTTCTGTATGTGGTTGGTGCTTGGATGCTCAAGAAAACTTTTAACCTTAAGTCCAGAGTGAACAAATCCTAAAATAAACAATTGCTTGCACTTGCAGGTAATTGGAAAATGTTGTTTGTCTGAAGAAAATTCAAGTTCATTTTGCTCTTATTGGTAGAGCTTCTCCCACATAATTGTTTCAAACTTGTAATCTGAATTCTGTGATGTGTGGTTATTCCAAACTGCTTACATTTCTGGAGCTATTAGACTTTTGCCATGCATAATAGTGAGGTCCTTTTGAAAATCTCTTGTTCAGACTCCCTCAGTAACAACCAGAGTTCATTATTGGAATCGGCAGAACTAGAGGATCAGTTCATTTCTAAAACTGCACTGTGGTTTTGGCTGTGGGCCTGCCGTGTCAGTGGCCATGGGATTACAGAGGAACGTCTCATTTTAAAGACTGTTCCCTCAAAGCTTATTCCATCTATCTTCATGTTGCAGAGGCAGCACTTCAGTTAAGCATTGGTGAATGAGGTTGAATCTTGCAGCTTGTTCAGGGGGTTTATGATCTCTGCATAGAATTAAGATAGCTGGAAAACGACAGAAAGGAAATGCGGCCCATTTATTGATTTTGGCAATGCGATAATGAATCCCAAATCAATCGAAGTATGTTTCATAGGAGCAGCAACTCGTTGTTGTTCCTTGATGTAATTTGGTAAATAAATGCAGTTTTCCTATTTGAGTGCATTCAATGCATTTTAATGAGCGTCTCACTATTTTAGGGAGATCCAATATGTCTCCTTAACAAAGCAGGAAACCCACTCAGATTTAAAGAGAACATGTAATCATTGAGTAGGGGAAAAAACCCAGACCTAAACTCTGCAAAATTAGAGATCCTTGACAGGCAACCACCTCCTCTCCCAGTTGTGGGAAAGGCTGATTTGCTTTTGGCATTTGTCAGTTGGAAGGTGCTTCCCTGGAAATGCTTCTCTTAAGGTGAAGCAAGTTAAGGAAGCTCAACATAGATGATGTGATCGCTCCAATTTTATAGATTATTACACTTTAAAAGTTTCAAGTTTTGTTTGAGTCTGTTTCACAGAAAACAGCTGGAATTTGTCTCCCATGACTAATTTCCTGTAAGTTCAGTCTAATTCAGCATTCTAAATTAAACATCTGGGAGAAAAAAGCATCCTTCAGGTAATAAGACAATGTGATGAGTATTTTTTTACATAACCAAATTCTGACTGATGTTTTGCAAGGTTGTTAGAAGTACTTTTTTCTTGGGTTTAAAACTTAACTTACATAGGTAATACAACACCTGGATTGGCCAGCATGTTCCAAGTCTGTACAGTACTCTTGTGATGAGTTTAAATGGCTGTTCAGAGGGGCATTTTGAGGCTTTTCAGGAAAGAGCTGAAGCTTTCACCAACTTCATTTTTCCCAAAACTATTGATTTCATTCAACCTCCAAAGTAGAAATTTTTCTTGCTTCCTTTTGGTACATTTTTTTCCTTAGCATAACAATTGTTCTCATAGTTACTGCAAGCTGAGAGTATGTTTAAATGACTGAATATCCTTTTATTTCTAACAGTTTGGAAGTAAACAGACTCTGATGTAGTCCACATAAGCAATTTAAAAATTACTGCAGTTTCAGTGAGATTTTTTTTCCCCAGAAGCAATGGTGAAACACTCCAGACTGAAATCCAGGATCAGCTTCTGAAGAGAAGTGCTTCTGTTGGCAGCACATCTTGCTGTTTTCACATGAGCCGGCTGTTCTAAAAAATTTTAATGTCATTCCTGTTTGGAAGTGATTTTGTTGGAGACTCTAAATTGGAAGAGGATTCTGGGCATGCAAAGCATAATTTGCTTCTGTACTTATATATTAAAAATAACTTTCCATATAGGGATGTTTTTATTTGAAAGATCTCTTGTTACCCAAAATTTCCACATAAGAAAATCAATACTGAGGTAATAACAGCTTTTTGAAGCCATTTTAGTTAACTTTTTTTTCTCCGAAGGTAGGTTGTTTTTTTTTCAAGTGTATGTAGTCCCAAGTACTCTACCTTCTGCTACATTGAATCAACAACTTACTTTCAGTTTGCCAGCTAGAAAATTGTAGGTCCAGTTTCTAGAGGATTGAATAAATGGAAGCAAATGCTGGATCTCAGTTGATAGTTTATGTATCAAGGGTGTGCCTTTATCAGGCCCTCTTGAAAATTATGCAAATGTCATGAAAACCAGGCGTCCTTCAGCTGTAATCTTTATCTGATAGTGTTAAGATCTGAGTAGTAGTCACTTTCAAAGCTTCATTAGGGTTGCTTTAGGCAACTGAGATGCTTCCCATCCCCATTTAACCACATTCTTTAGGTTATTAAGACACTGGTTTTTTGACAGTTGGTACTTTCATTTTCCATTTTCTGTTTAGGTTGATTCTCAGCTTTTTGTCTTTGTCTCACATATTTGTGGTAAAATTGACCTTTCTAATTTGTATTTCTGAACCAGTCATTCTGTTCCCTCCTCGGCGAAAAAGTAGTTTGGAGAGGTAGATTGTTTTGCTGACTTGAACTTTCTGCATCTGTTAAGTTAGACCCCACCCTTTGGTCCTTGTCTTTGTTATAAAGCACAAAAGACAGTTTTAAGAGCAAGCTGTGCCAAGGATGTTTGTGCTTCAAAAGTGTAGTTACAGACCATGCTTTGTTTCATTTGAGTAGCTTTTTTCATGAACAGTAGATTTGATTGAAGTGAAATAGTGTCCAAGCTCTTAAGTGATTCCTTCCCTATAGCAATCCTTTTCATAAACCTTCAGTAAATACTGGGGAGTTATTCTGAGTGTCTTTACTCATTAATCTGTGGAGCTTTAGCTGAAACCTGAAAATTAGCAGGTTTTTAAATCAGAAAAGTTCAACAGTATTAGAATGTAACTGCAGATATATAGAGAAGTCACTGACAAACTCAACTGTTCCAATATCATATTGGATGCATCTTACAATTATCAGTGGAGAATCAAAAAAATGCAGTAGGAGGAATTGGGAATTCGAAATGTTACTATTCAAATTGCGTGCTAACATGTTTTTGTTTATCACCCCAGTTATTATCTTTAGATCCCTTTTTTTTTAAAGATGCCAGTCATATCACTTGGCTGTAAACACACTTCTAAAAAACGTCATTCTTATACTATGGCCTCACAAATATTATATATAATGAGTAGTGCTTCATTTGCAAGTGAAGTAGCATAGATTCCTAGGACAGTCTTTCTTTTGGAGGAGTATTTGAAGGCTTTTACAGTAGAGAACACAAGCATTCAGATGGCTATGATAGTGCAAGTCCTGTAACAGTGCCACTTAGAAGACAGAGATTTTTATTCTCACTAATGAGGTTAAGCATCATTAGGTTTTCTTATAAAATGCTGAGTTACTCTGTAATTAATTTAAAACTATTACAGAATATAGTTTTTAAGCACTCTGATAAGAGAAACTGCTTGGTCTTTTTTTCTTCTTGTTAGAGCAGGATGGGAGATCCAGCATGACTTCTGCCCTGAGGAAGCTGTCAGCTGCAGGCAGTGCTTGTCTGTGTGTTTTCTCACAGTGAAGGACAGGGCAAAGAGTTGGGGTTTTTCCACCACGTGAAATAATTTTTTAAGAGGAAAACTACTTTTTATGTCTGCAGCAACCAGAAGAACTGTGAGGCCTGTTTGTTACTCATGGCGCAAAAAGCAGGTTACTTTGCTGGCCACTTGCTGCTCTTTGGTGTCTCCTCATATGAGAAAGTTACCAGCCATCTTATATTCAAGAGCAGAATTGTTGTGGGCAAGTCACTTAGTCAAGTGAGTGCTTCCTGTGGAGAGGGAATGCAGAATTCTACTTTTTTTCAGCTTAATATGCTAGTGTTTTTCCACTGGGCAGATACCTACCTTCTAAAACAGCTATGAAAGAGTTTATCTGAATCTTAACATTTGCTCTCCAGTGAGGTTTGCCAGGCTCACTGAACAGGGTTAGCAGGATGAAGGATCCCTAACTCCTTAGGTGCCTTCCAGCTTGTCATACAGTATTCAGCCTTCAGCTATTTATAGAGTATTTTTCACTTCTGTTTAAAGTCTGCTTTTGTTCTGGAGGTTTTTTCTTCTGTGAGCAAAAAGGAGTACAAAGAACACACTTGGGGTCAAAGTCACAAGGGATTCTGTCTTTAGGTCTACATTTCAGGTCATTTAAGGTTTCAACTATGTTCCATTCTGTTTCAAAGCTACTTCAGTGATTGTCTTTCCTTAACATTTCAAGGAAACTTTCTGAATTTAAGATTGAATCATCCGACTCTTTTATACACAATATTTGAAACAATGGCACTTGCAAAATGGCAGTAATATTCTACTCGTGTACTGTGTCTGAAGTGGATAATATGTCTTTGTTGGATGCATTGCAGGAGATTGCTCAGATGCATGTTGTTGGATGCTTCTTAAATAGCTTTTCACAAAGGATTCAAATTTCATTGCCATGAAAGGATTATACCAAATTTGCTCTGCTTTGTTCAGTATAATCTTCCTATAAAGTAATTACTAATGGAAAGATCTCTGTAGGTTTTTCTGTGCTAAAAATGCGATTTTCAAGTTTTTTTCTCAATATTAAATTTAGTTAAATCTGTATTCTGCTACAATGAATGCCCTCTAAAACTAGAGCTTGTGTTTTTTTCCTCCTTCTCCAAAGCTATGAGGTGTATCTATGGCATGTTAAGCCTGGAAGACTGACTTTAAATCATGTGGGAATAATTGGGTTGAAAAATGCGCGTATGAGAGTTATTTCATGGTTTTGTGGCAATGTGTCAGGAGAAGGTGAAGATGTAGAGGGATGTTCTACACCCTTGTAAATCCACAGTAGGGTAGAAAGATGCTGGAAGTTACTGGTATGTAGGTATGCTCTAAGGAGTATAAATGTGTGGTGCTATTTTCAGTACACTATTTTATTTGTTAGTAGAGAGGACAAAAATGTCTGACATGCTCAACTAAATTGATAGTTTAAGGGAATATTACATTTCTGTTTAAAAACAAATAAAAAATAATCAATTTCTACAAATAAAAGGGTGTCTGGGAGATCTGTTGCAAGAGGGAACACTGTTAGAAAGGGAGGTTGCCACTACTTTTTAGAAAAATCTAATGGAATTTTCAATCACAAGTCAAAAAAACCTCAGAGTTGGCAGAAAATATTTTTCTTCTTCATTTGATATTCTGCACTATCTGATAGAATGGACTGTTCCCATGGAGGATTTTTGAGATAAAAATCTATATAAATTTGCTAGGTTTTTGATGAGAAATTATCTTTCCATTAATATCTTAAACTTCCAAATCTGGTCTGTGTGTCCTTCACTTTTAGATTTTTTGTTTAGTTTTCTTCTGTTGCTGTGGTAGAGAAGCTTTTTATTTTATTCTTCATTTAAATGAATTAAGCTTTATGATCTCATATAGAAAAATTCATGTGGACAAGTCTAAAAGTTTATAAATCAAGTATAGTTTGAACTACTCTATCTGTTCAGGAAACAATTAGCAAAAGCATAAAATAAATGGATATATTATTTATTTCAGATTTCCTCAGAGGTTAATCAGAGAAGAAACTATAGGACATTTAGTGGCAAATGTTTGAAAGCAGTTGTGAGAAATGAAGGAGTTTCTGTGTCCAAAGTAAGTAGTACTCAGCCGAGAAGCAAATGGTAGCAGTGAGGGTGCCTTTGGTACTTGGAGGTTGTATCTCCTGTAGTGTTTTACCCCTGGGTGAGGAGTGTGCCTTTGAAGCAATGCTTTGGTGTGGTTCCCAAAGGGATCTCAGGGTTCATCATTTCTTTTAGGTCAGTGTGAGCTGGGGTTTCACTCCAAGAGTTTGCTGTGGGCCAGCCACTAACGCACCTTCAATCCAGAGAATGAGCTGAGAGCTTGTCCAGAGTAAAACCCTATTTCTGCCTTAATCAGGAGTAAGGCCCACATGCATGAATGCCAAATGTATTGTCTCAGTGCATACAGTGTCAATAGGATAAAAGTAAAAAAGTCACTGGAATTACTGTTTAAACTTTTATATGCTTACAGAGTTGGGTTCCTTTTTTTATCACTTGATATTCATATATCTAGACAGTGAACACAATTTTGCAGTTACTTCTTGATCATTTAAATGTTGGGACATTGCAATACGCTATTTTAAAATTTCAAGTGGTTAAATTACCTAAATTATAAGCATGACACTGATAAATGGTAAAAACAGCTGTATAAGCAAATGAATGCATGGCTCAGTTTCTTTATGAAAGCATTTAAGTAGATGAGTCATTCATATCTTCAAGCTTGTTAATGATTTTAATGGCCTAAAGTTTCAAGCTGTTACTGAAAATATACCTACCACAGCTTCAGTTAAGTTGCAGACTAAATTACAGTCGTGTTTCCGGCTGCTGATTAGTCTTGTTGGTAAACAGAGTGCATCCAGTTGTCAAGAAGACTAAGAAAAATATTTGAGAAAAGGAATCTGAATATTCAGTATGTAGGGGAAAGATGTCATTGTAGCTTGCCTCCTGTTTTTTTCAGAGAAGTCTTCTCTGCAATTTTACAGTTAGCTTTACTCCTAGAATGTTGTCTGTAACACTCTACTGTCATCCAGTTACACTGAAAAATTACAATTTATATTGGAAAGTCTTCTCTTGGCTACGTATATAAATTGCATTTTCAACCTGCAATACTTAGAAGTGAAAAGTCCTTTCTTCTGCTTAGGATGCTTACCTAGGAAAGCAGGCAGCCCAACAGCTTAATTATCTGTAATGTGTACAAACATTTTCTTATGCACTCAGGGAAGAGCCTAATAGGCACTTGGTACCATCTTCAGCTTTAGATACGTGAGCTGCCGCTGCATTGAGAAAATCAGAAAATTGTATGTGATTCATGTATTTGCTCTGTTCTCAGTAGAGTCTTAGTCATGAATTACCATAATCTCAGTCATGTGCTGTGTTCTTGCTTGAAATGATGTTTTATCCACATACAGAAATGTAGGCACAAAGCCAGATACATTAAGATGAACCAAAAGAAGTTGTAGAAGGCAAGCCTTTGGGATTCTGTAGAGTTTTTTTTCCAGAAACCTTGAGTAGCCCCTGAAAAGTTTTTCTTTCTGCAGAATTTTGCAAGGAACCCTTTTTCCAAATTCATAATGAGACAGATGACACTCTGCAAACTCTTCCAGCCACAGGAAGCTGTTCCTATTTTCTGATTTTTCCAGTTTTCTGGTATCATGAGTTGTCCAGGGAGAAGGAATTCAGATTTTCAGCAGATTTGTAGAGATAGATCACTTAATATCTTGTCTTCATAATGTATGGCCTGGGTTTGTTCAGCTGTGGCCCTTTTTTCTCTGAGAGCTAATGCATCAGTATGTAAAACACTAGAGAATGCGGTGATTGATTATGACCATCACAGCCACACCTGGGAAGCAATGGATTGGGTTTGAGGCAACAAAGAACAAAAATGATGGGACAAGTAGATCTCATTATAGCAAGTCTGCCCATCTCTGTGTTCTAGTGCTTTGGTGGTGGAGGCAGGACCAGCATGCTGCTGGGTTTTTTTCTAAAAGTTCTGGAATATATTTGGGTGAAAGATGGGGAGAACAGGCAAGAGTAATGGAGTGCCAGATGTGTCTCATGAAGTTCTTCTGGCCCTCAGATGGATACCCAGGTGCTCAGCAGTGGAAGCAGCTGCCATAACAGAGAAGGTGAATAATTTCATATCTCTGCAAGCCTAATCTAGCATTTGTTCTGCATCAAGTTCTTCACGTGACTACGAAGTTTCCAGTGTTTGATGACTTCTGGTGTTGGAGAAGCATGTACTACTTGTGTAAGACAGGAGTTCTCAAAACAGCTAGAGAGGCAAGGCAATAGTGCTGCAGGTTTTAGTGTCTCCAAGGATGAAGCCTCAACTACCTCTCTGGATAAGCTCTCTCAGTGCTTAGTCACCATCACGGTGAGGAACTGTTCCCTAGTGTTTAGAGGGAACTACTGTATTTCAGTTTGTGCCTGTTGCCTCTTGTGCTGTCACTGGACACCACTGAGAAGAACCTGGCATGTTCATTAGATTCACACTCCACTCCTACATCAAGAGTCTCTGAGGATCTTGAGACACATAACCAAACTTAGTATGTAACACGTATGTCTTAGGCACACAAGTACCCTCTGCTTTTCCCTCATTTACCAAGCCAGTCATTTCATTGTAGGAGTGTGTCAGGTTGGTCAGTCAGCTTCCCCTTGATGAACCCATGTTCAGCACTACTGATCACTTTGTCCTTCATGGGACTAGAAATGGTTTCCTGGATCAGTTGCTCTTTCGCCTTCCCAGGGACTGAGGTGAGGCTGACCTTTCTTCAGTCCAGCTCCTGTCAAAGGTAGGAGTGACATTCGCATTCCTCCAGTCACGAGGCACATCTCTCAACCACCATAATCTCCTAAAGTCTGAGAGTGGTGTCACGATGACATCACCCAGCTCCCTTGGCACTCATGGGTGCATCCCATCAGGTGCCATGGAGTCAGGTATGACCCACTTGATTAAGAGTTCTTCCCTGTGCTGATCCTCTTCCACCAAGGGTACCTCTTCCTTGCGGGAGTCTTTCACCATCTTCTCTGGCCCCTGAAGGTTTATGTTGCTAGTAAAGAAATACTGAGGCAAAGGAGGCACTATTACCTCAACCTTTTCCATGTCTGTGTCACTGGCTCCCCTGCCCCCATTCAGCAGCAGGCTCACATTTTCCCATTTCCACATTTTTCCATTTCATACTCAGGGTACAAGACCTTCCTGTTGTCTTTGACAGCATCAGCATCTCATGGTCATTGCAGCTAAGGTTGCTTTCAGCCTTCCCACCCCCAAGCCTCTGCCTCATTTGTGCCTGAGATCCAGCAGAGCAGCTATCCTCACTGGCTTCTCTGTTGCTTGGGATCAGCACTGTGCAGGGCTGTGACAGAAAGGCTGAGGCCATACTGTGCACTGAAGGAGTGGAGAACATGGAGTAAATATCTGAGCAATGTAACTAAGAGCTGGGTATATACTAATGGACACTGAAATGCTGGAGTTGAGCTTGTATAAATTCAGGTCCAGCACCTCCAAGCAACACAACTTCCAGACCAGCAGCTTCTTTTAAATAGCTTATAAACCCTCCAGAACTGAGTACAAATAAGATGCTTCCAGTGTGCTATCTCTGAAGTGCTTGTTTTGAGTGTGTTTTCCATTATCCCACTGCTTTTGCAGCCATCTGGGAACATTATGTGGAATTGCAGTATATAAGTCTGGGTCTTGCAGTGCCCTAGCTTCTGTCAGTGGGTCTAAATTTTGCTTGCGGTCTCCTGCAATGTGCTTGTGTTGCACCTGATAATACTCAAATAACATGAGTTTTCTGTTGTCAAGAATAACCAGTTTATCCTGTGATACTAACCTGATCTTTGTATATCTTGGTGGGAAGAAAGGGAGGGAAATTATTCTCCCCACAAAGTCTTGTTGCTCCTGTTTTGTACAGGTGTAGAAATGAAGGAGCATTTTTTGTAAGGATAGTTTTCTGTAAAAATATTTGATACATAGCTAGTTATTAAAAGCTGTTCCCAATAAAAATAGCTTTCTCTAGATACTATTGACACATTGCATCAAATGGAAGAAAGAAAGAGAAATGCCATGTTCTCCTCAGTAGAAAGGCTCATCTTCCAAAAGAGCTCAACAGTGACATAAACTTTTACAAGCCTTGAAAGTTTTCCTTCACTGTACCAATTAAAATGGCTTTGATAATTGCTGTCACCTCCTGCAGTTTTAGCATTGCTAAATCTGTTTACCTTAAAAAAACAACCTCTCAAACTGTTCCTATTGCGTGTGTTTGTGAAGCTCTCCTTCCAGCTGATTTAACCTCCTTCACTGTTTATAAAGGAAAATATATGAGCTTTGAAGGGGTGCTTTATAGCAGAAGCTTAGGACACAAGTATAAGATGAATATTAGAGTGTAATAGCTATGACATTTATATTGCTTATCGAAGGAATGTCTTTTTTTCCAGCAAAACACTTCGCAATTCTTTTGAGTTGGGGAACCATTCTCCATTTCATCACTTTTCAGTTTTTACGTGGCTGGATATCTTAAGAAAAAGGCAGGTTTTTCTTGTGAGGATGAGAGAGAATTTGAATCAAGGGAGGTAGAAATTCTAGGGAAACTAATAGAAAAGGTGTTAAATGTCAGGGATGATGCCTTGACACAAGGAACTGGATAATTCTGGGGGATCAGAGGAAAGACAATCCAGCTAAATCAAATCCTAAAGACAACAGAGAGGAAAATATGCTCTTGTAAATCAAAATTAGTTGCTTTGGGTGTAAAGCACCACATACCTGGCATGGCAAAGTCATCACTGAAGTTTCTTGCTGCTGTGGTGTACCCTTTCTGTGAATGGTACAACCCTTTCAGGGACAATGGGATGATTGCGTTTTCTTTTAGGTATGTCTTTCAGTGGCTCCCAGTCTGGAGGAAGAGAAGTTTCTGAATCACACTATTTCAATGTCTGAAGAGTTTGGGTACAGGAGTGCCTGTCTTAGATATTCTGTCAGTTACTCCTGCTGGTACTGTTTTACAGCTCTGTAATTGGTTAGACTTCCCATTATCTGAAGCAACTCTTTTAAATGAACATGCCATAGTATCTTTCTATAAATAAAAATGTTGAATGAATAATTCCCATGGGCTGGCTGAGGCTTTTATAGTCCCTTGAATGCTTATTCAACATCATCTTTCTTCTCTCATCACTCTCTTCAACATCATCTCTCTTCTTTTTTTCCCTAGGCTTCAGACAGTTGTCATCTGTTTCCATTACATAAGAGCTTTTAAATAATCTTAAGATTTCTGAAAGGACAATTGATAAAACCGTATCTTGATTTTAAAAGGAGACTGTCAAGTCTGTTACACCCTTCAGCTGCCTTCCTTTTAGAAATGAAAGTTCTTACTGCATATGTGTATATTTATGTCTCTATTGTTGTTCCTGTCTGGGGATCATAAAATACGATAAGACAGATAATGAAACTCATCATTTCTTGAGCAGCAGGGACAAAAAACTTCAAATTACAATCTCTATAAGAAGAAATTTTAAGTGATTGCTGTGTTGTATACGTGTTGAAGATAAAGCATTTTAAAAACAATAGTTTTCATACTGGAAGTTACATATATTGATCTAAAGAGATCAGCTTTAATGATATAAATAGTCATAGCTTCTTTTTATCTTAGACAGTTATTTATAAAAATTGCAAAGGGGATGGAAATGGGCAACCCTCCCCAAAACCTAGGCGTCAGTTCTGAGGGATAAGCCTGTGTGCAATGGAAAGATCTCTGCAGTTCAACCTGGGCAGTTTTGCCCTGAAGACTCATCAGTGAATCTTGTAGGGAAATGACTGTGTATTCTTATTGAAATAGATTTCATTTGCTTATCTGGAACATAGTGTTGTATATTTTTTGTGTGCTTACCTAATGCTTTAGAAAAATATTATGAATATTATTAAAATCAGGAGATTTAAGAAAGGTATGCTGTGTGATTAAGCAAGCTTTGTGCTTGCAGCTCCATTTGAGAAGCATGCATTGCTTTAGTTTTCTTTATTCTCATTCTTGATGGTGACATTTATGAGATTAAACAACAATGTTGACACCCTGTAGCCCTAGGTTTCTTTAGAAATTTTATGATTCTCTGAGGGAAATTAAAGCTATAAGAAATTACTTCAGGAAAAATCACAGAAGGACATTGTTCACTTCATTGCTGCTTCTGACACGTTCTGAAATACTTGGAGTTACTGCAAAGTTCTAGTATAATATCTGTTAAAGAGGAACAGGCTTTTTGGAAAGCCTCAGATCATTAACTGGATAAGGAAAAAAAAATCACAGGAGAGAACTGAGAGTGTGAACTTTCACACATTTAGACTATTAACTGCAGCTAAAATTAACCAAAGTGCTGGTTCACATTTCGATCATGATACTTCAGTCTTGGTCTTTTCTTTCCTACAAGGAGCAAATGCACAGCTTGTGCATGTTTGCTCAAAGTGTCGAGCTGCTAAATTTCCATTGCAGGTTTTCTTTTTCTTTTTTAAAATGGAGATTCTTATTCTCCTAAAGGTTTTTATAAAGTGAACTTCAGAGTCTAAAAGTTCTCAGGTCCAGCCAAGCAAATCTTAGCACAGAATTAATGTACACTGTGAGAGCCTGGGTTGATCTCAAAGCATCTCTTTAAGGTATAGCTGGGCCTTTCCCACAGTCCTAAAATGACCAGAGTTGTAGGTGTGCCTATTATGTCCGTGTCAGCTGTCCTAAGAGAGCTGGCTCTGCTCACAGCTGCAGCAGCAGAATGGAACACATCCAGTGTGCTGCTGACTTGTTGCCTGGTCAGTGGTGCTGACCTTGTCCTTGTAAACAGCAATATTATCACAAATACCTGGGTTTTTTTCATAAGTCTTACAGGGCAGGTGCCATAGATGAAGTTCAGCAGGACTGAATGACTTTTGCTGATTTCTCCTAGGATGAGTCTTTTTTGGAAAGAATATCAGAGCTATTTTTCTTGTACAGTATTCCTAAACAACTTGAATAAATTGTTTCCCAGTAACATTTATATCTACAAAACAGGGTTTTTTTCACATCAAGCTTATCAAATATAAACAGCAGTTGAAGTTTTTAACTGGCTGTTCTTTTTGTAAGAGATTTTTTCCAAAGCCTTTCTCTATGGATATGGTGTTGCTTCTTTTGGCAAGTTTCTTTAGCATTTGGTGGTAGGATTGAGCTGTTCACCACTTAAACTGTCACCTAAATCTATTAAGTTTTGTGTTAAGAATCATGTAAGTTGTTACAATAGTTCTAGAAATGCTTTGTTCATTGTTCACCAAAAAGCTGAACAGTGGTGCTTTGAACTTGTGCGAGATACTTTAACATAATTCTGTGGTATCTTCATGTTTCCCTCCACAATATGTAAATTGCCAAAAGACATACAAACTGCACAAGACTATTTTTTTCACAAAGTGGTGGGTTATAATGCTTGTTCTTTTGTTAGACCATGTCAGATGGGAAGCTTGAAAATGCTTTGAAATACAGCATGGTTAGAGTGAATATCTGCCTTTAGCTTCTTTTACTGTCTAGCCATGAAAATACCTAGAAGTTGTTCAGATTCAATAATACTGAATTCAATTATTCAGCCCATTTGTGTCTGTGTGTGCAGTTATTACTTGGCTTACACTGATACTGTGGTTATACCTGTTAGTTAATATTGCAATTATGCAATTGAGATCAGGAAAAGAAATATCTTTGGAAAAGGGAAAAACAGCATAAAGTTCTCTTATACTGCTTTCAGTATTAGTTTTGAAAGCTAGTTTGTCTTAGTATGTTTTTGATCAAATTCTCTATATACTAAGTCATCAATATCATTTATTGGTCATGGGTTTTCCCGTTTCAATACTATGTAGATTAAGTGTGCAAGTCTACATGACGCTAAGTTCTAACCGTTCTAGTGCTTCAGGGGAAGGATACACAAGCAATTAAAAGTCTCTTTGTTCCTAGTATGTTACGAGACTTAGGAAAGTGCTGTTAAAATATATGCTTATTTTTCTCAATTCACTTTAAGATTAAGTAGGTTTCACTTGTGCTTTTCAATAGAAGTGTGCTGGTATCTGTAAAATGAACTTGGGAATCTTGCCATTTTTTTTAGGGGCAAAAGTTTGGAATCATAATATAGGACATCAAGCAGGAGAGTATTTGCCTTGTTCTCCTTATCTCCTTGAATGTGTTAATAAATGCTAAAGTATGTACAGGAATTGCTGTTATTCCTACATTTCTCTGTTCTAACTTTTGCTGTCTATAATGATTCAGTGACTCTGTCTATAACTTAAGAGTTCTGAATGAAGTAATGTAATTGATTTCTCACTAATGCCTCAGTGTATTTGAAATAGAAGTCTTTCTGCAGTCATTGCCTTTTATCACTGCAGAGCCATTAACTAATAGTTTCCATCATGGGACAATGGAATGACTAGAGCCTGAGGGAAAATAATTTTCTATAATATATCTGCAAGAAGCACCAGTCTGCAAGAGCTGGATTTTTGTAGAAGCAGACTTTAGAAATCATTTGTTGCAATCATTTTGGGAAGAGTTAAGGCTGAAAAATGATGAGAGGCATTCACATAATCAGAGAGAAAGAACAGAGAAAAGAGATGTGCTTTCTAGAAGAGGACTCTTGTTTAACTGTGAGGCCAGCTGAAGAAGGAAGTACAAAGCAATGAAAAACAACACTTCAGCTTAGAACAAGGCCAATATGTCACAGGGATGATCCTAGCACTCTTCCAGGACCCCAAACCTAGGCTTAAGCAATGATCAAGACTAGTGAGAGGAAGTTTGGTCAATATGTTTTGTCTTTTCATCTAGCTCTGCTTTTCTTATGCTTGTGCAGTAGCAATGAGTTTGTCTCAGGATCAAGCATGAGTGTTGCATTAATTATTATCTTACAGTTAAGAGATCTGTGAAATCCATGTTGCTGAGATCAAAGTTGAAAGAAAGTGCATGAATTAATTACCTGGGAGTCAGAATAGCCCTGAGCAAGTCCTGGGAGCCTACAGCAGAATTAGATGTTTGTGGTGAAGAAGGAAGAAAGCTTGTGTTGATGAGATTCCAGTCTAACCCTAACCCAGGATACTAGGAGCTGTCTGACCCTGTATGAGAAGCTTCCAGACACGGAGAACTCTTGATATAATATAATGCTACTCTTGAGCTTCTAGGTTGTGGGAGTGAAGAGTTTTCACAGCAACACACAAAGGGCAGTTACCTGATGCTGGTTCCTTCTAGCCCATCTGGGAGAGATGCTATTGCGTGAAACATCTCATTTAGGTATTCCTAGATCCAAAAAAATGCCAAAAACACAATTTAAGTTTGAAGAAATGAAGGCTGCAAGAAACTAGGATAAGGGGAAAAGAATTTGGGAGTTACTGACTTGATCTGCTTAATGGTCTGCCACCTTGAAGAATGAGCAGCCCCAGCTTGGTTCATGTGATTGCCAGGATGAGAGGGCGAGAACTAGGACACTGAGTGAATTTAAAAACCTGAGCTCCTAGTGTTCAGTCACAAAGGGAGGAGTAGGAAAGCCATTTCGTTCTGTCTTCAGCTTCAGAGCACTCGTGACACACAGAGGGGATGTTTCCTTTCTCTGATGGAATCTGAATTCTAGTAAGAAACTGGAGCATCAGATTGTTTTGGATGTATTTCTGTTCCTGCACAGGAGTAATTAACTACACCAGGCTCCAGTATACTGCTTCCACTCACATAACAGTTCCCCCAGCACTGTGTGTGTATTTATGGACTTATGACACCACTAGCCCATTCCAGCAGTCTGTAGATATTGATGTTGTTTTGCATCTGTGGCTAATGATGTGGGATAAGAAAGATGTAAAGCAGAAGTTCAGGGTGAGGCAAGCCCATAACATGCTGCTTTGGTTTTATGTTGGTAAGAGACCTGCACTGGGAACTGAAGAATAGCAGGGGGTTGCCCCTCAGGTAATTTAGGGGGCATTTTTTCCTTTAGTCAGGCTAAATGCTTCAGTGCAATTTATGAGCTATTAAACAATTTATGTTTTTCCTTAGTAAGATATGTGGATATCTAAATATCTCTTGAGAGTTAGGAAACCAAGAAGTACATTAAGAACTGTCAGTGAAGGTTTTTAATCCTTCATTGTGTTGAGACCTAGGACATTAGCGGGAATACTGTAAGGCAACGTTGTTCCAATCAGGAAAAATAGCTCTAGTTTCCCTAATGAATTCTAAAAGTACTTTAAATTCCACGTAATAACTAATGTGCATTAATCTCGATCGCTGCAAGTCTTTAATGGCTGCTAAACAGCAGTGTGTTTCTTGAATTAAAATGCTAGCTTGAAGCGTGTGCTAAAAATGTTGGTAGAAGAAAAGCAGTGCTGCTTCTTAATGGAATGGGGGAAATCTAGGAATCAAAATGGGTAGATATTCCCATTTCCAAGTAGTTTGTTAATCACTTGAACTCCTAATAGGTTCTTCCATTGGGAAGAACTAAGTCAGATATTTTAGAAAACTTGAACTTGCTTCGGAAGACTGTTGTATCTGTATCAAGCCAGTTGTAGAGATCTGTTCCTGTGTTGTTGTCAGCCATGCATGTGAAAAGCAGAATAGGGATGTTTTCATTCCCCACACCACAGTAAATGTCAAAGCAGCAAACGTATCCTTTACTGTGTGACCTAAGCATATTGCATGGAAGAGGTCCCTGTTTGCTGAGGGAAATGTCTCCTGTTCAGAGCCTCCTTTTTGCTGTTTTTCAGACTGCCACTGTGGCTTGAGTGTGCCTTTAGTTATCCCAGTAAATATTTTCAGTAAATAAAAATATTTTTAGTTATCCCAGTAAGTATTTCCAGTAAATATTCACTGGAAAACACAATTGAATACATGACATGTATTCATTTTTTTCCAAGGATATGTTTTGCCAGTTGCAGTGAAATAACCTATCAGACAAACCACGTCATGTTAAATGTTCTTGCGAAGTATGCTCCTGCTAGGTAGAGAACTTGTAAAGCTTGCAGATTAACAGACAAAGGGGTGTCTCAGCTGATGTTGCTGTTCGTTTCAGACCACTGAATGGTAATATCAGAAAGTTTTTAGTGTCACAGGTGTTAGCAAGGGTGGATAAACAGCATCTGAGCAGTGAGAACTGCCTGCAAGATCTTGGTGTGTGGCCGGGCTTCTCCTCTCTGCCAGGACCACGCACAGGCACTACCCCTCAACCCTGAGGGTCACCTGTGCAGGCTGGGAAGGAGACAGGGATATCTGAGTGAGGTCAGCTATGAAATGTGTTTTGGCAGCCTGTGAGAGGGCCTGTAAAGTGCTCATATTCCTAAAGTCAAACAGAGAAGTGTTTCGTCCTCTGCCCGGCATTTCAGACCTTGCTCCTGTCCCTGCATCAGTGTGGCTATCTCATTCTCAGACAGCAATTAGAAAGAGAACAACTTGTTGCAATCTCAGTTTTTGTTACATATTTGAAGTGCTGTATCTGTCTAGTCATTTGGCATCCGGAGAAACAGCTTTTCACATTGCCCTCTTGTGCACATCCATATATCCAGGTAAATTGACAATTGTACTTTATCGGAGCCTGTGGCCAGTACCATTACATGAGTAAGACCAGGCTGTCATGGTTTAACTCCAGACACTAAGAACCACACAGCCACTTGCTCACTTCCCCCTGCCCTGTGTTGTGGAGAACCAGGAAAAAAGTAAACCTATGGCTTGAAATAAGAACAGTTTAATAATTGAAACAAAGTAAAATATTATAATAGCATCATAATAATTGTAATGAGGAGGTTGGTTTAATTTCTCTAAGGGAAACAAGTGATGCACGATACAACTGCTCACCACCTTGCTGCTTCTCCCTCAGCAGCAATCAGTCCCTCCTTGTCAATGACTCCCAGTTTATGTGCTGGGCATGACATTCTGTGGTCTGGAATATCCCTCTGGCCAGTGTGGGTCAGCTGTCCTGGCCGTGCTCCCTCCCAGGTCCTTGTGCAGCTCCTCACTGGCAGAGCACAGGAACCTGAAAAGCCCCTGGCTCAGGGTAAGCACTGCTGAGCAACAACTGAGCCATTGGTGTGTAATCAACATCAGTCTCATACTGAATTCAAAACACCACACTGTACTGGCTAGTGGAAAGAAAATTAACTCTCCATGACACAGGCTCAGTAGCTGCCTTTTACTCTGGACTGATAAAAGATAATGAGTTGCTTCTCCTTCAGATGCCTTCTTCATTAGTGGTATAGGGGAGACTACAGCTGAATAATACCTTGAATCTAGGTTTTGGACAGCACCATCATAAAAAATTGCAACTTTGCACCAGAAAGTACAGATTGAGTATAAACTGCCTTTGCTAGTTCAAATTTATTCCAGAATTATCGACAGAAAAAATTGTAGAGCAGACTGTAGAAGGGATCAAGACTGTGAGCCAGAAGAGCTGCGATCTGCTGCACTGGGTCCTTTGTCACATCGTAGCTGGTGTGAAAACAACAGGTATGGGGAATTCACAGTGGTGTGATTCCATTTGGCACATAGGCTGGGGGTTGGCACATGCCTTTTGATCCAGATTGAATTTGTGATGCTCACTGACCCAGTATTGTAGAGATCCGAATTTAATGAATGCAGGCCCACTTTTTAGAGAGTTTATTGAAATTGCATAGTAAAGGAAAGATAGCTGGCATTTTGTTTCAAATGTATTGCATGTATTTTTATGCTGTATTTATGCTAACCTTATAAAACTGATGTAAAAGTCACATGGTTCTGACAGATACTCTTACAACCTCAGTTCAGATTTTTATTTGTAAACCAAGCCTTGACACTACTTTGCTCTGTTTCTAATGGAAGCCTAGCAGTTTCCAGACCAAATGTCTAACAAACTTTTGAAAATTTCTTTTACTGAGAAGTGACTTCCTGCCTTGATGTCATTTTGTAACTTACTAGGTTTTCTAAAACATTCTGTAGCAAAATGACTTGTCTGAAGTTAAGTGTTGATTTCTTAATGTTGATAAATTATTTTCTAGGTTCTCTGTAGCTTTGTATTATAATGCAGCTGTGTCTCCAAAACAGTCTTCCAAAACCTGTTTTAATGCATGAAAAAATATTTATTGTGTACAATTTCAACAAATAAATAAAGAAAAATCTAAGTTGTCAGGGTTAGGAATTTGGGGAAGGAAGAATTGAGGAGTGCCTAGGTAATATGTCTTGCCATTGGGATAAAGAAGTAAGTAGTAGAGAAATGTAATATTGCAGGAAGGTGTTGTATAATACAGAGAACAAATCTTGCAGCCTGTTGCTGGATGGAGCAATCTCAGTCCCAGGTACTATGGTGTAACCCACAGCCTCACAACAGCTCCAGTTCCCCAACTGTTGTGCAGTAAATACCCATTGGAAGCCGACCAGACTGTGAGGCAGGCAGCAGTATCAGTGAGCTAGGGGATTATCCAGTTAAATCATATGGCAATGTGAGGAGGATGAATGTCTGACCATTTTTGGTGGGAGTGAGCTAGTGCATTTCATGAAAGAATATACCTGTGTGGCATGGGGGTGTGTATTTTGGCCCATAGAACACAACATTTTAAAGGAATTTGAAGTCTGGTTTTTGTGCCTCAGTGGAGATGACAGTACTACCAGTATCCATATAGAGTTATTGATGTGTTTTGTCTTATTTTCAATATTTTGTGATGAAGTAGAGATGTTCTTCGTTAATATTCTTGTGAGCAAAGCAGTGAATGAGCATCCTAGAAGGATGTTTGGTTTAGTCATTTGCAATTTAATCTCAATTATTTATTGAAAACAAGGACAAAGTTAGAGAAGAGTTAGTAAAAATCAGAGTTGAAAGCTTTGACAAAATCATCTTTCACTATAACTTGCTGTAGTCCATAACCTACAGATTAAGATAATCTATGGATATCTTATTTTAAAAGCCACCATATACCAAATCCTACTTCCAACCTCCTTGGTTAGCGCAGTTAGTGTGTTATCAGCTAAATTTCATCTTAACAATTTAAGAAGCCACATAATGCATATTGAAGAGTATTCTCAGTGCTTGTAAGTCATGCTGGCAAATCCAATCAGGATTCCAGCTGTTACTTTGCAGTGCTGGGGGTCTTCAAACTGGAGTTGGTTCTCCATTATTTTGGCACAGGGGTACCTCCACATACACATTGTGCTTCTGTGAGAAAAATGAAGGCAGTTTGACTTTTCTCAGATAAATCATATGATGTTTCTTTTCCAACTTCTTGTTTTGATGTATGGTTTTGAATTTTCTAAATTGCCCATACATCTTTTTTTTCCCACTTTTCATCTTAATTTTTTGTTGCATACAACGGTTCTTTAAAACAGTGACTCATATTTAGATCTCTAATGAGGACATTATTCTTCACTATCTGAGACTATCGCTGTCCTATAACAGAAATTAGTCTGAGGAATTAGTCCATTTTCAAAAGACTTTTTTCAAACCAAATCTCAGTAGAGTTGCTATACAATGCCCCCCCAGGTGCTGGGAAGGAAGGCTTGAAACATTCTTTGCTCACTGCTGAGCTTTGGTATTACAGCCTCCCAGAGCTACCCAGAGTCTCTACAGAGCTACAGAACTACTGTCTGACTTTTACTGTCAGAGTAAGTAATATTTGTAAACTAGAAGAAGCTGGAAAGAGAATTGATGCAAACAACAAAGGCCTGGTTTGGCTTTCAAATAGGATGAAAAAGTGATATGCCAGAGTGCATCTGTGCCTTTTTCCCTTACGAAAGTGTCAAGTAAAAGTATGGCATTCCACATAGTGAAAAGTATATTTAATTTTCTGCTGTCTTCTATATGCCAATGATAAGATTATTTGTTGTGTGATATAAACTGTCACTGTCACATTTGCCTTTTGAAGAAACAGTTATACTGCATGTTGTATATAACCACATGGATTATTTTTAAACAACTTGAAGTTAATAACAAGTCATATTTTAGGGACACGGTTTATATTTCTATGATTTAATTACAGAAGCAAAATTGTAGGTTCAACTTTCCAGTTTTCCATTATTCAGTTTAATTGTTATCTTTATCTAAATTAGTTCAGTGCAGAGAAAATCACACAGCATTTAATTTTAAAGTTTTATTGCTACACTGTATGGTTTTGGAATATCCCGATGTTTAACTATTAAGAAATCACCATTTTCTTAAAGGAAACATTAATGTTGTTAAGAAACCACTGTTGAGGTGATTTTCTTGTTATTAAACTTTCCCTTGATCCCCCTGAATATAAATAAAACACAGGCTCATGGGACAATTTTAGCAAAATTTACAAACTATTCTCGTTAAATCCAGAAATTACTACAGTGTGTTATTTTAAATTTTCTGTGGCTTCCTGACTTAAAATACTCTAAATTTAGATATACATTGAGTGTTTAGTTCAGAGAACTACCTATAAAGCTGTTGTAGGATGTTTTCAGTTTCCAGAATAGTTTCTCACCATTGGAATTGTGCACAGGTGTGCTAAATTTTAAGGCAAAAGGCACTGAGGCTGTACAGAATTTAATTAGCTCTCACTTTACTGTTGTGTTAGTTAAAATACGCTTTGGAGATGTCAGTTGGAATTGCTGGGTGCCTGGAAGAGGTTTTTGTGAGGAGTGTTGAAAGCACAATGTTCCTCCAACTGCAGGGGCTCTCTCTGCACCTCAAGGCTGTGCAAGGAACATTCTCAGTGCATAATTTTCCTGCATATTAGATTTCTGGATCATCCTGTAATCCTGCAGACAGCACTGGATGAGTTCTTGAGGAAATATATGAGGTGTCTGGCATTTGTTCCTGCGGCGCTAAATGATATCCTGTTTGTCCCAGCACGAGCAAAAAGTGCAAACACACACTGCAGCTTGCCAGTAGTGCTGGGGTGGTGCTGTTTGTTGTTCCCATGGCTGTGTGCCTGGCAGTGTGCTGTGCTAGTGCCAGGGAGGAGCACCAGGACAGACAATCCAGTGTCCCTGCACAGACGTACGAGGGAAATGGCCAGAGGGTAGACACCTGAGTTACAGGCAGGCTGTGAACAATTGCTCACACTCTTGTATCAAGTGTACATAAAAGGGCATAGAATCAGAGTGGTTTGGCTTGGAAGGGACCTTAGAGATGTTGCAATGTATCCCATGTTAAAAAAACATAACTGCAAAACTTGGAACATCTCTCTGAAAATTTAACCGTCTTGTCTGTCTCATGTAACATATTAATGCTCACAACATTGATTTTCAGTTTGTGTGTTATAAGAGCTCAAGGCATTGAAGCTTGTTAGCCAAGTACTGGGCTGGCATCTTGGAATGGGTTGAAGAAGAGTTTTACTGGATAACCAGCTCTAATTCTTCATAACTGAAGAATATTGCCAGAGAACTAGTTTGTCTGAACACATTGTTCCCACAGTCATTCCTGTGGAAGGAAGTCAAATTCTAGTTGCATTCTAAATGCCACATCACCTTCTTTCCATTGTGGAAGGAGTTTACAGAAAGCTGTGGTCTGGGTGTGTATGGAAATCAGGACAGACCTTCCACATGGAGCTTGGGAGGCGTGCCAGGGACAGTGTAGGTTGTGTTGCAGGGCTGTGGTGATGTTGGAAGGCAGCACGCAGTTTCAAAATGCCCCTTCCAAACCCTTGCCTTCCAAACTAATTATGGCTGCTGTGTGAGTGTTCTCATTAGAGAGAAACTTGGCTGTATTTAGGAGCAAATTGAAGTCCTAATTTGTAATGTCAGTGGTGTAAGCTGATTGCTTGGAAAAGACTAAACACATTTAGTGTGCAGACTCTACTTTGTTATTGTACTGATTTTAGGAGCTATTGAAAAATGTCAGGTCAACTTGCAAAAAATGAGGGGTTTACTCATTATCAGAATAGTGATGGGGATTGTGAGTATTTGGAGTTTAAAGGATATGTGAACATGCATTTAAATACGTTCTGTAGTTCTCATTTACAAGTTTAAAATAAGGTTTGGAAAATACTTAAGTTTGCTTTGTTTAAAGCAAAGGTTATGTTGCCCTTTGAGTTCCTTTGCTAATTAGATGTTTCTTTTTTAATGTAGCACTGTATTTCTTAAAGGAGTGCCATTGGGATGTAAAACAAACCAGAGACAATCTGCTTTTCAGTTTAAGAAAATGAGTGCTTTTCCAACATTATTTTCAGCTAATTATAAATTAAGGCCGTAAGATAATAGAAGCAAGAAATACTGGACTTCTTTAACTTTTTTCCCTATGGCTCTCTTAGTGAACTAAATTTAAAGTGAATTCATAAGAATGCAGTTTTCATTCAACCTGTACATTGTAATCAGGTTTTAGTGGTCATTTTAACTGATTGAAACCTAAATAAATTTTCATTTTCAGTAAATTTTTCTGTGCTATTTTATAGGCATACACTTTGTGCTATTGCAACTTTGTAAACGTGTTTCTTCATTTGGAATATCACTATTTCTTATTAGCATTCTGTAGATGAAATTTTCCTAAAAACTACTTTTAAATGTATATAATTACAAATAGCTTTTTCTTTTTATTTTTAATGTCATTGTGAATTACACTTGTAGTTTATTTAAATCTCTTGACAATTCATTTAAATATGTGGGATTTTATTAAATGTAGTTCTCTTTTGAAAGGATTTTTCCAGCACATGAACTGGTGGGTCTCCTAGTATTGAGTATTACAAAGGAAAAATACTTAATGCAAAGGAAAAGGAAGTCTGGATTGTAGAAGTTTTTTCACAGAGTTGTCAGATATTTAAAGTTCTACATTCAGTGTTTTGGCAGTTGTTCATATGTGAGGTTAAAGATACTCAGTTACTGTCGACGTGTTTGGCTTTTAATAGCAGTTGAGCAAAATTCGTTATAAAAATGCAAATCAGGCTAATGGAAGCCTGCAACGCTGCTGAATCATTTTCTCTAAATAGTAAGAAGGAATCCTGTATGAGCTTTCCACTCAAAAGTGCTACGCACTGACTCTGAAACTGGAAATTACACAAATGGGCACAAAACAATGAGGAAAATATACATCTTAAATCATTTGTTATGTTAATAGATACGCCGCCATGGGGATATACTGCTTTTTCTCTGAAGGTAGACATTATTTACAGAATGTTCTCTCTCTTCTCTGAATTTGCAAAGAAAAAATGTAGTTCTGTGTTCCTGATGTCCTTCCCCTAGACTTCTGTCAGGGTTAGCTTTTTATTTGATATCATAATACTCATTTAAATGTTTTGTGAATACCTGAGAAGCTGCAGTTTACAGTACACAAATACTGGAAGATTTTTATATAGTAATTTTAAAAATGCAAACATTCAGGAGAGATTTTTTTTTGGTTTTTCTATAGACAACTAATACTTAGCTGTGGAGGGGTTTTTTTTGTTTTTTCATAGCTCTTTCCTCCCCATAAGTGACTAATGTTTCATACTGAAATTGAACAGAGCTGTCATTCTAGCCTTGCTGAAATAACAAGAACTGACAAAATAGATAATGGTCAGGCTTTTGGATTTCCAAAGATACTGTTTAATACAAGTGAATGAGGGATGAAATATGGGAGAGGCATCCATTAAGGTTTCTGGAAAGTCTTTTTGTAGGCCGAAACTCCGTTCTTTAATTAATTAGTCACACTGAGTATTTCAGATCCCTGTATTTTGTTGATTGTCCTCACTGAAATCTAGTTGCTGTGAAGTACATTCAAATTTTAAAAGTTACTTTCTTGCATAAATTAATAATTCTGCTAGTCTTTGCTGTAATTATTTAGTAAATTAACTGTTCTCCACTTTCAAGAAATAATGAACTGGCAGTGAGGTATTATTTCAGTGAGCTGTTATTTCTTGTATTTCTTCACAGAAAGAAATTCTTCTTTCCATTCTTCTTTTTTTTCTTTCCTATGAGACCTGTGCTATTGATTTTTGTCCCAGTAAACTTGCAGTATTTGGGCTGACTTTAAAAGCCTGCTTGTCCTGACACGTGCTTTAATACAGTATCTGCAGTTGTGTGTACATGTTTCATACCTGTAAATGACAGCTGTCAGATTGCTAATTTCATTTTTCAGTGGGCAAATACCATCAGATTCCATGGATGCAGCCTTACAAACAGATGGATACAAATGTTTTCAGCTGCGAGCATTGTGGTATAGATTCCCTTCATGACTTTATTTCTCAGTTAGCACTGCCTGTATACTTCTTATCCTCTACTTGTCAAAGATGCACTACTCATTTCTTCTTTTGCTGAGTAAGACTCTTTCAAGTTTCTTTAATTCCCAATTAGCTTTTCTTTGCTAATAGCATCATTAATGCTTGAAATAGCGCTGTAGCTCTGAAGGCTGAAATCATCACAAAGTCAGCAAGTGTTGCTAAGGCTCCATACATTTGTATAGCTTTTAATGAAATGTGCTGAGATTTCTTCCAATTGGGCATTTTAAGCATGGGAGCTTCCTTGTCCAAACTACATGCTAATAGAGGCTATGTGGAAATAATCACTGTTATGCCTGAGAAGCTGCTTTTAATTGTGAATTAGGCTACATTTAGTGCCCTGAAACTCCTTGAGTGGTTTACATTTGAGTTTCAAAATGTGGTTACCTGACAAAAGTCAGGTAACACTTTTACTTCATGCCATTTTTCCTTGTTAGGGATTTAGACCCCAGAGTGTATCCCAGGATTTCAGCCTTGCCTCCCAGGAATATTACTACTACCACCCTATGCTGAACAGCAAAACCCACCTGACATCAGTGGGAGGAAGTGCTCTGTAAAGCAGCAGCAGTGTCTCTTTTTGTCCCACAGCTGCAGCAGGAAGGGAAGATGGAACATAGTACTGCTCACTTCCCATTTTGATTTGGACTCCCCTTCTGACTTCCCACCACACCTTGTCCATCTCCCTGAAAAATTGAGAAAGGGCAGGTCAGGTGTCAGCCAGCCAGCCCACAAACCAAGCAGTTTGGGCTAATGAGCATTCCTCTTTGTTGGAAAACAGCAATAAAAGTGTCTGTATAAATAAAAATGGCTTTGTATTTCAGCATTGCTTACAAGCTCACAAGTTTGACTCTTAATCTTTGCCTTTATTTCTTTTGGATATGTATAATTCTTGTCAGTATTTATCAAATGTCTTTCTTTCTTGCTATATGCTACTTCTCTGTGCTCTCAGAAGTAGCAGGATTATTGTTAAATTACTGCTTTTAGCTAAAATAGATAGATCATTTTATTAGTGTTTCATGACTGCAAGTGGGTGCATTCTCTTCTTAATGAAACCCCACCCAGCAAGGAAAGTTATTTGAGATATGCCTGCCCCTCTGCATGTATTTTTCTGCTTCAAATTTGAACAAATTATCTAGAAGGATTTTGAAGGTGTTTCTACATCTCATTATGAATTCTCTGCAATGCAAAAATCTCAACTTTATTTTTGTCTCAGAAGTACACGTCTGATATATAATTCCCTTTGGCAAGGAAAAGAGATTTTAGGATTCCAGAAATCCAAATTCTTTCGCTTATGGCTACATCCCAGTTGAAGCGTTAGATTTTCCTTGGAGATCTTTCAGAGCCAGGAACATGATTCTTGCAGCAGGGTATGGTGCACATCAGTTTCCTGTTTAAACTGGTTCATTCTCCAGAGATGTGAAGAAATGTGTTGTTCAGCCTGGCAGTACTAATCCAAAGAGACACAAAAGGGAAGAATGGGACCCCAAAGTTTGAAAACATGAAAGTGTACATGCTGGTGCAGTGAGGTTTGGTTAATCAGTTATGGTTTTATTTTTATAAAAACAGAAACTTGAATATTTAAAAATCGTGTAACAACATTTCTTTTTTGGTAATATCTCTTTCACACAATGGCTTTCGTCTTTCTTGTGTGATGCAAGAGGAACGTAAATCTACTCATTATTTTCAAACAGTCTCATACTTTCTTCAGAAGAATGGAAGAAACAAATTAACACTACTTTGTTCTTTACACCTACCACTGACAGTAGATAACAGCAATTTAAAAATGAATTGTGTGAACTGGCTACTGTTAGTTCATGTAAAAGCAAGTGCTGTACTTCTTGTCTAGGCCTGAAAAAAGATGAGCCCTTTAGCCTCACTTTTTCTCATGTTGAGTATGAGTCTCTCAGTAAGCACTGAGACACCTCCATTCATGGGCCTTGTCTGTCTGTCCTTCCAGGGGTCACAAGCGCAAACTGGATGAAGATGATGCTGCCAGTGAATCCAGTAAAGAATCCAGCAATGAAGATGAGGAAGGAAGCAGTTCTGAAGCAGATGAAATGGCAGCAGCACTTGAAGCTGAACTGAACGACTTCATGTGAGATTCATGCAGAAGAGAGAATTTGTAATTATATTTACTTGTCATAAACAGATCGGACTTCAGATGAGTCCCTTATGTCAGTACTCAATGTTTTTCCAAAATGTGTGTGTATATTTTGCAAAGCAGCTCAAGAGGTGAGACGTTATTTTAAAAAATCAGAAATAGATGTTTTTAAGTTGTTTTACTAAAGGAATATATACTTTTTTAAGCAAAAAAAAAGTATTAAATGGGACATGGTGTGCTATGCCAAAGACATGTTAGGAGCTCTGCAGAACCTTCGTGTACAGGACAGTGGTACAAAGACTTGTGATTAAATATACATCAAGTTTCTAAAAATATTGCAGGCTGTGGTTTATGGGTTGCAATCTTCAAAAAAAGGAGGAGATAAAGGAGATGGAACTGTCTGGGTAGTACAGCAGGAACCTGATGAACTGGTCATCCTTTTCCACAAATAAAGCTATCAAATATAAAAGGATTTTTGAAATAAAAAAAAGAACTATTTATATTTGTATAGAAACAGAGAACGTGATATGCAAGCTTTGTAAACTCTGCACTTGACCCACTTGTCATTTGCTTGTAAAAGAATACATAGTGGTCAACATTCATGGTTTTAGGTTACTTTGTTGAATAGTTGAGTTCTTTAGAGACATCGTTGAGATTTTTAACTTTTCTTCTTTGTAACCAGAAATTTAGCACAGCAGGCTATGTGGTTCTGTACTGCCACAAGATGCATATTCACCCATTCGTGTTGTCTTGGAAAGAACAAGTGCTACTTCAGTCTAGATAGAATTTAATTTCTTTGACAAGAGATCTGATGTAAAGTTTTTGTATATTCTATTTCATATTTGACCCACAAAACAGATTTTCTTTCATTTAATAAAGGTTCATTTTGTATGCTTTGTTTCTCTTCCCTGTTCATTTCCTTCCATCAAACATAAGGCGCTTTTCTATATTATCTTTCCTTTATTCTGCATGAAAATAATGAAAAATGTTGAAATCAGGTGCAAATATGTAGATTCAGGCAGTTAGCTGAAGGACAGAACAGAAACAGTGGGTCAGAAGATTCATAGACTCTGACATCTGACTTTTCTCAGGTGTCTTCGACTGGCCTCTCGAAATTACCATAAGAGTTGTTCCTCTGGTATTGAATTTCTGTGGCTAGGACCATGATTTATTCTCAATTGTTAGCAACTGGGGGTTGGATCCTTTTACAATGTGTTTGCAAAAGAAGACTCGTTAGTTTGTATGTTGTGGTTAAAAGGAAGTACATTCTAGTGCAGAAATACTTCATTTTTCCACTTAGCAGTAAAACAGAACCTTTCAGTAGAATCTCAGCTGCTTTACAAATAGCACACTAATTTTAAAGCTTCATAATGACAATAGAAGGAAGACTGAGAAAATACAAGAGCCTTTTCAGATTAACAGTGCTTTTCCACTTCAAAATGCAAAGTCAGCATCCACAGACAAAAACAGTGGATTTTGTGGGAAACTGCTCAGTTTCCTGGACGTTTACACAGGTACCACACAGCTGAATGCTACAGTGCCCTGTTGTAGCTCTCCATGAAAACAAGCAGGATGTCTCCAAGCGACTTTTCGTCATATAACAAGAAAAAGACTAATGCTTGTAAAATAGGAAGTCAAAATACTTTATTTTTTTCAGCAACCTGAATACAGCATCCCCAACTACCAGAGGATGACTCCTTGTAATTAAATACTAAAATGCCAGGGACTGTGGGGCGTGTTTTGTGTTTTAAGAAAACTCCACTTGAAATAATGTGAAATAACATCCGTTTTCTGGGTCACTGTGATGCTGCAAATGACTTGACAGCGCAAATTTCAGCAGAGACTTGTTCTGGCTGATGGTCTTTGCCAGTCACGCAACTCTGGGGCAGCATTTAAGCTCAGAATGTAAACACAGCCAGCGAGCAAAGCCAGGCTTTGCTGGGTGCTGCATCCCTGGCACTGCAGCTGCCTCACAGTGCTCGTGGGGGGATTCTCTGCGGACAAGCTGCCTGGTGAGAAAGGCTGTATCTTCTTCCCAGTGTCATTTTATGGATGATGGTTTAACTGGTGGGAGGGGGTGGTCTGGGCAGGAGTCGTAAAAGCCATCAGCAGTCCAGTATCTCTTAACAGTCCCTGCCCTCCAGCCCTTGTAGTAGGGGGACCTAGCACAGGGAGGGTTGAGAGCCACCAACTCACTGCTCACTGCCAGAGCAGCCCAGAAGGCATCAAGCCTGCTTCCTGCTGAAAAGTAGCCTCCTGCTCAGTCAGGTGGCTGTGCTGAGTGCACTGGTCACCAGTCTCTGCACAGGTGGGAGAGAGAAGTGGAAACTGAAGATTTAATAGATGGTAAGTTAAATGCCCCTTCTAACCTGCCAGCAAGAAATCTCTGGATGTATGAAGTTGTCACTCACTCCCACTAGCTTACACTTTCTTGAAGGTGCAGGAGCATCCTAGGAAAAGCAACAAATGTGCTTTGTGAAATGAGTTTAACTCTTCATTAAGTGACCTAGTTATTTTGACTGGGTGTTTTATCCTGCCTTTTTGCCCTACTTCTGTACATTAGCTAGCTAGCAAGGACCTGCTGCCAGCGAGGGCATTCTGACAGCTAGAGACCAAATTCCTAGTGAGGCTGTTGAACTCACTGGGCAGTACTGGTTTCTGAAAGGGTACCAGGTGTGGAAATGAGCACAGAAAGGGCACCTTGCTTCATCAAGCTTTCTAAGTGTGTAATATTACTGCTGGCTAGGAAAGATGGCTCCTAAGGGCTCATGGTTATTTAAGAACTGGTAAGAGCCATCATTTTGATTTAAAGACCAATAGTTTTATTTTCTCCTTGACTTGCCCTCACCAGTTCTTAACAGAATGAGAAGACATCACAGCTCTGATGAGGATCATAGAATAGTTTGGTTTGGAACAGACCTTTAAAGGTCACATAGTCTGTTCTCCCTACAATGAGCAGTGACATCTTTAACTAGACCAGGTTGCTCAGAGCTTGGTCCAACCTGGCCTCAATTGTTTCCAGGGGTGGGGATGTAGTGGGACCTGTGATAAAAGCAAAAAGCATCACATAGTGGCCAAGCTTTTCTCCTTGTGCCTGTTCTGGGGACAGGGGAAGAAGAGGGAGCCGTTGCTTAGCACTGAAAAGCTCCAAGCATGCAGATACTTTCACTGTTGGGTTTTGTACATATGTGAAGTAGGCCTTGAGTTTTCTCAGTGTTAGATAGTAACATCCTCTGTGAAGGGTGGGAAGTCTCAATTTTCCTTCTTGGCACTACTGCTTGCAGAATAGGTGACTGTCTTACAAGTGTGAAAATACACATACACAAACCTGGAGCTGTACCTAAAGATTTCTCACCTCTGCCTAATTTTACTACAGTGAACATTGCAGTAGGTGACAAGTCAAAGAATAAATACATAGTGGTCTTGTTAAGGAAGTGAATCTCATCATGTAGCTGAAAATTTAGCATGAGAAGACTCCCAGCTCTCACTACCTGCAGGCAAGCTTTTATACATTTGTGTTTCCTATCCAATCCTGCCTTCTGTTGTTATTTCAGAAGTGTTTGGAGCCCAGCACCTGGCTCAGCCTCCTCTCCCTTCCCTCTCCCAGGAAGGGGAGGCAGCAGTACCCAATGCCCCTGGCAGCATCACCTACAGCAGGCATACATACCTGTACTGATGGGCTGCAGCTGCATAGCCTGTGCTCCTTCTGCTGACCTGGCTTTGAGAGAGAGAGACACAGAGAGAGATTACCTGTAGTAACAGCAGTAACAAATAGTACAGATAAGTGAAAATACTGCCTTTTTGTAGGCTGGGTGTGAGTGCTATGTGCAAAAAGGAACATCTTTCTTCCAGGAATTTATTCCTCAGTGTCATACAGCTCATAACCACAAATGGAAAAACTTTTGCTTCTGGTCTGGCCTCCCATGAAGATCAACTCAGTCATTCCCAGCAGATGTTAAGTCATTGTCCCCAAGAACCAGGCCAGCTGCTTTCCTGGATCTCCTCAGGGCCCACATGAATCCTGCAATCTTTCTCCTCCAAGGAAAAAGTAAGCCTGTTGTCACCAATATATGTATGACAGAATGGCTCAGGTGGGAGTGGACCTCTGGAGGTCATCTTGTCTAATCCCCTGCTCAAGCAGAGAGGGCCACCTCTTCATGTCCATGTCCAGATGTCTCCAAGGATGGAGAGTCCACAGCCTTTGCTCAGTCACCTCACAGTAAAAAGATAATTTTTTTCAAAAGTTTTTTTTTTTTTTTTAGGGGAAATGGAAAGGAAAAATGTGAGCACAAGGAGCATGATTGCTGGCTAAGACAGAGGAGGCATAAAGGAGATGTGGCCCTCACCCCTGAGTTTCTCAAGGAGCTGAAACTTTAGGATGCATGATTGCCAGAAGCTTGTTTTCTATCAAGTCCGGAACTAGACACTGTACTGGATAATCCCTGACCAAATGTTAATGAGAGTGTGGATTTTAATAAATATGTGATGGGTTTTTTGAGCCACTTGAGAGTTTATTTGGGAACAGGATTTGAGAAGGATGTTAGGCACCTGGAACACAGGATTGCTAGAACTGTGGAGAAACAGACATGAAGTATAAGTCAAGACTTCTTTTGCACAAACTCCATTTCTGGCACAGTAAATTATTCTTTTCACTCCTCTCATTCTTCGTGACGTTCTCTTTTTGCTGGAGAGTGGCAGAAATGGCCCACGACATGATCCCGGGGGAAGGTGGGGTTGGCGTAGACCCAACCCCAGAGCACTCAGATCATTTACTTGGCGAGATGGGGGCTGATTTTGACTCAGATTCTGCCATGTGCACTGAGCAGAGGGTGGGTTTGATGTGTTTGCAGTACCTGACATTGCTGACTTCCACAGGCCCTTTTAAACCCCCTGGAGTTCTCATCCCTGCACGTCTCATGCCACCCCATGAGTCAGAGCTCCCTTGGCAGAGGATGATTAATTCTCTTTTCTTTCCACACTCCATCCTAACTGTTCCCTGAAAAGTCAAGGAGCCATATGTGGTAGATGTAGGAATGTATGGCACTTCTAAAGATTTCCATCCCAAGATAAGCTGGACTGACTTAGTCATTGGGTGGGTTTAGAGGCACTTTAAAGGTGGAGCAGATGCAAACCTGAAACAACAGAGGTAAAAGTGCATTTTGATGCCCTATCTGTGGGATGGATAGCTGTGTCCACGGATTCCTTCCGTGTGCTGTCCTCTTCCACTGAGCAGTCCTCCACGAGTCAGCACATCTTGCCAGGAGACTGGGAAGCAGAACAGGGACAGGCCTTCCTCCTGAGGCACCACTGCCATCTTCCTGAGCCAAACTCTCATCAGAGCTGGTAGACAGTAACTGTGTTGCAAAGCCATATGGATTTAATAGGTGATGACAAAACACCCATCCTTCTCTAAGCCTGCTCTTAGAGCAGTGCAGTTCTCCTCTGTCCCTTCTGCATCTGCCAGGGGAAGCCTTGAAAAAGTCAATCCCAGTGACAGTAATCATGAGGGAGTAACCTTGACCAAGGACTGCCAGAAGAGCTGGATCCTCCTTCCTTTCTGTTCTCTGCAGGAGACCAGCATTTCCAAGTCCCCAAGACTGTTTGTCTGTCCGATTTTGGATGTTGTTGTTCCTTCACAACAATCAAGCTGTTCTTGCTGAAGCACAAACTACCATTGCTATTGATCAATTGTAAGGGGCAAAGCCCATAGGCAACAGCCTCTTCCTCCTCCTCCTCATGCTGCCTTCAGAGCAGGTGCTGGCACTTTTCTGGCAGGGAGCACAGCAAGAAGTCAGAAAAACTTCTTATCTTTTCAAATCTACCACTATGGATATGTATGACCCTTTCAGGACATAAGTAATAAATATGTCACTTAGTTCCAATACAAATGGTGCTTGGGAGATTCTCTGTTTTAATTAAGTGGATGAGTTTGGTCCTCAGAGAGCTCAACATGTCCTTGGGTGAATAAATGTTTTAATAATTCAGCTTCGTCTCTCATAATCTTATAGCTGCAACCCACAGAAAAGCTTTCTTTCCTTTGACACTGAATACCAAATAAAAAACACTCTATCTGATTCCTCTGCTTTTTGCTTTCTGTTTTGGATCCAAGCTTTCAGCCAACCTCTCAGACTAAGATGGGACCCACCATAGGACCCACATGCACAGCAGCCCTGTGCTGGGTCCACAGGACACGGCCACCAGCTGCATTCTCCTTGAGTCTCCTCCCTCCAGGGGCTGCCTATGGAAGCCGTGTCACCTCTGAGCCTACCTCAGAACAGCAGCTGTGCATCTTCCAGCATCCATCTGCTTCACTGACCATCACCTTTCCCTCGCTGGTGGGAAAGGCTTTCAGCTTGCTGGCACCAAGCACATCTTCCCCTGCAGCTGGCTCCTCCTGTCAGCAGCCCAAGACACTTTGGGTTTTGGCACTTTAAATCTCTCTTCTTTTTTAACATTCCTAAGACAGCTAAGGAGGTGAAAGCAGGCCCCTGGTGGGCTGTGGGCTGGAAAAGAAAGAAACTCGAGAGTCTGAAAGTTGTGCATTACCAGAAGAACTCATGTCTCGCTACAAAGGCTGTGCTTGGTGTGCATCCATCTGAACATGCCCATCAAGCAAGGAACGGTGAACAAAGGCTGAACAGTTTCCTTACATGAGAGAGCCCTCAGTCCCTACGGGGAAAGAAGTGGGCAAAACGAGGTTCATATAGATTAGAAATTCTCCTCTACAGAACGTGCCCAGGGCTGTATCGGCCCAACACCTACTGCTCTCCCTGGAGCTCGAACCGCAGCCTGTGCCCAGGCCACCGAGCAGAGCCCCTGCTTTGCTTCATTACCGGAGGGTGCCCGCAGGTGCAGACTGGGGCACAGCAGGGGTTAATTTCATTTGTGGCTTTACATAACTTTTAATTGCCTGCACTTGACATCTGTGAGGCAAAGGCACTAACAGCCGCAGTGGAAAAGGAATAATCCGTGAGTAATTCCTGGTTTATCCCCAGTTTATATCGCTTACCTCATTACGGGGCTGCCTGCAGGCCTCAGCTGCTCTCTGCTCCCCCAGAGTCAGTAGATTCCGATGTCCCCGTGTCCCGTCCCTGTCCCGGCTGAGCTCTGCTGGCAGACACAGCACGGCCTCCGCCGCACCCGCGGACGCGGAGTTGGTTGAAGACAGCCCGGGCGCTCTGAGGCGGGGATGCAGCGGCGGCTGCTGCTCGCAAATGTACGAGGTTCAAAAAGCAGCCCTGGCCTCGGTGCTTTGCTGTGCTGCGGCACAGGCTGAGACACGAGTGGCGGCACAGAAACAGCTGCTGCTTTCAGAAAGCAAAGAACAAAAACGGGACAGATTGCAACTCCGCTGCAGCTCGCTCACCTCGGGCTGCAACCACCCGGGCAGGACATTTCGGGCCCCTCACTACAACACAAGTCATTGGAGTCTGGAGTGTGTCCAGAGAAGGGCAGTGAATCTGCTGAAGGGTCTGGAGCAGAAGTCCAGTGAGGAATGGCTGATGGAGTTGGGAGTGTTTAGTCTGGAAAAAAGGAGGCTCAGAGGAGACCTTATCACTCTCTACACCTGCCTGAAAGGAGCATGCAGCCAGGTGGGGGATGGTTTCTTTTCCCAAGTAGCGAGGGATAGGACAAGAGGAATGTACTTCAAGTTGTGCCAGAGGAGGTTTACTTGGATCTTAGGAAAAAATTCTTTAGTGAAAGGATGGTCAGGCATTGGAACAGGTTGTCCAGAGAGAAGTGTTCAAAAAGCACATGGATGTGGCACCAGGAAACATGATTCGGTGGTGGACTTGGCAGTGCTGGGTTAACAGGTTCAATGGGCTAAGAAGTCTTTTCCAACCTAGACTATTGTGTAATTCTGTGAGACAGCCCCTGTGTGCAGGTCTCTGCCTAGGTTTGGGTGAAGCAGGTCCTCACAGTCAGCACGAGCTCCATCGCCCAGCAGCCTCATCTGGAATCCAGGTCTTGGTATTAGGGGCACAAAATGTGTTGCTTTTCTTAGATCCTGCCCATTTCTTGTTGTCTTTGTGCTACAAAGGGCTGTGGGACACCATGGCGCTCCCAGACAGGCAGCTCCTACCTGGTGGAAACTGCTGTGTCTCCCTTGGTGGAAACCCTGGAGCCCCCCAAGGAGCTCATGAGGGCTGAGGAGGTGCTCTCTGGCATCTCTGGAAGCTATTATGGACCACTTTTCAGGTCAGAAGTAAGAATTTAACACTAATTCAGGATCCTCTTCTGGGTCATTGTGGAAGTATTTAGAAACCTAGAGAGCACAAAGGAAAAACTGCTTTCATTGTGCTTTGTTATCTGTAGATATTGCTGCAGCACTCTTGTGACACGCTTCTGCTCTTGGCTGCTACCAACTCTCTTTCCACTTAAAATAGTAAAGTCTGTGAACTATAGCAATTTCAATTTGCACTTTAGGAAAATGTGAATTTTCTTCTCTACTCCTTTAGGTTGTGAAGCAAACTTTGAAATCCTGTCCTGGCTGCACTATGATAAAGCTCAGCAGCTCAGCCACAAATATACCTGGTAATTTTTAAGCTAAGCTCACAGCTTCGTGGGGGTTTACATGCAATTTTGAATGTGAGGGGCTATGAATAATAATAGTAGTCTTGAGGCAACGAGGTGTAACGAGGTAAATAATATGAGATTTTCCTGCTGAGTTGAAATGAGACTCCTTCAAATCTTTTGTGAAATTTTGACACAGCTCAAAGAAACGTTTTCTGAGGAGCATGTGGGCTGCAATATTGGGAACAGATTCTTCCAATGTTAACAAGGATACTGCCTCAGAAATTACATGCAAGCATTTTCAGAGTAGAATATCTTATGAATATATTCTTTATGTTCTGATGTGTGAGATTGGGCACGGGAGGGTGCATCTGTTTTCCAGCAGAGAGGATCTGAATGATGCAGTTTGAAGAGAGGAGCTACAGCTCAAAGATGAAATCTTGCTATGAAGTACCTTACAAAACAAGAGAGCTTGACCAAGATTCAGAATATTTGGGGTGAGAGGGATGCAAATCATGTCACACACCAGTGACTTCAATGCAGTGGCGTGAATACAAGTCCCTCACAAAACTCATGAGTATCCTTTGTTTCAGACAGTTTTTGCCCCCATAAAGACTACCAGGGATACAGGCTCTGAGTGAAAATCATCTAGGGCGATCAGTAGAATTTCCGCTTGCTATTCCCTTCCCATTATCTTGGCATTTTGGGCCAAATGTTTTTAAATATTCTTAATGTCCCATCTTGAAACTATCAGCATGCTTCATTGGTGCTTTCAAGAGGCCCAAGTTCAGCTGGCTGCCTGTGAGCACACAGACTGACTGATTGAAACAAGACTACATTCTTGTTTGCATCTGCTCCTCCTCTGTCTTTTCATGCTTTAAGCTAGCAGGTGAATGTGGTCACCCACGTTAAAAACTGCATGAGGGCAAACCCCTCACGCAGTTTGGGGTTTGCAGGCTGGGGGATGAAGAGATGGAGAGCAGCCCTGCAGAGAAGGACTTTGGGGTGCTGCTGGAGGAGAGGCTGGACATGAGCCAGCAATGTGCACTTGGCAGTCTAGAAAACAAATCCTGTCCTGGGCTGCATCGAAAGCAGCGTGGGCAGCAGGGAGAGGGAGGGGATTCTGCCCTTCTGCTCTGCTCTGGGGAGAGCCCACCTGGAGTGATGCATCCAGCTCTGGGCTCCTCAGCACCTGTTGGAGCAAGTCCAGAGGAGGGCCACAAATATGGAGCATCTCTCCTATGAAGACAGACTCAGAGAGCTGGGATTGTTCAGCCTGTAGAAGGGAAGGCTTCAGGGACACCTCATTGCAGCCTTTCAATACTTAAAGGGGGCTTATAAAAAAGGTGAGAGCAAACTTTTTAGCAGGGCCTGCTGGGATAGGACAAAGGGTAGTGGTTGTAAACTAAAAGGGGTTAAATTCAGACTAGATATAAGGAAGACATTTCTCATGGAGAGAGAGGTGAAACACTGGAACAGGTTGCCCAGAGAAGCTGTAGATGTCGCATCCTGGGGGACATTCAAGGCCAGGCTGAGCAGGGCTCTGGGCAATCTGGTCTAGTTGAAGATGACCCTGCTTAATGCAGGGAGGGTATTAGATTAGTTGGGCTTTCAAGGTCCCTTCCAACTCAGACTATTCTATCATTCTATGAAAAACATCAAGGCCCTGAAGCTGAGCTTCCGCACCAAGTTGATTTGAAGAATAAATTTTGAAAATATAAAAATAGGCTTTTAGCAGCCTGCCTGACAGAGGCAGAGACATTGTGTGGGCAAACTGTTCCAGAACACAGCTGTGCAATGGTTATTAAGAGCTGTACTTCCATAATAACAGTGCTGGGAGCTTTCCCTAGTAAAGAATGATAAGCAGGTTTCAGCTTCTTCCTTGCTGAGACCTGGAGGCAGCACTGTGCTTGGTTAGCTCTGGTGCATTATCCTGCAACAGCTAAGCAATATACTTTGAGTGAAGGTTGAATAATAGAATATTTTCTCTCCCCTCTCCCTCCCCCCCCACACCACTTTACTTTCAGAATCGCATCTTCCTTTGTTGGTTATTGTCATTATCAACTGATTTCCCCAACGACTGCTCTAACCATCATTTCTAGCTTGTGGGCATTAAGCAAAGATTGCTGCAGCATAATTGGATTAATTTAGAGACTGGCTTAGAACAGCATAATTGATTTGAATTTTATTCTGTTTTCTCTAGCCACTTTTTTTTCACTAAGAATCACAATGCCTGCATGGACTTGAGCCTCCTACAGGAAAAGCCTTCATGAGTGGGAGCCCCTCCTTGCTAAGTGGGTACCTTCACCCATGCTCCATGCATCCCTCCACTGGGGAGGGGTTCCTGCTGGGCTTCATGCCCCTTC
This sequence comes from Leptocoma aspasia, assembly GCA_013399835.1. Classification (NCBI taxonomy): domain Eukaryota; kingdom Metazoa; phylum Chordata; class Aves; order Passeriformes; family Nectariniidae; genus Leptocoma; species Leptocoma aspasia. The sequence goes on along the minus strand of VXAX01001085.1, from coordinate 449,076 downwards.
CTTCTGCCGCCCTTTGCAAGGGCTTCGGGTGCCAGAGGAGCCATGAACCGACTCACTTCTCCACCATCACTGCAGGGGTTGCTTTGTGCTGCAGGAAGGGTTTTGTTCTCTGGCACAGGGTCTGTCACTGCTGTGACATGTGGGGACTGGCCTGCCCAGCTGTCCCCACATGGAGCCCGCTTCAGGGATGCTCTGCGGCACACCTGGCTCTAACATCACAGGGGCCTTTCCAGGCATTTAGCTGCATTGCTGCCATATCCAGCAAGCAAACCTTGTGTCCTGCCATGGTTTCTGACTGGGTTTTGATTCTGTGTCTCACAGATGTGGGTGTGGAGTGCCCTGTGGACCCTGCAGCAGGGCCTGTGGGTGCCTGGTGAGGTCCCTGAAGCAGCATGCACTCACCAGGGATCCCCAAAACATGCTTCATGGTTCACTGCAAAGCTTTCTTTTTCTTTGCAAAACATCTTCTCTTGGTTTTCACAACACATCTTCGCTGATTGTTAGAGAATAAAAAGGTTTTTAATTATAAATTAGAATAATTATGAAAATCTCGACTGAGTAGCATGGCTGCAGACCATTTTCCTGAGTAGCTCTGAGCTCCCTGTGCCATTTCAGCTCCTCTCAGCTGACTGCAGAGGTTGGCAGAGGTGCTCAGTGTGTGCCCTTCCTGCTATGGGAAGGGGTTTCTCTGGGATATTTGGCCAGTGGTTACCTCAAAGATGGAGCTGCCCAGGACTGGATAGGATCCTAGTATGAGTCACTCAGGCTTGTACTACCTGTCACAACTTACACAGGGCACATGGGACTTTTGCATTCCCAACAAGCCCAAAGTTGCCATCATACTAATTTCAGCAGACCCAGGATGTCCTTGCCACACCTTTGGACAGCACCTGACTCTCATGTTCATGTGTGGCAGCACGCTGCTGTGACCACATCCCATCATGCCTTCTCAAAGTAGAAAAGGAAAAGGACACAGCTGTGTTACTTCTTCCCACTTCAGTGCCAAGAAACAACAGAACTAAAAGCAGTGCTGGTCCTTGCCTTTCCTATTGTTTTGGTGAAAGGCAGTGGTGCTGCCCAACACATAATTCAGTCCTCTGAAAGCCACTAAATTTTGTGTCTGCAGCAACCTGGTATCCTCTTTCCAAATAAATCAGAGATAGAAGGAATGGAGACATATCAAATCCCATTGCCCAGTGATGCAGGGCACTCCCTTGGAAAATCAGCTGCTCCTCAGCTGTCAGCATCTGCTGCAGGCATCAGCCTTGGGGTGCATGCCCCCTGCCTGCACTGCTGCCTGCAAGTGCCACAAGGCAAAAAAACACCTGTCCTCCTGCTTTTCCATACAAAACTGCATATGTGCACTTGCAGGTGGAATTCATACCATTTAGCATATAAAGGCCATGATCATTGTGGGAATGTTCATTAAAACATAGCTGCTATAAGGCACACAATAGATTTTCCCACTTCTCCTGCTTGGTATTGTCTTGTAATAAAGTTCTTGATGATTTAGTTGAGTTAGAGGAATATATCCACACTAACAGCCTTTTCCTTAGAGTAATGTTTTTCTGGAGTAACATCCAGCAAACTGATGCCCAGGAAGATTTTCCTTCCAATATCTGAGCAATAGTTCTTAGGGGTCAGCTTTGCCAGCTTTCACTAACCTTGCTACTTGTACTCCTCAGATGCCAAGATTGTCACAAACACTTCAATCTTTTGTGCTCTTAGCTCTCAGGCTTTTGTAGGAGACACACCTTTAATCGTTTGCCTCTTGGGTGTTGCTTCCAGCTTTCCACGTTCTCCCTGTGGCACAAAGCAAAGAAGAGAAAACGGGACTGCAGAAGCGATGCTGTTGGGCACACGCAGTGCCCCACAAAAAACTCCTCTTCCCAGTGCCTGGAAAACTTTATGTCTTGCCCATATCACCTATTCCTCCTCTTCTGTCTCAGTTAGTCACGCTCCCCTCCTTACACACACACCTATTCCATGCAGATGTTACAATTACGCAGGCTGTACCGCATCGGAAGATTTCTTTTCCCTCCTCCACAAACACCTAAACTTATCCCCAACTACCTAGCTAATCTGTCTGTAAGATCCAAATGTCCCCAGCGTTTGGGGGTGTTTGGGTTTGGGATTCTGATTCAGGCTTATCTAGAGAAAACATTGAAAGGTCACTGCAATTTAATTCATCCAGCAAATGAAGCTTGAAGGCGCTCGGTGCTACTGCAGGAATGTGCTGCCTGAAACCAATATCTACTTGCAAACCTGGTGGGACTAATTCAGGTCTGACAGAGTTTTCTGTAAGTATTGTTTTACTTTAAATATTCTCTTTACTTCTCATCACTTCTTTAAATTCCACCAAAGACAGGTCTTCTCACAAGATAATGCTTTGGCACCTCCACTCAACGATATTGACTTCCCAGTGGCAGCAGGGGAATAAACCAGGAGATTAAACTGTCCAATCAATTGCCCTCCTGCCTGTGTTATGTGTGTTATTTCCCACCGTGCACATTCAACATCACACTCTGTGACCATTAACGCAGTGAGTGCTGCTCGACAATGAAATGTTAGACAGCAGCATGCTAATAAAAGGTTTAATGAATAACATGATATCCTTATCAGCAGCTACAGAAGAGCTGGTCTGGGGAAACAGGGACTGTGTGCTGGAGCATGTTGTACATGAAACAGGGATGTCTCTGCTAATAAGCAAATGGTCCTTTTATCACAGGGCTGATGTGGAAACATCGACCTGGAGAGAAAACTGAGTTTGAGGGAAATATCCCCCTGGATTAGAGAGGTGCACAGAGCAGGCATTACCTCCCAACAACTTGCTTTTTGATGCTATATGGCTTAACATCTCAGCAGGAGATTAATGCCAAGAAAGTTAACAAGACTTCTTCTGCACTGCCAGGTTGCCAAGTGTTACTCCTTGCTCCCCAACTCTGCCATTCAAATCTTCAAATAGCTGCTCTATTCTGCTTTGTGAAACATGACACAAAACTGCACTTCCTCCCAAGGAGAGGTTTCAGCTTTGCAGGTGACCTGTTAAGGCTTCTCACTCCCAGCTGACACCCTTTCTCACTGATGCTCTTGTACTTGCCAGGCTAGAGAACTCCCATGGGCATCTTCTGGACAGCCTGGATTTGGCAAAGCTGGAGTTGTGAAAAAAGCAGCACCATTCTTTTGGCACAGACTCATTGCATGTCCAGGAAAGACTTGAACCAAAGGGAAAGACTGACTTCTGATGGGATGGGAACTAATTCATGCCCAAAAGAGCCTCACAGGGAGTGAGAAGCACTTATCCAGCCATGGGCAGGGCAGGGACATAGAGATGCCACCAACCAGGGTCTACACATACAACTGGCTCACCTTGTGACGTCCCTCTGGTGAGAAGTGAAGGGCTGAGGAAGGGCAGGGGGACATCAGCCACTTCCAGCTGGGCAGCTGAAGCTGCCCACTCCTGGCTGTCCTCTCTTGCACATTTTTTCTCAGGTTTTCAATGGGCCAAGTGGAGTTTCTTTCATTATGTCTCCTGCAAGATCACTGTGCAAGTTAATGGTGTGCTGCTGGGAAAGGGGCAGTTGACATATTGTCTGACCTCCTCTTTACCTTGTTTCACCTATTCATTTTTGTTTGCTTTGAATTAGCTGGTGAAGTCTCTTTATCACCATTATTTATAGGTTTTATGCATTTCCAGATGGCTGCTTTGTTCCTAGGCTGTACTTGTCTCTTAATCTAACTAATCATCTTATACGTTTTGAAGTCTTTTCATTCTTTCTCATAAATCAAATTTTGGACCTTGATGAATCCGTTTGCTGTGCTGATCTGAATTCTCTCTCTTTCATCAGATGTTCTTCATCTCATAAAGAAGTGAACAGGCTATTCCAGGTGTGCCTGTGAAAAGATTTCATCTATATATTCCAGTCTCATTATATATTTCTCTGGCTATTTTACCTTGTTATCCGGCATTGAAAGTACAACCCCCTAAGATTCTTTCCATGTTGTTTCTTTGCAGGTTTATTTGATAGCACGTCTTAGATTTTTCTATCCCCTTGTGAATTAGAATAGCTTTTCATTTTGATTACATTTTAATCCATAAATAGTATCTCATTTTCTCACTTTCTCCCTGTATTTTTTGTCTGGGTGAGTTCCATCCTATTTTTTCATGTCTTCTTTGTATTAGTAATTTCCCCCAATTTAATATATTTAATTAATTCAATTAATATATTCTTTATTCTCCCCTCAAGATAATTAGTAAAAGCATAAAAAAACAAATGCATGTTATTTAACAAATGTCTCTGCTAGTGTCCCTGCCAACCTCTAAGTGGTTACTTCCACCATTTGTTTCTAATGTTTAAATTTATTAAAAATGATGTGTGATCATCTCTTAACTCTAGTAAATGATGCTGAGATGAAGATTCGGTGAATATTCTCATAAAATATTCTACAAATAATTCCAAATATAACAGTAGGAGGAGGTCATATGAGATGACCATTCCAGTCTCTTTTGTCTGAATAACCTGTATTACACATGTTTTTTTCCCAGACCTGTTTGTTTTGTAATGTTGCTTCTACCTATTAACATTGACAAAAAGGGGTACTCAGAAAGGCATGGCATTTCGGTGCTTTGCATTATTGACTGTTTTATTTTTAAGTTTAATTTTGTGGCTCTGAAAGGACATTGCCTTTCAAAGGAAAAATAGATGGTCTTCCTTCTGTGACAAAATTACTTTTTCTATAAAAATAAATAAAAATTACTTTTTCTAGCTTCAGAAGCTCCGCAAAGCCTTTCCATGACTATTTGTGTTTACAGTTGTCATGGTTTAGGAATTTAGTGCTCCCACTGAAACCATGCTCCCCTTGTGCCCCTCGCTCACTTCCCATTCCCCCTCCAACTCTCCCCTGCGTCGACCAGAGAGGAGAAATGGAGACACAAAAGGCAAAGATCATGGCTTGAGATGAGAACAATTGACTGGAAACTGCAATGAGAGAAACAAATTAACAGTAACAGCAAGAATATTAATAACAAAAGTGTACAAGTGAGAGACAGAGTGATTCAAATGCAAAATGCTCACCACGGAATCCAACCCAACCACTCCATCCTTCCCCGATACGGAAAAGGAGGTGAGGTGGTATAGAATAATCTCCAGGTCCTAGCCAAGCCCTATCCTGGCTACTGCAGAAATCAGACCTGTCCTGGCCAGAACCACGACAGCAGAGAAATTAATCAAAATTCTGTTCCCTCTGCTATGGAAGTCGCCTCTGTGAAAGGTAAAATACTGGGTTTTACAGCATAAATCCGGGTCTTGTTTTTTGAAACGTGATTCAGTTTTTCCAATAACTTCTTGAAAAATTATTGAATTCTTCAATAGTTTTCCTTTTTATAAATTGTATGTACAAGAATAGAAAAAATTTGGAATGCAGTGTAAGCATACTGTCCCAGAATTGCAAAAAAGGGGCATTTTTCTGTTTCAAGAGGAACAAATTATCCCTGTTTCTCCATTAATCTTTGCATAAGCAACAAATTGGTGGACAAGCAGTTACTCATATTGCTTTAGTTTATCTCTTCCTGTGGAATTCCCTGCTTACAATATCCCAGACTTCACTCTATCAGAAATGGTCCCAAGGCTTTCAAAGACCTGCATGCTTGTGCAGAGAGCACCTCTTCCTCTTGGTGCTCCTGGATAGAGCAGGAAATCTGAAAATCCTGAACAATTTTTGCTGATCTTTAACCTTCTAGAAAGCCTTGGGCTTTGCAAATTTCTAAAGTTTACATCTGTGACGTGGTTTCTTAGCCCATACTACCAGAGACCAGTTGGGTTTTATTGATTCTCACCAACTAGTAGGAGAAGTAGGATACTTTCAGATCCCTGGGACACACCTCCCATCCTGATACCAAAGAACTTCTGCAAAATCTCTAAGCACTTGCAAAACAATTCCTTATCAATATTTCTTTTAATAATGGGGGGGTGAGGTGGGGCAGGAGTGTTCCTGTTCAATTAGAAACAGACTAAAACAGCCCACACATCTCACATTACTATTATTTGCTTTTTTAGAGATCACACCTGCATTTTGTGGAAGCAGCACACGGATATGACACCATTCCTTTGACCCTTTTTCTTTGTTATGGAAGATTTTTCTACACAGCTATTCAGCATCACAGCCATTCTCCATTCATCATTCATTTCACATCCTTTGTAACTTGTAAATTGAATTGCAGAATTGCTCACAAAGACACTGTAAAAAAGATGGTTCAAAGTGCATAAAGGTCTCAGCTGAGTATTCCCTGTCTGTACAGATAGTTGTGCTGAGGATAGTTTTGTAGAGCCTAAAAGAGAATCAAATATTTCCAAATGTTTGTTTCTGCAAAATCAAACTGACAGGAAAAAAACACAGTGTCAGAAATGCCTTGAATTAATGTAAAGAAAACAATGAGACTGAAAAAAATGTTACCATGGCGTGTGACTGTCAGTACACAACTAAAGTGATCCATAGGTAGTGAGAGGCCGTCAGGGCACATATATTTTAGACTTTAATTACACAGACCAAGTGGATCAGTCTGACCAAAAAAAAAAAAAAAAAAAAAAAAACAAAAAAAACCAACCAAAAAAAAAAACAACCACACTGTTCTCGCTCAATTCAGTGAGTATTTCCCTCTGAAGAGCTATTACTAAGTGATAGTGCATGATTTTGCTAGGGCAACTTGACCTTTTTGCTTGCTTCTCCCTGGTAACAAGCGAAGCCAATTAATCTCACATGTTGAGCTGATGAGTAATGGTTCCTTGTAGAAACAGTGGTGTCACATGCCAGTACATACATCAACATTAATCTCTATTAATCACACAGAGAACAATGACAGTTTACTGAATTTTGTTGTTCAGTAAGCTCCACACCAAACCCCTAGACTGCTGAAACATTGTTCTGGAAACAGAACTGCACTGTAAGTTGAAGAAATAGATGGAAAATCTGCCATACTGCACACAGACCTGCCTAAACCTGTGTTGAGCTTCAGTTCCAGCCCCACACAGCATAGTGACTGATTTGATTGGAAACCTGTACCACTCTTCCTCTGAGGTGCCACCTCACCTGTCTGCAGGCTGCCTTGTAAATGCAAGTGCACTCCTCAGCGCACACTTTTTTTTAATGCTCACATGCTCTCCTTTTTGAAAATTGTAAAATATTTAAGCTAGAAGAAAGAAAAGAAATGGGAACACATTCCCTAAAACTCCAGGAGCTGGCCTGCTCCTCTTGCACGTTGGCAGACGTTTCTTTTCTTACCTCCTCTGCGGTGAGCTCCTTTCAAATGTGAAATCCCCTTCTGGGTGCAGGGTGCAACTGCTGGCTAGTGCTCAGCTGGATGGCTCTGTCAGACAGAGCTGGCTGCCAGGGGCTGCCAACACCAAGCCAGAAACACACGCAGGACCTCAGCTTGTTCTTTAAAACACAGGGCACAGGAAAGCACTCTGCTAACCTGGACTCAGGGAAAGGAGAGTGATGGTCACAAAAAGAGGGACATTTTAAATGCAGCTGATAACTTTGCATTGCACTGTGTGCCTCTACACACAGGAATGGCTGGTAAGTCTCTCATTCCCCCAAGGGATGTTGTGAGCTGCTCCAGGCACGCTGCCCGAAGCTGCTGCTTCCCAGAGCTCCTGTGTTAACTCTGTAAGACCAGCAGCAAGCAGCTTTGGAAGTGAGCAGTCAATTTGCTGTATCAGTTGCCCTGGCAGTCTGATAATTGCAATGGTAAAAAGTGAGCCAGGGGATCCAGAAGGGTTTTTGGAACAGGCTTTCAGCAGGTTTCTGACTCCTGTTGTGGAACACCTTCAACATTCACAAAAGAGCAGTGGCCTAATTGTGAAAAACTGCTCTCAAAGGCCCTGTCTCCTGTTTGCTGTTTCATGTCATTTTGGTGAATTCTTCTTTAAAGGCATTTTCTTTCCATTTTCCTGAAGCACTATTCTGGCTTTGTACTTACGCCAACAGCCTTTGGGCTTTGTCTACAGAGTCTGGAATACTTTCATTCCCCTCTCCCCGAGCCAATCGTGTTCAAACGGTGCTTGTGGAGAGGTGCTAATGTGCTTTCCCAGGCCTCTTCAGACATGATTTAAAAGCTGGTACTTAAAAGCATAACACAGAGAAACGCATTTGCAAAAGATACATTTTTCTTCCAATTGGAGCAGAACTATCTAATTTTCTCTGAGAAACTGAGCCAGAAGTCATTTGACTTTGTGCATACTAGCTGAGTTATGATTTAATTGAGGATGTACTTTATCTTTGGGGTTTTTCTTAATCTTCTTTTTTCACTACTTCAAGTTCTGTAATGGCTCTCCTTTGGACTTTACCAGGCTTGCCTCACGTCCTCTCCACCTGTGGATCAGTAATGTGAGTAATGTGTGATGCATACTGAAACTGAAGTGGTTTATGTTCCATTTGGAAGATGGTGCCTTCCATTTTAGAAATAAAACTTTATCCTAGTTTTTCACTGTCAGTTCCAGATTTTCTGTAATATTCAGCTCTTCGGATATTTCATTCTTTCTTCTGAATAACTCTTTTAGACAATACATTTTCCTGTCTGTAACTGTACGTTCCTGTTTAACTAATACTTTAATATTCAATCTTCTGCAGAAAAATGCTATGCTATGGTCAAGTTTTCAACTTCCAGGGATTAAATAATCCATTCTTCCTTGCTTCACTGAAGGCTCGGTACTTACTGAACTCCTTTCTTGCTTCTACACCTTTGAATGTGCGGACAGTACTTTTTCTTGGGCTGAAGCTGTTCTCTTGCACTCTCCCAGCTACAGTGCAAGAGAGTGCCCCTACCTCTCTCCAGCTCCTTGATACACTGTGCTGAGGGGTCAAAGCCAAGTGGCCACTCAGTGGCATTGTTTTGGTGACCTTTCTTATCTTCTTGCCTGCCTTTAGTCTTTGGAGATAAACCACTGATTCCTTTCATATTCAGCCAGTTGAGTCAATGTTTTGGTGACTTGCTACTGTCTCATTATGGCACATCAGTAGATAAATACAGCTTAGCCCATGCTGGAGCTTGAGGCAGTGCCTGCTTGATCACAAGCATCTTGTGATGCCACAAGCAAACCGCTTATTATGAAAAAAATAAGACACCTACACGTTTAGGGGTTCTAAATCCCAACATGAAATCTATCAGCTTGGATCCTGATCTCAACCCTTACTGAAACTCTTCTGGCAAGGAGCAGGTCTGAAGATACCTTCAAGGGTCTGTGCTGAAATGATAAGCTGCGAATGTTGCCCTAACACTTTCCCTGAGACTAGTTTTCTTCAGGTCCTGGAGTATGTTGAGCCTGGAATAGAATAGGTTGAACTTCCGTATCAAACACTTCATAACACAAGGTGGAAGAGTTTGGAGAAAATGCCATCTGTACAGCCTAGCCTGAGAAGTGATAGAGAAGTCTCTCTCTGCAACCCCTGTTTCTGTAAACTTGCTAATCAGAGCTGCCTGACTGCATGAATTTCCCAGGATGACCTCATTAGGCAGGCTCTTCCACTGTCCCTTTTAAGGTGGCTACATGCCATGTATGTGAGCAGACATTGCTTATTTGGGAGCTAATGACCCATAATTTGTATGTAAGAAAGAGCTACTACAAAATACTTGCAAATAGAAATAATTTTCCCTGCTGTAATAAACTTCATGTGTTTGTGTCACAAATAGTGCAGTACCAGGGAGAGTGCCTCAAGTGCAAGCTTTTAATACAGGTATCTTTTGTTTGATAATGGATAGGGAGGATGTTATTCCCAAAGAAAAAACAAATTGATTTGTTTGGTTTAGTCAGCAATTTACTGAGTTAATTTACTTCCTGTATATGAACATGTTCACACTCCTGAGCAATTGCTACATCATTATTAATTGAATAAAGTAATAGGATGGAAAAAAGGATTTGGATGAAAGGTGCTTTATATGTGCAGAACATACAAGAATCTTGAGCTTTATTGTGCTGCATTTTTTAAATTGCTGTCCCCTCTGAATGCTTTTTTTTCCCACTGACAAGCTAGTTGCTAGATGCTGTAGTAACACAAGATCAAGTTTGCCCAGAGATGGGGCTCTGGTACAAAATGTTCTTTAGATTTAACAAGGTGGTATCTCCTAGGGCTTTGGGTCAGTGAGAAGATAAACAGCTGACAGACTGACAGTGGCATAAATTCCCAGTCAGATAGCTTGGAGCCTCTTCCCCAGCTGTGGGAGGTCTTTTTCTCCCACAATTGTGTCCTAGGCAGAATGGCACAATGAGAAACACACAGAAAACTGGCATCATTCCTAGGTGTAAGATGAGAAAAACCTGTTGGCTTCAATGGGGTTATAGAAGAGCATGGTATTTATCTCAAAAATAGAAAACTGAATAAAGAAGTATCTTTGGTAATATCATAAATGGAGGGGGGAAATGCCAATGTTTTTCTCTTAAGCAGAAATTATTATTAACTTTTTGGAATAAGCCTAGGGAAGATGGGTAGGAGGAAAAACTGTAACCCTGCAGGGCAACTGTGTGGAGGCTGTCACCTGATGGCCAGCTGAAGACCAGCTATTGTAGCTACTTCAGCCCTTTCCAGGAACAAAGTCTGAACCTCATATTATCATGGTAAATTCCTGAGCCACTCCAACTCCCCTGCAGCTGAAGGCCTTCGTGTGGCATATGAAGAGCAAAGGGTGTCTTTTTTCCTGTGCTGCATTGGGGTAGCTCTTTCTCATAGCAAGACTTAAATGTCTTGTTTTCCCAGTATTTCAACTTCAAAGTTAGTGGGTACCAAGAGATAGAAATGCAAGTGTTTGCTATTAAGTGTAAAAATGAAAAAGAAAAATAAGTAGATGGAGCTAATTGATCTACAACCTGCTTGCTTACAGTTTAGGAACCACTTGGAGAATAAGATAAGGGGATCTGAGTAGTACTGCTTTGAGAAAATAAAGAATGCACACAATGAGTAGTCACAGAAATTACAAGTGTTCGGAGGATGGATGTAGAAAGAAAACCATTGTCCTTGCCTACTGCACTGACTTCCCTAGCAACACAGGAAAAGTTTCCAGCACCTTAGATGGCTTTTTGTTCTGCACTGGAACAAGATTAATAGTCTCTCAAAATCACCAGGGACAGGACTGCCGGCCCAATGGTGTCTACCACCCACCAGCAAGGCATTGATTCTCTCTATGGCTCTGACCTGAGTGCTCTAACCATCCAGTTTCATGTGTAACATGGCAGTGAAGCCTGCTTAAACTTCCCAGTCAGCATCTTTGTAAACCAGGACATCCTTCTCTGGACTTTCTTAGGGGTAGAGAACCTTTCAAATCTTTTAGACTAGCATTTCTAACTTCTGAAACTACTCATGCTCAATTTTCACACAACTTTGGGCAGTCTATCGGGTGTTTAATCAATTTTCATTTCTAGCTGGGCTTTGAAAGGATGTTTTGCAATGTGTGCTGCAAGGATACAATGGCACTATCAGGCTAAAATAGTGAAATAGGATTTAACAGCAAATTTATTATAATAAAGATGAAACTTATGCATCTGCTGAGTCACTTCAAGAGACATTAATTAAAAGGAAAAATGCAAAGGTTGTTGCTGACATTTAATCTGTCACCTTGGTTTTAATGAGAACAGATAGCTAAGGACAGGAAAGAAGACCTGCCACAGGTGATGGTGTTCAGACAGGCAAACTCCCTGCTTCCACACTGTAGCCAGAGCTGTCTCAGCTGGAACTCTTTTGCACGTTTCATGCATGCTCTTGGGCTCTAAATGAACTGCCAGTTCTCCATTAAAACAAAATGCTCAAAAAAAGCCAATATGAAAAGGAGTGTTGGGTTCTGTTTAACAAAACTGTATGTCCGAAGTATCTGAAAGAGGGCAGTGGAAAATGAGTGAAATTTTTTTCCCTGCACTGATTCACCTCATGAAAGCCCCAGCGTGAAGCATCGTTAGATCTGCCCGGTGTGAATGCAGTCGGTCAGGTTACAGCATGGATAAGTAAGTCAATTGTGCACTCCCAAGCACTTTCATCTCTGTCGTGACCATTACATCACAAAAAGCACTTTGCCAAGAAGCAGCCTTCTCTTCTGGCTCCACTAATTAATTATTGGTCAAGGAGGGACAGCCTGTCAGCTCCCAAGCATCACGGCACCTGCTTTTTACTGAGCTACTTTCCTCTGAAATTGGCTGCACTTCAGAAAACGAGCTGAAGGCACACAAGGAGGCTGCAGCTCCTTGAAAAACTGCCTCCCTTCCCCTCCTTGCTTGTCCACCCTTCTGGCCTGAAACTGTTTCCCTACGGTAGAAGTGAGAAGGTTCCTTCATCACAATGAAGGAGAAGGAGCTGAAGGCAAACGGGTCTTTTGTGACACCTCTTGTTGATGCAGCCCCCACTGGTGCTTCTGAAGGATCACCTCAGTCCTGTGAATTCTGAAAATTGTTTTGTTTTGGTAAGGTTCCTTTGTTGCCAAAAAGAGCACTGACAACTCTGGGCATTCATTTAGTGGTATTTCAATCACTCAGCTTTCCTGACAATTTTTTGTTTGCTTGCTGTCAGCAGCTCCATTGCTATTAAGCAGTAAATGTGATAAGCAGTGTAGATAAGACTCCAGTCTTGTCCTTATCAAGACTGTGAGAAAAGCCCCAGTTATCACACAAATCTGCTTAAATAATTCTGCAGGTCCCATCGCTGAAATTGCTCATGTTCTTCACTGCAGTCTTTGTTCAGCTTTGTGCTATAACTCAGCCAGTGGCCTTTGAAAAAACCCAATAATTTAGAAATTAATCAGTTTTACAACTGATGTAACGTACACCAGAGCTCCTTTTACATCCTTAGCAGCACCCTATTTTGTTTTTAAAGAGACACTGCTAATGTGAGCCATGATGGAATTAATGGGGTAACCACATTCCCTCCCTCCCCTCCAAACCACCCTCCTCTGGATGTCAGCACCTGCACTGTGATCTGTAAATTCTAATTCTCACTTTTTAAAAAAATCCACAACTGACAAAGTTCACGGGTGACACTGACCATATTGCTGCCCTAACCTCCTCTTTCCATCAGCCACTCCCACCTCTCTCATGTGCTGTTTTCATAGGTAGGAATAGGCTAGCATCCATGTGAATAATTTACAAACAGCCCACTGCTTGTTCAAAAAGCACCTGAATCCCAGAAGGTGACTGTGGCTTAGGTGGACATTCGAGGTTTGTGTATAGCTGCCTGAGACCCACTTGTGGCCATCTGTTTTTTCTCTCAAGCTTAATTGCTATGTAAAGAGCAAAAGCACTTTGGCAAACCTCACAGTTTTCTCTAATCTATGTTGCAAGCTGCTGGAACTGTAGCTCTGTTGGTTTTTTATGAAAAAGATGCCATACATAGCAGCAACATGATACTAATGGCAACATGAGCAAATCATTTACCTGATTCCTGTCTGTTGTTTAAGTGGAAGCCAAAAACAGCACATCCCTTCCTGACCCCTGAAATTTGTTTCAAAAGCTCTGCAGTAACTTCGGCTCCCACTAAGAAGCTGGAAACATTATTAATAATATAAAGTCTTTAAAAAGAACCAGGCAAATTCACTAAACCCACTGACCTCTTGCTTAGTGAATCCTGTGGACTGCATGCTCATTACATATATGAGTCTGGCATTTCTGATGTTATTTAATTTACTGTTTCTCATGGCAAACAGACTGGGGCAAGAGAAGCTTCAGGGCTAGTTCTCAATGCAGTCTTTATAATGTGGCCTTCGCCACAGAATGCTGTGCAGAGTGTTAGTTCTGCATCAAATGACATGACAGACTGAATGGTGCCACAGGCATCAATCTGATGAGTGCTTTTCTGCATCTTTCTTTCCATAAAATGAAAAATACCAACCTCTCTGCTAACTCAGGGAGTCCCACAGCCACTCCCTAGCAGGTCCCCAGGACACTGGTCACCCCAGACTCAGAGCACACCCAGGCTGCCATCAGACTGGCCCTCCTGTGAAGCCCTGCTCTGTTTCAGAATATCTACACCAGCACTGAAGTTCAGATTATTCTTGATTCTCCCCACTTAGTGTGTATTGCTCAATACTGCCCAGCCAGGGTCTCTCTGCAGGAGCTAAACTGAAAGTGCTTCAGCCACTAAAGGGCTTTGAGTCCCTGGGAACACACAGCAGCTACTCTGTAGGAAAAGCTCCTGAAAGACAAATGTTGGACCCTCGGCACCATTTTGCTCTAATGCAGACAAGGCCATCCTTCACTGTTTGGGCTCTGATCCACCCTGTAGCCAAAGCGCTGCAATATGTGCAGGGCAAGCTTAGCAATGCATAAATCCTACCGACCTGGATGCATGACTGCAGAGGAAGTTACTGTGAAGTTAGTGAGTGGGACTGGGAACTTACTGTACTCTAACTCTTCCTGTAAGACCACTCATACTGATAATTCACTCCTCCCTGAAAAAGGCATATTCCCCTTCAACAAAAATTTAAATGCTACTTTACAGCACATTAAGATTCCCATGTTCATAAGACTCCAGACAACAGGAATGCTGGATGACTAAACGTTTATCTGAATGGACTTTCAGGAGGGATTTTGTTAAATGATTTTAAAATTCTGTGTGTTGACATTTGAAATTAAAGGAGATGTAATTTTTTTTCAAAAAAAACTACAGTTTACTGTTGAAATCTTAGTTCTGAATCGAAGAGCCAAAAAAAGAGCTTACCTTGGTTTAATGAACCATTTCAAGAATCTGAAACTACTGAATTTAGCTTAATTTTTTTTCTGAGAACAACACTGCAAATAAACCCCACAGAAATCATTCTGATATTATTTTTATCTCACTGTCCTTGATTTTCAGCCAAATGGATTAGGGGAACCCTTCAGACTGCAAAGCCTGTATTGAAGCAAATATAATACTTTGAGGTGAAATGTTACATTTACACAATGAAGTGTATTTAAGAAGCAATTTTTCCCAAAGCAGGCCAGGATCAAGCTTAACACCATTGGATTCATTTTTCATTTGTCTGGCTGCCTGACCATGTCTTTATTCAGTAAGTATGGTTTCATCTCAGACCCTTGGGTGCTTATGTTTGGTTTGAGAGAAAAAATATAATTTCCAAACTGCTGCCAGTTTATACTCTGTATTTCTTCCCATTTATAGAATGTTTTCTGCCTTGGTGTTCTGAGTGGGCAATGCCCCACACTAGCAAATGTCTTTTCAGCCTGAGCACGACTCCTGGGATTTGTTATACCAACATGGAGGCGGACATATGTTGATTTTTACCTCCAAACCCTTTGTAGACAAGCAATTTCTGAGCACGTGGTGTGGCCTGCAGTCAGTGCCAGCCCCTGGGATTGGCAGCTTGGTCAGATCTCTACACAGGGACAGTTTTCAGTGTAAATTTGCATCTGACCTGGAAAAAGTTGAAATCTAACTATACAGGTTGTTGCCATAAGGCTCCAGTTTTGCTAAGTGTTAATATGTATACCTGGGTCTCATTTGCAAATCAAAGAGCCAAGTAGCTAAGAGTTTCTTGCTTGCCAGAGTTACTCTCCCCTCCACCAGCCCCAGGACTCTGGCAATAAACAGACCCAGAAGGACATAAATACCTTTGTACATAACAAGCTTTCTTTTTCAGGGTAGATTTGCACATACTACCTCAAAATTTAGTTTAGCTATAATTGGAAGGTGACTTGTATGCTGTTTGTTACGACTGTGCTCTTGCAACTTGATGCAAGAGATTACAAAGATACAAATTCGTTGCTGTGACTCTCAGCAAAATTACAAAGACACAACCTGATGTCCAACAGAAGAGGAAATACCAGAGCTGTAACTCACAGCAATGTTATTTCCACACAAAAAGGATGTAGAGTGTTCACAAATGATCACCACAATAGCTATCATCATAGTAGCTCTATTACATCTTCTGTGATTTTCTTCATTTCCTTTTTCTTTTTTTAATCTAACTCTTGTGATTTTCCGACCTGAGTAACTCCCCCTGAAATAATTTGGAAAATCAGCATTAATATAAAAGTACATCCTGCTTGCAATATGTTATATAATTTATATAAATAGTTTGTAGAAAACTCTAAATCCCCCCTTTGATACCTTCTTATACAGAAGAGGATAAGTACACAGAAAATATTATATTTATGTAATGTATACACATGGCTTCTGTTCTAATAGATCATTAATATTTTGCACATGCACATGACCACTTTAGTCACAAATTACTTGAGGGAAAAACTACTGCATCTGCTGTCATTGATACAATTATATTATCCTTCCCTTCTGCATTGTTACCTGCAGTATAATTTCTTAGCTCTGAGAACCTTGTTCTGACCAGCTGCCCCAAACAGAATTGGTTGCAGTCATGTAAATAGAAGTTCAGCTTAATTATTTTCCTATTTGAAAAACCACTTTTACCTGAAGCAAGAGATGCTTCATTTCCCTTTCCTGTTTTCCCTCCCTTCAGCTACAAAAATAATTATCTCCATGACAAGTACTAAAATTTTGCTATCTGCCTCTCTCTCCCTTCAAAAACACACTCAGCAGCACTTTGTGACAATTGATCAAAAGTATTACAATAATAGTGTTCAACACAGTCTTCACAGACATATTCACTTATCCATCTCAGGGATTTCTGTCTGCTATGAGAGCTGAAGAGTGGGAGTCAGGCTTCCTTTTGTTCCTGCCACCGTCTCCAAGGCAAGCTTTTATAACCATCTCCACAGTGTACACACACCCGAGGTGGCCAAAGCTCATGGTCACCATCACCTTTCTTTCCCTTTTTGTGTCACCTTCTTTTAGGTAGACTCCTCTTTTTAACACATAGAGCTCACCTCCAGCCTGATGCCACATTTTTAGGCACATCCTCTGCAAAAACTTCCAATTCTCTACTTGGTCCCTTCCACACAGATGGGGATGGCGTTTTGTACCAGTTTGCAGCTAAAACGGCTGACTGGGACACCAGGGTGAAACTATAAAATTACAGCTTTAGTACAGGTTCTTACTGCCTCTGGCCATATATTGTTTCTTTGGACATTGGTGAACTAAATTAACCATGTTGAACTAATTTAACAGCTTCTCCATCTGTAAAACACAGGTACAAAAGCATGCATAAACTCTTATCCCTATTATTGCTGATCCCAAAAGAGTCTTGTGAAGCTGAATGTATTTGAAGAGTGCTTATTGACACTCAGCTGAGGCATTCTAGTGACCTGTAAAATAGCTTCTGGATTAGATGACACAAATCCTAAACCAAATTCATCGTGGCAGTACAACTGAGATGCTAAAATAATCAAAACAAATCAACAACAAAAACACAATTCTAGGAGTTATTCTGTTGTGAGCCTAAAGTAGAAGGTATATCCTTTCCCCTTTAACAGCTCTGGGATTCAAAATATTCAATCTTTTCTCAGATTTCAGATTTTAAAAAAATCCTAAAGTATTGCACTTAAATCTGCTTTTCTTGCTTTACAAAGTAGGTCTTGGTGAGCAGTGCAAGCAACTGGCTATTACTTTCTAAAAACATTTAAGCATATTTAAGAAATTTAAAACTAATTGAAGAAGTGAAACAGGGGCATGCTTTGTCTCCCACATTTGCCATGCCACTGCCACTGAAGCTGCCATCCGTGAACAGAAGCAATAGCAACACTAGTGTGATGGATTGGAAAAAAATGGGTAAACACACCTGCAAAGCATTTAATCATACTCCTCTGAAAATTTTGGGACTTCAGATGGTAATTTCATTTGAAACAGGACCAGGTCCAAGTAGAAAATTAAATTTTTATACTGGAAGACTGATCAGGCTGCACCCACACACACACCTGTATAAAGAGAGCTCCTCACAGAAAGCCATATAAATGTGTTTTAATTGCAGTAGAAAGGCTTGATTGTAAACCAAACTCAATTGTATTTATTCCAAGCAAGCCCAGGAGGAAGAGTAAGAAGGAATGGTTGCTATCCCACTCTTCTACAGGCATGGACATGAAACAAAGCTGCCAATTTACCTTTTGTGGCCCACTTCTAGAGGCGAGGGTCCTCAGGGGGATTGGAATGGTGCCTGCAGCCTCCCTGCTGCAGCTGTGGGAGTCAGGAATGGCACACACGACAGGGTGTTCAACGATCAGGAGCACGAAGCAGCGCCAAAACAACAGCACTGAGAGAAAAAGGCTGGAGCCAGAGCCCCAGTTTTCAACAAAAGTTCTGCCAAGACTGCACCAATTTGATCTTGTCCAAACCAGTTAACTGCTCCGTGCAAACTTTTCCCCATCTGTTTAGAAAACTGGAATTATATTATTTTTAATGGTAAGTGGCATGGACCCCATAAATAACATTCTGCTACTGATCTTCAATATTACTCTCCACTATCATCAGTGAAGTAAGGAAACTGCAACTTAGTGGAACTGGGGGGTGGAGGAGATGGAATACTGTTTAATATTTTGGAATTATTTAAAATGGAATTACACCTGTCCAGTCATGCTCACTCTTCACGTCTGGGGATGTACAACTAATCTCCAGTGCAAGCTGAAAGGTAACCTCTGAAGATAACAGTACCACATCAGTTTGTGAATAGATGTGAGATCCTAATCTCCACAGCCTTGTCAAATAACTTGGGAATTAGAGAGGGTGGAAAAAGAAAGAAATACATACCTCTGGGTATTTTAACACAGATTATTTTGAGGAAATACAAGCCATATGCAGGTGGGATAAATCCATGCTAAATAAATAAACAGAACTGGCACAGAAAAGTAACTGCACAAAAATCTCATGCCAGGGGAAATAGTTCCAGGCTATCTGTGCTGTCAAGCAGCAAAAAATGAAAATAAAAAGGTCTTGCTGTATGAGAAAGACAAGTGGTTTCAAATAGTTTCTTAATACTGATACAAACAAGGTCAGATATTGTGATGCCTGTCTCGCTTCCAGATTTCAGTGGGAGAGCAGAGGGGAGTGGTTCTTGGAGACCACGCAAGAAGCAGTGCCGAAATGGAGCTGAGAAGGACATGAGCAAGGTCCTGTTTGTTTGTCTTTACATAATGCAAGACAAACAGAATATGAAATGAAATTAGACGGCAATGTACTTAAATTGCCAATTACTTCTTCATTGCTATCTTGAAAACCAAACACTTCAAGAGCAATGAATTGTTCCCATGAAACTTGATCGATTTTGTAGTGATTGTAAGCAATAATTAGTAAAAACCACGAAATGCATATACACGTACAAAGAGAATCTCCCTAATAGCTACAGATACTATAGGCAGAACTATGTTCTGCATTCTCTGAGACAGAGTTGGCTCCTTGCAGAGACAAGGGGCTACCTGGGACTGACAGTTTTTACCAAGTTTGACCTAACAAATTCCTGCACTTGGTCTACTAACTGAGAAAAGAAACTGGTTAATACACACATAATCCTTGGTTCGGTATTAAGAGGCAAAAATTATGACAGATGCCAGAACTAGCCAGAATTTTCCCCAGGAGGAAGGGAAGTAAATATTAAAAAAAAATACACCAAAAATTAAAATTAATGAATGCCAGNACGAGCGCGATGTGCATTTTGTTTGCCTGGTGGAGCGGCATCCTGCGGCGGTGTACATGCGGTGTACGCGCGGGCAGAGCCTGAGCACTCACGCCGGCATCCAAAGGCTCAACATTCCCCCAGGCGCCCGCTCGCAGATCGGAGAAATCAAGCAGGGTGATGATGTCTCTGCCCGACCGTCTGTGAACGCCGCTCCCCACTTTGCCCCCCGAGGGGTCCCGGCAGCCCCGGCACACACGAACCCCGCCAGCGCTCGGGACAGGGTCCGAGCCAAGCCGCGCTCCGCCGGGGCCCCGTCCCCGCGCTCGGCGGGCTGCCGGCACCGCTCCCGCCGCCCCGACGGGCTCCGGCTGCGCCGGGCTGGGGCAGAAACTCGGGAAAGGGGCTCTCCCCGCCTCGGGAAGCGCCTGGCACGCCCCGCGGGCTCGCTGACAGCGCTCACCTGCCGGCTGCACGGAGCCACCCGCGGGCTCGGAGCGGAGAAGAAAACTCAGCCGGGAGCGCAGCGCAGGCAGCACAGGTCCGGCGCCCGGGAGAGCGCGTTCGCCGCCCCAAAGCGCGTCACGGTCGGGCTCGGGCTGAGCGCTTGGGCAACTCAGGCCAGCTGCCCGGGCAGCGGGGCCCGCGCTGCCCCCATGAGGGAGGGGGCTGCTGGTTAGAGACAGGAATGAAAGGTGAGCGCCGCTGCCCGGCCAGGNGAGAAGGGCTGCGGGCGGCGCCCGCTGGGCGAGGGAATGGCTCTGGGTAGCGGCAACTCCGCCGCTGGCCGGCGGCACCGTGCGCGAAGTTGCCGGGTCCCGTCCGTGCCCGGGCCGTGCGCGGAGCGAGGGGCGCTGCCAGAGCCAGGGCGAAGCGCGGCCGCCCCGCCCCGTCCCTGCTCCTGCCCCGGCCTGGGGCGCTGCCGGGCCGGCACTGCCCGCGCTGCGGAGCGCAGCGAGCGCGGCCCTGCGGAAGGTAACGGGGCTGGGCGGCGGCGGCGGCGCCGGGAGATGTGCCGGGGCGCTGCCCCGCCCGGGCTGCCCCGGAGCGCTGCTTTGCTCGCTTGCCTGCTTGGGGATTTGGGGTGGCGATTCGCTTTCGTTACAGAAGCGGGGTGTGCCCGTGCACGGAGCTGCGCAGGGCGCCCAGATTCTGTAGTTTTTGCTTAGGCAGAGCTCCCGCTGCTTTCCCGGGTCTTTCTCAAGGTTTACACAAAATTAAATTCTTAGTCAGGCTGCAACATCTCTTGAATAATATGTTTAGCTAGCGCGATTATGAGTTTCGGTTTGGATCCTAGGCAAAATTTGCTCTGAATAGGCAAGGCAGTCATAGTTAATGTTTGCTAAATAAATTACTATCAATTTGAGTGCATATTATTAGTATGATCAGACCGTAAATTCTGAAAGAATATGAAGGGGCTGTCTTGGTTCAGATCTACACTGTATGGTTTGAATATTCCAGCTTTGGCACTGATCCTGAAAACAGTGGTTAAGGTTTGTCCCGAAGAAGAAGGTACCTGGCCATAAAACCCTTGACAAACCTGATCACTTCTAGTGGAGTCTTTCTGAAAATGCAATCTCTCCTTTCTTTGAAGCGCTTGTGCAGTGGATACTTTTGCAAGAACTTCTTACTGCATCTTTCTCACCAGGGTAAAATTGGATAGGTCCATAAAAAGTGGCAAACCTCAACCTGAGGGCATTTTTTTAGTTCAGCCTAAAGCACCAAAGTTACTTCAGAAAAAAAGCTACCTTTTGAGTCTGCTTATCCCTCCCCTGGCTGTTTCCACGGTTCTGAAATGACTTGAGGGTGACCTTCAGAGAAAGAAGTCAGCTTTGCTCAGAGAATTTCAAACCTTTTATTTGCCTTTCTTAAGGCTTCTCTAAAACAAGCAAGCAGAGCATTTGGAAGGAAACCTATGATTGAATATTCAGCAATTCATTTCCTTTGGGTAAAAGCTGATAGATGTTTTCACTTGTTTTGGAAAGCTTTTTAGCCAAGCAAGAAAGATCTGATTTGACACTGCTAAAGTAAATCATGAGGTAGGGCAAAGGAGGGTACTATTTTTTTGGTACATCACTCCTGGTGTGAGGAAATGGGTTAGAAACTGGGTGAACTGTTGCGGGGCTTTTTCCATTATACTTTTATTTTGATGGGTTAACCAGTGTTATCAGTTTCTGTGAAAACTCAAGACTCCTGCCTTTTAAAAAACATTAGTAATATCACCGGATATTTTCAGGCAGGGCATATCTGAGACACTGTGGCACTCGCCAAGAGATTAACAGCACTTGGCCTTGTGCCTCTGGGCTTGTGCCTAATAATACATCGCAGGAGCACTGCATTAACTGTCAATAAATGTTTGCTGTCACTTCGGGCTTAAGTACAGAGTGGCTTTAAAACAGCACAGAAAGGAAAGTTTCAGCTCAGTTTTTAAATGTGACACAGCCCTTTGTATGACTAGCTCTTGGTGACTGGATCTATTGTCAGGGTCCCCATTAATATAGCCCAGCTTTGTTTATGTGGCTTTGGTTTTGGAGACCTAAAACATGTGAGTTTATTTCTTTAATTTCCCCTTAGTGGCTCCGTGTTGATAAAACACATGAGAGAAGGGTTTCATTAGAATTGCATTTCTTTGCTGAACTTAGGCAGGACTGTGATGGCCGTATTCGTATTTCCCTTTCAAAACTCATTATGTGTGATTCTTTTTAGTCAGAAAGAAATCCTTTTAAATGCCTGACTATGATTTCAGGACACTGTGAGAAATTACCCCCAGGTAATCAGATTGTGCCTTGCACTGAACCCAGCACTGTCTGCAGTCAGACAGGATCAGTAATCAAGCCAGTGTTGGATGGATTTTTAGGCACTGTGTAAACCCTTGAACTTCTCCAGCACAAAACCAGACTAACTGGAGAAGCTAGAGCCAGAGAAGCCGCTGTGAACTGATGATGCTGTAGATGTAGCTGTGCTAATATTGTGCACTGGTACTCTTGGTACTGGGTGAGTACCCAGATGGGGAATTATTCCAGAGTATTGTCTTCTGGATGTTCGGCATAGCTTTTAGCTTGTGAACTTGCATGCACACAGCTATTTGATTGCTTGTTTTGAGCAACCGGGGGAAAGACTGAGATGGATTTGATCCCTATGTCCTCAGATTGTTTGCAAGAAAGAAAAAGAGGCAGCATTTTAAGACTGAATGAATGACAAAAATAAATGTTCAATTTAAATGATATTAAGAGAAGAAACAGGAAAGTGGAGATAGTGGAAACTCCTAATTTTTTAAATGCCTGAGTGATTAAGGAGCCTTTCTCTTATTTTAAAAATGACATGGGCAATCAAGGACCAGAGTGTTAAACCTGTGATACAGACGGGTTTCAGAAGAGGGTTCAAAAACTTTCAGATGCCTGTAGGTGATAAGGATTATTTCTTTTCAAACGTTTTGCAGCTCTACTAAAAACATGAAGAAGCCTATCAGCTCTGGTGCAGTACCTCTTTAAGTACTCAGTGTGCCTTGAATTGCATGGAGTAACTTATTTGCTCAGTTAAGACATTAATTTTGAGTTACCTGACTTGCGTGTTTCCCTACTCAGATGAATGTCTTCAGCAGATTATAAGAGGTGTCATAAATAGCCAAGGGACTTTAATGCTTTGTTTGCATCAGGCATTTTTAAGAACCAATTAATTAAACCTGACAACTTTAAGTTCCTTGGTGCTGCTTCCCTGCTGTATGCTGCTTCTGCGCTACACGCACGTTCCGTTTCAAGAGGCAGTTTAGCCCCATGGAAGGTCAGGGTCTCTTGCTTCTGTTCCTCTTGTGTAGTTTCTTTGCCTGTGGGAGACTTTTTCCTTGCTCCTCACTTAGTTTTGTTCTTCACTGGACCAAGATACAAATGCAAATTAAGATTTTGTTCGCTGTGATTAGACAGTGAGCTGAGTGAAAAAAACAATGTTGGTGAAGGCTCTGGTGCTGGTTATAGTGCCTGATGAAAGACCAGTGGCTTTTCCCTGACTTCCCAGCAGAGAGGATGGACACTCCCTCTGTTGTTCAGGATGAGAGAGGGGCTAGAGTCATTCTGCTTTCTTAATACTGTCCTTCTTCCCTTGCCAACTCAAAAATCACCTGTGACGGTTTACTGAATGCTGATGTGCTTTAGGATGAGTGCTTTACATCTTCAAACTTCCAGTGCTTTCACTAACCTTAGGTGCATGAACAGCAACCTCTGGAACATTTTTCTTCTTATTAAATATTTAAAATCTCTTTGTTTTTTCACCCTGGAATTAAGATACAAAGTATGCAGTCTCCCAGCTTCTTAAAATGAACTGGCATCTTTGATAATTGTTCAGGTTCTACCAACAAATTTGCCATTTCACAACCATTTGGTGATAAACTCTAAATCTTTAAAGCAAGTCAGAGGTTTGTGGTATTTTTTCCAAGTGACAAAAAAGCTAAAGGAGGAACTTCAATTACTATAATTGAATTAAGCCACTATAGTCTATTCCTATTCCTGAGCAGAAAAGGTCCCAAATAATTTCTTTCTTCTTCTCTTTCAGGGTTCTAAATAACTACTTTTAAAATAAGGATAATTAAGACTGTGATGCCAGCTATCGGTCAAAATAAATGTAAAACCACTATGTTTGCAGGATATCTACAGAAAAAATAGTTCTCTATGCTCTGTGCTTGGTCAACCAGTGTCTTTCTGAGCTCTCAGTAGAATTTGTGATGCTTGTTGAAAACAAGAGATTTAACTAAAGTGTGCTCAATTAGAGCTCTGCACAAGTTGCAGGAGATAAATCAATGTTTGACAAATGGGAAAGGATATGAGCATTTAAAAGGAAAAACATACTCAAGAGTCTAGGAATATTAAAGCAACCAAGATGAAACAAAAATAAAGTGTTAAAAATTTATCCTTTCAGTGTTGTTTCAAGAAGAAGAATTATACATGTTGGTGTTTATGAAGATTATTCTCATCTTCTTATTCAGAGCTTTGTGTTTCTTGAAGATACAAATAATATTTGGACTGAGATGGTACCCACAAGAAGCACTTTGTAAATATTAATGTTGTGGGGGATTTTTGGCAATTGAGTTAGAGCTGTTTGTCTCAGCCTATAAATGGTTCCTATAAATGGTTCTGTGAACAAAATAAATAGACTGATACCAACTGAGCAGGCAGTAATGGGTAAGATCCATCTTTGTCTGTGTGCAGAGCAGTGCCAGGATGCCTACTTGTGAACGAGAGCAGTTGGGGCCATGCTGGTGCTGCCTCAACTCCATCGCTCCTTAGGGGAAAAGGGTGCTGACACACAGGAGGATCATAGAATCATTTAGGTTGCAAAAGACCTTTAAGATCATGAAGTCTGACTCTTAACACTGCCAAGCCCACTACTACGCTGGCATTGTTTAGGATGCCTGGGATTTGAGCATGGTCCTCTGGGAACGACGGAGAGGATTTATAAACGTGTTTATTTGTTTATTATATATTTTGTTTATTATATATTTCTTGCCATCTTGCAATGTTTGCTGGGGTTTCTTTTAATGTTTCTAGTCAGACACATTCTTGGGATGGACTGACAATGTGACAGGTTTCCTAGATGTACAATGTAGCAGTTGTGTGTTGGCTGTGAACTGGATTCCTCACTCATCATTTTGTGCACATTTGCCCCACTGCCTCACTTAGTTACAAGACATCTGTGATTTTAAAATGTTTAAGGAGAAACTGGATAGATTAAGGAAAAAGGAGGAGAAGTAAACCAGATTTAGGATAAACCATCCTCCAGGGATTTGGCACAGCTGTGAGAATAACTTTTTTGTGCCTAGCCCTGTACCCCTGAAAACAAAACCTAACTTCTTCAACTCTAGCACAGTTCTGAGACTTAGGGATTTTATCTGTCCAGGGTGTTGAACAGAACTGAATCCTGACATGGAAGCTCGTTTCCACTCACTTTTTAATTTCTTGAGTTAAAACTGGACCTACACTACTACTTTTAAATGTTTGTCACATCAAACCAGCTTTGAATCAAGGAAAATACTGCTTGGATGCCCATTTGTCTGAAAATGGGTATGTCTTAGTGCAGATCTGCTTACTGTGGTGACTTCGAGGGTGTAAACATTTGCATCCTTTCAGAGTCTTTCACTTTTGCCTTCTCTTCCCCCTTGGTCCCTCCCTTGCTGTGGTAGTACATGGATTGTGAGCCCTGGTTTCTGTGCTGTGTACCATTCCTGGTTTAGGTGGCTTTGGCACTGCTGGGCTGTTGCTGGCCTGAGCTGGAAGGAGTTCATTCACAGCTAAACTCTGTATTTGTTTACAGCTGAAGCAACTGAACTGCATGAGCAACAATGTAAGAACACCACATTCAGAGTCAACAAGAATGGAAATGTGCTGGTTTAACCACACAAGTGATGTAGATCAATGAAGAGACCAATATGTGATTCCCATTAATGGGTCTGGGTCATGTTGTTTGCATGAGTGGTGTAAGGCAGTGTCAGCCAGGAACCTGTCCCTCTGTCTGAAGGTGGTTATCATAATGATGGACAGGTTTTTGCAGAGTATAGAAAAAAATCTCAAGGATTTTGTTTGGTTTTGGACTTTGGGTTTCTTTTTTAGGAGAGGGGGTTAATATGTTTCTAAGAATAAGAACATGCTGGTTTGGAAATGAGGTGGAAACAATTGCTAGAGAAAGTGCATTGTCAGCAGTGTGAATCATTGAATGTTCTAAATAATAGGATGAAGGATAGACTGAGCTTGAGGGAAGATCAGGGGTTTTTGAACTTCTCAGAGTGACATGTGAGAATCCTAGGTACTCCATGCTGAACAGATTGTAACAGACCTGAGGAAAAATAGTTGTTTTCCTTCAGATTATGAGTGCAATTTTTTTCAGCTGGTAAAGCCAGGAAGCTAGAGCCTCTATGGAGACTCTGCAATCACAATATAAATTAATTTAACAAAACTCTGAATGAAACTCAAGCCTCTTTACAGCTTTCCTAACATTATTCCAAGACTAAAGTCTGTATGGGTTAAAATTCTACTTCATTCTGACCTGTCAGGATGAAAATTTTACTTGGTTCTGACAAATAAAATCTCTTCCCTCACAAACTGCCTTTGATAATGTTCCGAAGTTAAGGAAGAGATACTTGAAAAAGCAGATATTTCCCAGGGCATGGAGCACATCTCATAAACTTTAGTTTCTAATTCTGACATTCAGAAATGATTGCTTTTGGAGCTCACTATAATGTGCTTCTAGTTAATGAAGATGATGGTAGACCATCAAGACTGATTCTTGCCATGAAATTACAGTTATACTGTGATGGCAGAGACCTGCTACGTGCCTCCACGGACAGTCTAGTACCACTTTGTTCCCATTACTGGACCTTTTGCCACCTTTTCAGACTGCAAGACCTTGTTGTTCAGTTGAGCTGTTAAAGCTGATTACAGTAATGCACACTGATGTACACTAATGCATGTTGATTGCAATAATGCATATTGACATATTTCTGAACTTAACCTCTGTGCTCAGAGCAATGACCAGCCTTACCTGCCAGGCTTAAGCAATCAGTGAAGCCACAAGAGGCTTGTCTGTGGTTTCTATTGATGTGCACGGGTATGCTAACTTCGAATGGTATCATTTATATGATGGCTTTCACTGTACAGGAGCACACAGTAAAATCATGACCCTGTTACGTTTAATCAGACACAGTTTCTGTGGCAGTACTCAAATTAATATATTCAGTCTAAGTTCCCAGCTAAGTTTTAGGGTTTTTTCCAGCTTGCATTCAGTTGAACTCGTGTTCATTGTTTAAGGGAAAGTTATACCAATTCCTTAAGAAAGGCCCCTCTATTCAGCCCACAAGAAGGCAGGAACAACTCTAGTCACACCAGTTCTGGTTCAGATAAGGTGGATTTGTTTTAAGTTCTGTACCTAAAATAATTTTATTGCTGTGTTCTTGTCTATTGTGCTTTTCAAGGTCATTTATTCAGACTTTGAGGAGTAGTTTTTAGTGTTATTATATACTGTAAAGTCATCAAAGGTGTTTCAGGAAGGACTTTTCTGAGTATGACTTTAAAGCCTGCAAAAACCTTTACAAATATACACGGATTAAGGAAGCTGATCAGGGTTACATATGAAAGAGAGAAAATAAGAGAAACTTTTAAGAGTCTTTTCATGACAAGTTTAAGTAGTATAGAAGGAGGTATAAGGCTCCATTTCATATCTCCTGATTTAGAAAAAAAGGTTGAGTCCTGTAAGGCTGGGAAATGCACAGCATACACAAGAAGCTGTGTTTTCTTTATCCACCAGAAGCAGTATACTCTCCAGGCTTTAGAGAGTCCCAGCATTCTGTGATTGTAGATCGTGAATATCCTCTTTTGAGTGTATATTCTTCAATGTAAATGTCACTAAAATATTTCTCAGTTTAATATTGCATTTAGTGTTTCCCTAAAAGCATGATTTTCAGCTCAGCTTCTTCTGGTGGTAGTATGAGGCTTCACACCATGAAGGCTTCCTCTGGCAGCAGAGGGACCAGAATTTGTTCTGCAGACTGCTGTTCAGGGCTCTTAATTGGGAGCAATTCCTGGCTGCATGGCAGGGAAATGTTCTTCTTGGCTGAGGTAAATCAAAGGAGCCTGTCCAGACCTACCTTTGTGTAAATGAGAGCATGCCTCAGTCCTAGGTGTTTGTACTTGTACAGTGGTCTAGAGTTAAAACCCTCAGAGTTATGGATGAATAATATATTACCCTTGGACTAAGCAAGAGTACAACTTCTGATTTGATTTCTTTTCTAGCTTTAAAATAAAAAAAATGTGAAAAGAGCTTACATTCAATGTCTAATCCTGACAGACTTCACCCTTAGAATCATAGAATGTCTTGAGTTGGAAGGAATCCACAAGGATCATTGAGTCCATGGAAGCAATTTGTTCTATGGCTTCTCAATTTCCACTGCAATCTGCTGGTGTTCTTGCCTAATTACTTTTCAGTTAAAATAGGTGATTCTCACTTGGCTTTCTTCCTCTACTCTGAGTTCCAAGATGATGGTTCCCCACTTGGGTCAAGTGAGAGCAACCTCAGGACTGCCCAGCTTGGTCTGTTTGTAGACACATATGGTCAGGGATGCACTTTCCATCTGGAAGTAATTTTGGCAAGCTCTGCTTTTCTCCTGCAGGAAGGGAATCAGCATAAATACCTTCAAAGCATGCACTGACTTGGACTTGGCACCACAATACTATGTTTTCTGTAGGTGAAAATTTTAGCTGAGCAATTGCAACCAAAGATTCTCTGCACTATCCTAGTGGCATTGGATAATAGAATAGTATGAGCTGGAAGGGACCCTTCATGAGTAATTCACATAAACTACTGAGTGTATTGGTGTCCTGAAGCTGATGGGTTCACAAAAAGTAAGGGGTTTCAAGAGTGGGTCCTTATAGAACATTGAAAAGCCTTTTCTTTATCAAATCTCATACATTCTCTTTTATTTATCAAATCTCATCCATTCTAATGACTAGTTCACGGTTCTTGTGCTTTGTCATGTTAATAAGTGCAGTGAATCATTTTTAATAACCATTGCATTTCTCTGTAAGCTCTGATAGCATCTGTGGGAGACTGTGACAAATAATACCTGTTCAAATGCTGCACATGTGGATATGCATGCTTTTTTGTTTCATATCAAACATGGCTCCTTGTTCAACAACCTACTACAATTCTAAATACTGGAAATTTTTTTTTAAGATTGTCTAGAATTTATTTATTCCTCAAACGAAGGGATTCACCTTTAGCTTAAGTGAGAGAAGACTGATGTATGATCCAAAACTCATACTTTGATACTTTTTAATAAACTGGACTAATTGAGCTACTTATAAAAAAGTGTTATAAGGGGGGCACATTGCTCTATGCATGCATCAGCGTGAAGAACCAAAGTCAGATGAGGATTTGTCATGTACAGTGGCAGCCATCTGAATCTTTTCTGAAGCCTCTGGAGTCAGCATTTCTCTGGGCTCTTCTTGCTTCCTTCTTGGTCAAGAAGATTTTTCAAGCACATTCAGACTATCAAAGTTAAGTGACATGATTCCTTCCTCACCTTTTTGCTTCCTTGGCATCCTTTATACCACTCTTGGCAGTCTCAAAAGTGGACCATTATTAAAGAGAAAAAATAATTGTACCACCAAAAGATCCTACTCTACAATTTTTAAGTTATTCTATGCATCACTGGAGATTTCTGGGAATGATCTTGAAGCAAGAGACACAGCTAAAGTTAAATTCAACAGCATAAGAAAGGTATAAAAGAAATCCGACCCTTTGTTTTCAGAATGTAAATGAAAAGGCAGCACTGGGGTTTAGAGGCAGACTGCTCCCAAGAGCAGGATACATCGTGAATGTGCATTATGAGGTTCTTTGAACCTTCCAATGAAGTGTTCTATTAACTACTGATTTTGTCATCCTATTTCCACCTATGAAAGCTAGTAGGCAGGGTCCAACTTTGAGCCATCCATTGCTGGAATTTCAGCTGGCCATTAAATGTATTCAGCTAGTCATAATATAATGATCCACTTTCACTTAAAGTAAGTTAGTGTAAAATTACAGACTGCTGTTTTCACTTAAAACAGTGCTAGGTCAAAGTAGAACCACATTGTTCAGGCTGTTTATCTGTACAGTTTGCATTATTTTCTGTCCTCTGTTATAACAAGCAAGAGTTTTTCTCTGTTCATTTTGTGCATTCACCTACTCATTCACAGAGATAACTGGTGTCACCTAAAGTGGTTTCAGAGTCACCAGCTGCATATTCATGGGACTGCCTCTGAATAAAGGTGTGGGTCCTTACCAGCTAGGATCGACCATGGCTGACTACAGGTTTCTGAATTAACTCCTCAGGCCCATGTAGGGGCTGGATGAAAGGCAAAGGCAAGAGGGAACATGACATTGTGCCCTACGTTGGTAGTGGCATGGAGCTTGTGTCTTGTACAGTGATAGTGAGCATGGAAGATAATGAATGAGTGTGATAAGGAAAAGAGTGTCCCTCTGCCTTTTCCGTAATTTCATCTGAGCCAACTGGTAAATGCTGGAATGCCAGGAAACAACATGTGGGTTTCCAGGGATCCAGTGATAGATTTTAACACATTTTTGTGTTGCTTATTTGCCAACGTTACATTTTTGCTGTACCAGTGGGTTCTCAACAGCACAGGAATAAGTATATTAGTACAGTTATGATTAGTTAGCTTTGTAGTTATGTAAAAGCAGTCTCATTTATCAGGTTTTATTTCCCACCCACATTCCATCCTTTGGTTTTTATTATTTTCTTTAGTGGAGTGGCAGGCATGAATGTGAGAGGCAAGGCCTTGGTAGCTTTGCAGAGGAAAAACGTGTGGAAAGTGATGCCAAAGCCCCTTTGGAGAGGAGGACAAGGCAGGCAGCCAGGGGGTTAGGAATGCCTGCTGTGAGCTGGCATGCAGGATGTGGCTCGAGAGAAGGCTTAGGTGAGACTGCTAGAGGGAAGTCTTGGCTGGAGTTTCATTTCAAAGCTTTTTGAGCCCAGGAAGGGCTGGAAATGGTTTGTGTGTATGCTTGGCTGTAAGAGCTCCATAATTGCACTAGACAGTCCTGACTCCTGTTGGGCACTGGTGTCACAGAGCTCTTCAAGGAGTCTCTCTTTGTACAGAAGGTACTGCTCAGCCTCAGTGACACATACTGAAGCTTTTGTTCTTTTTAACTTGTTACAGGGATAGATTTAGGCTGGGTCTAGCAGAGCTCTTCTCCCATTGCCTATCCCCCTGCTCCCTTGATGCAGTGCAAGGGAATCAGAACAGCACTGACTTCCCTCTACCTCCTCAACCCTGTGTGCTGCTCACAAGAAACCAACCAAACAAAAAGCATGTCACACGCGGAGCAAAAGTCTGTCACCTCCCTCCACCGATCGCTTTGTGTCTGTGACTCAGCCTGCCACAGACCCTCAAAGGATCCTGTGTCCCTATAGCATCACCTGGTGCAGTGTGCATGGAAAAAAGAAGCACCTGCTCCTTTGCAGGGTGCCTAAGGAGCCAAAAACCTATTTCAGTGACTTGAGGTGGGGTGAGAAGACATTAGCCTGCGACTAAGTAAAGTGCACACCATTTTGGGGAAGGCTGAGCCAGTGGACTGAAGTACACAGAGCTGGTTTCCTGCAGAGGGGATGTGAGTGAAGGAGGGATAGGCAGCAGCATATGGCAGTTCAGCTCTGAAAAGGCACTGTGGGAAACGGCAGCTCCTTATTTAGCAGATCAGCTTCCTCTCTGGGTGCCCTATCTGGATTTTTTAGAAGACCTAATTCTTTCCTTGATAACTGAGTGGATTTGGTCTGGAAATAGAGAGTCTCATGGTGCCTCTAACTGAAGATCTTTTCTGAAATGGAAAGACACTATCAATTTCAAGGCAAATAACATATGTTTGAGGAGAATTTTAGGAGGCAGCATATCAAGATTTTAGGCCAAACCCTGCGAAAACATTTGGAAAGCATTTCAGAAGTAAGTAAATGCAAAAGATAGAATCATGGACAGGAATAAAAAAGTCCGTTTACTTTTATCTGCTCTTTAGCTGGACAAAGTCAAAGGAAAATCTTTACCTAATCACAGATGCATCTTGGAAACACCTGGAGGCTGATGCTTCAAATAACCTCCTTCCTCCTACTCTGAATGTTCTGGAATTGGAAGCACAGGTGGGATGAGACTGGGGCTTAGGAGAAAGAGAAATTGTGTTTGTTCTGGCACATTTTATTGTCATTTGAAGCTACCTTAAGGTCAATCTTGTGCTCTGTGAGTCACCTAGAAGAAGTCATGGAGCGCTGCCAGGAGCTGGCAAGCAACTGATAGTAAGTAAGTGACTTAACTGGAGTGATATAGTTGGAATAGACCCAGAAGGCCAGATATGACAAAAAACAGATCAGTGTAATTGACAAATTTTGTTTTCCTGTGCACTTTTATGGCCACACACAGTTATTTTTCATGTTTCCAGTCAACATAAGAAGTACTAATTTTCAAAGCAAAAATTAGAGCAGGAGGCATGCAGAATTTTGACTTCACAGCATGTTGCTAGTCTAGTACATGTATTTTCACTAAGAGTAGTTGAAAAAGTGATGAGGAGAAGAACTTTTCAGGAAATGGAAAGAAGTTTATATTTTTCTAAGGAAAGAATGCACTTCTGGTTTTAGAGTTTGTATTGTGCACATTGAATGACAGACGAAGTAAGACTGGGCAAAGCTAACTAGAGAGGTGTGCTCAAAATTTGTAGTTATCTCTTGTCAGGGTGAATCTTATGTCCTTTTGCATTAGTATTGAATTTCAGCAGACCAAATTTTGAAAGGTTTTAGAACCGCCAAGGATAATTCAATGAGATAAATCTGTGGAGGAAAACGAAGTTGAGGGATCATAAAAATGTGCTGACAGTTAATTTAGTAAACTGAAAGCCTAAGGGGTACACATGCTACCTAGCAGTAGGAAAGAAGCCTAATCAAAAGAAAGGAAGTTTGATACCAGTCCTTGTCCTAGAAGGTAAACAATTGTATGAGAACAAGGGGCATATGGAAGGTTAAGTGTAACTATTGCAGATAGTCATTGGAAGTTTCAAGTGGTGAAATATTCAGAATTAAACAGAAAGAAATGTTCTGTTTGTGGAATCACATTCTGCATTTTTAATAGCCTCTGACCAGATTTATTTTCAATGGATCAATGTTATTCTTTTCATGACGGAACTGAAAATGTATAAAGGGATAGCAATAATTTTCACTGTTGCAACTTTGAATGTATTTCTTAATATGCAATATCCTCTAGATTAAATAGCCATTTGGCTTCTGGTTTGTTTGTTTACGGTCATTCAGGTATGAAAAATCTACATTTGGCCATGTACAGATGCATTTGAAAAGGCATTTGAATAGCTGCACAGCTAATTAGCTGATACAGTTATGTGGACGTATTTTGAATGTACAAATAAGGAGGTGGTGAAAATATAACCTTAAATATAATTTATTTTTGCCACGGTTTTGATAATTTAAAGAGCTGTTAGTCAGTGCTTATTGAAAGCATCAGGAAAGCTTCATTTGTTGCCCTGTGTTCTAATAGTTACTCACCAGCCCTGCTGGGCTGGCACATTCAGCAGTGAGCAAGGATGGAGAGCAGATAACACCAGTGCACAGACCCTGACCTGAAAAGTCAGGGTCAATCTCAGCTTCTGAACCAACCACCAAAGAAAGCTTGCCAGGTAGGAAGGTAATTAAAGTATTGTTTCAAAAATCGATTTCAAGGCCTGTGGGGATGAGATCACAATAGCTTTTTTAAAGTAGGACCTAGGTAAATAAATTGCAAGTTATTGTTTCCAAAATGCAGCTTCAGTAATCCGTATTCAGTCAACTTTTGACTTTATGGTTTAGATTTGATTGCTAAAATTGGGATGAAGTTTAGCAGTAGATAACAATTGCAGGTCAATTCTTTAGAACATATGACAATGACTGCTGATTTATATAAGCTATTTCACATAATGTAATTATGCAAGTGTCTGCAGAAGGAAAAATGGACCTGGTAATGAGGAGCTGGAACTGATGCACAGTGGGTTGATACTGCAAGAAATTTATTTGGGGTGAAAGAGTCCTTAATAAGAGGAAAAGTATGGAAACACCTTCTTAATTTAGGTGCGTGTAGCCTGTCCGTACTGCAAGACTTCATCTGCAGTTTGTAGCTGTGTTTGTATAAATCTTTATGACAGTCTGACAAACACACAATATCCAGGCATTCCAACACAGCTACCAGTGAGTGCTCACATGATGCCTGTACATAAGTTATGAAAAGTAGCTTGCTTTACTCTCACAGACTGGTGAATTAAGTGGCCCTGATTTTTCTGTCACTGTAACAAATTCCCAGTTTTGTCAAGTCAGTGGGAATGCAGACTATGCATAAAACAGAGGCAGGAGGCCAAAAGCATGAGATTCTAACACATGAAAAGGATATTTAGGTGGTTAGGTTTAATTTATTTTTCATAGCTGGGCTTTGGTTTTGTATAAATACAATGAGTAGTAGAATTTTTAGGGTTTGGAGGAAACTGGGACTTTTTTACTGTGGTTCGTAGAGGATGCATTTTGGTTTAAAATCCTTCTACTTTACCAGTCCAGGATCAGGAAGGCTATTTGCTATTTTTAGAAAACAGGATTTATCCAGCAGCAGAAGAGGTAACACTAATTGACATTAACCCTTCCACTGGCTTCTCTTTTTCCATTTGGCTCTTGGGTGCGTGTATGTGCTTTGGAAGGGCGAGGACCACCAGGTTTTCCATTATGACATTGTGTGACCAAGGTATCTCCGAAAACAGGGAATAGTGTGCACTGGTTTTCAACCTGTACACATGTTCATACACACATTATAACTATGCACAGACTTACTTCCAGCTGGTCTCCATCACAAGTTCCTTTGTACAAGCAGACACCTGATCAAGCTACAGACACTGGAAATTCACATGCACAGGCTGAGTATGTGCAAAATCCAGTATCTGCAGTGATCACATTTAACTTGAGAATTAAGGAGTTATGCTCTGTAATGCAAATTGCTGAATGTGTTCAGCTTGGGTAAAACAGGAAACATTTAGTAGCAAATATAGCTGCCTAATGTGAATCTTACGGAAACTTCTTCCAGGATAGTGTTTAACTTTAATTACAGAAATTTTCAGGTTTACATGCACCAAAGCATGGTAGAAAACCACTCCTTTTTTTAATAGCACTTCTGCTGTTTGAGTGAGTATCTCATCTGCATGGAGAGATCAGTTGATCTGCAGCACTGACTTTGGATGTAAGAGTGCCATACTTTAAGAAGTTATGAATATGGAGAATCTTTTGTCGCTGCCAAGAGATTAAAAATAAACCCCCAAAGGCTCTGTGTGCAAAGATTCCCAAAGGATCTGTTTATCTAGGGGTAGTTCTGGTTGCCCAAAGATGTCTCATTTAGATGTACTAGCACATCATTCTTGGCATCCAGCTGTTGCTGGATGTTATGCCACATCTGCTATCCTCAGATATCCCAAGGTGTCTCAAATTGCACTGGGTGCCTCTGTGCAGGCACCAGATTCAAGCTGCTTCTTTGCACTGGAAGCCAGTGGGAGCTGATGACTGGTTTGACCCTCCTTGGTGCTTCCTGGCCTTGTGCTCCTGAGGGCTGGTTTTGGAGACCCACATGCATTTCCTGTCGCAGATCTCATATCTGTCATTTCCCTGCCTGTTGAGGGGAATATGTGGATATCTGCATAGATGTGCATGTACATGGGGGAAAATACAACATTTTCTAGGGGAGTGTTTATATATATTTAAGCATGGGCTTAGTACCAGCTATGCATGTACTTGGTAATGGTTTTCTTAGGTGATATAGCAGACTGGGATCCTGATTCTGAGAGGTTCTTACAAGCTGCTTGGCACTTGCTAACTTACATGAAAAGTGCAGGGATTCAGCATATGCTTGAATTAGGCTCTAAAATAATGAAGTATCTGCTTTATACCATATTGATCTCTATCCTTTTATTCTTCTCCTCTGCCTTCACACTGTCAATTACATTTTTTTTAGTAGTTACAAAACCACCAAGTGATTTTAGTCTATGATCATATTTTATCTCAAAACCGTACCATTTACATTTCTTAGCTGACCAGAAGAGGTTTAGCTAAGTGCTTTCTCTCTCCCACTCTTTCTGTAAACCCATCTGTGTTTGCTCATGTCTCATATTTATTCACACTTTGTTTACCTTCTAGATCATGAAGCTATCCTTTACAGCCACAAAAGCATCTCTATAATGATGACAGACACAGAAATTCATCTTATGAATGGGATTTAATGTATAGCACTGGTAGGATCTTTCCAGTTCTGTCCAGCAAGTCTTCCCAGGGGTATCCTCCACTCCAGCTCCTCAAAAGCCTGAGGATGGACCTCTCTAGAACCCAATTCCATAGCCCATTCAATTCCTGTTGATTCAGTTGAAGCTAGGCTTTGTGGAGTATGACATATCCACACTTCAGGACAATGTTTCTGAGACCAAATGGGGTTTCAAGTTGCTGTCAGGGTATAGAAGTATTCACCAGCCAAATAAAATTTTGCTGTTGGGAAGGGGACTGATTGGACTGGAGAGCAGCTGCTTAATCAGAATTTAAACTAAATGATTCTGTATGAATGAGCTACTGAGACTGAATGCATTAAATAAAATAAAATAAGGTCATTTAAAGTGTAAAATAAGTAATACAAAAAGAATTATGCAGTACAAATCAGATTACATGCATTCTTTAGCATCTTCATTAAGTAGCTGCTAGCTACTTATTTGCCGATCTTTATTCAGATTTTCAGATGCTTATATCTGTGCTTACTTTTTAGTCAATGAGCAAGCAAATTGGATATGAATTCATGTTTTATGAGATGTCTTTTAATTACAAATTTTCAGGAGGAGAGAGAATGAAAGTTATTGCTTATTTCTTCAGTGTATCTTTCGTGCTAACAGTAAAGGTTGGTTGTTAGCAAAAAAACCAATAATAGAATAATGAAGTTTTGTTTGGAACAAATGCCCTAGGACAAGTAAAATTGAGGTAGATAAATCTGGGGTGTTCTGCTGTTATTGCATGATACAAATATACAGAGCTGCTGATCACATAAGCCTTGTACCTGAGAATCACTTCTATTCACTGCTGTCACTGTGGAGGGAGACAAAACAATTTTTGTAGAGACCATGCTCCAGATTCTTCAGCCTAGTAGATAAACCTTATATTTACCAAAGTAAAGGCCTGGAATAGAGCTGGAGCCCAGCTTTTTTGCTAGTACCTATGAAACTCCATTCTGTGATCTTTCTCATTTAGCTGAACATCCATCTTTTTCCCCCTGACTATGCCAGTACTGCAGTGCCCTAGCAAACACAGCCTGATGAGTTAGACCAGCTTATTCATCTGCGGAGCACCTTCCAGGGAGCCTCCTTTGGCAGTCAGGGCACATAGTTGGAAAGACAAAGAGGTGCAAAATTATTCCTACACTTGCCCGTCTCCAATTTCTTTGAGAGCCCATCAGATCTTCTGGCAACACAAGAAAGTGAGAGCAGCTTTCCATTGCTCCAAGTGAAATAGTCATGGATATCCTCTTAGCTGCACAATGAACCGGCCAGTCAGGTAAAGGTGGAATGAAGAAGCAACTTGCTCAACTCTGCTGGCCCAGTTCACCATCTTGGTGGCTTTCCTGTTTTCCATCGGCAGGGGAATTGCCAGGGCTCGTTGCCCTTTGTAGGCGCAGTTCTGAGCAAAGCCATCACGGCACACGCTGGGAGTGACAGCCCCGCACGGATCTCCAGTGTAACCCCGATTTGGGGTAAATTGGTCTGTGTAATCCTTCTGCTTTTGCTGATGGAAAGCCTGTTTGTGAGTCTGCGTGGTGCCCCACAATTCGCCTCTCTCACTGAGCGCTGCAGCAGGAACCTGCAGGGGGAAGTTAAAACCAAGGAGGCAGCCATGAATGAGGCTTGGAGTGAAGTCTTAAACACCTCCTGAGCAAGGCCCTTGGGTTCATTGCCACAGACTGGGCAGCTCATGGAGTCTTCCTCATGGAAGGGGAAGGCCAGCTGGCAGCGAGCTGAAGTAACTGGAAATTCCTCATCATCTTTCTGATGGTAATAAGATTTAAAGCACGACAACACAGAGGAGGAAACCAGCAGCTTTGAAGCGTGCCACAGATACACTGGGATCTGGCAGTGATTTATTGTTTGCCTCACTTGCAGAATAATGTGTGGTTTATGAGTAACAACATGTCCTTTTGCTGCATGAAAATAACTGCTCAGAAATAAAATTGTGTCAGTAGTGGTGATGCTGTAAAATTAATTCCTTAGTGGTATTTTATCCCAATGTTTCTGTGTATTTGCCGGTACTGCAAGTAGAATGGTGGTGAGCAATCTGGCAGAAACTGAAGGAATTCTGAAC
The DNA here is from genome assembly GCA_013399835.1 of Leptocoma aspasia. NCBI lineage: Eukaryota > Metazoa > Chordata > Aves > Passeriformes > Nectariniidae > Leptocoma > Leptocoma aspasia. The sequence goes on along the minus strand of VXAX01001085.1, from coordinate 410,674 downwards.
AGAGGAGAGCTTTCTCACGGAGAACAGGAATTGTTCATTTGCTAGCCCAAATGCAAAAACAATTAGTGAATAAATAGCCACCCTGAGCATCCTTTAAAGGTCTGGATTGTTGTCATAATGTTGATATTATTGCCTGCTTTCACTGCCCCAAGAGCTCACCTTATTCAGTGATACATATAAGCCTATTGGGTCAAAAAACCTTTAGATTGGGGAGTTGGTCTTAGAATTGAGCTTCTCACACATCTGTCATTATAGCAGTTCTCTGGAGATGTTACACCAGTGTGTCTGCATGACATCTGATCTACCAAGGTTCTCCAGCAAAATATCAGTTAAATGTTTTCATCTATTACATACATGAATAATTAGCCTGTCAGCCTTCCTCTTGTATCTGTTCCAGGGTTTTTGAAAGGAGAGGTGATTTATGAAGGATTCGATGATTGCTGAAGATATTGCACATAACTGGATCAGTCATATTTTACCTGATTTTAAAGCCATCTTTAGTAGAATCCATTCATTCCCACTGCACTGCCTAGACAAATCCATTGAAATATTATAGAGAACAAGGTCTTAAAAATGCTAACATTCTCAGTCTGTGAGCTGACTGAAATAATTGCATTAGAGAAAGTGCAGTTTTCTAATAATTTTGGTTCTTTATGAAACATTAAAAGTGGTAACATTATCAGATGACCCTTTAAGTGAATGAGTGTGTTTAGTGAATTTAATTGTTTCTCTACTGGATACAGCAACGGCAATTCAGTGCGGGGGGAAAGTGGGTTTCTGGTGAGAGCAATTACAGAGATGCCTTAGACTATTACAGGTCATTTTCATCCTCTTCAATAGCAGGGAAAGAATGTGGAAATGCATCTGTAAACCCAAACTGCAAAAGACTTCTCTCTATCTGTTTGAGGGGAAAAAATATAAACTGTCTCCCACCTTTCCAGGAACCAAAAGAATCAGTGCTTCTACACAGGTGCTGTGGCTTTGTCCTGTCAGCTTTTGTTGGGAAAGCTGATGTTGCTACCACATTTGTCTCAGAAGAATTCAGGACAGAAGATGTAATGAAATTGACATTTTGAAACAGAATTTTGTGTTAAATTTATATAAATTCGTGAGGGGTTCTTTGTTAGTCATAGTATTAGTTTTCCTATTTATTTGAGCACAAGTTTTAATTTTTTAACTTACTTCAAGCTGCTGCAGTATTTCCAGTATTTCAGTTCACCACAACTGAAAGCTGCAAAATGGAGATGTTCCTGGGTAAAGACTGCACAGAATAGAAGTGAAGGGCTCTGGAAACTTCCTGCTCCAGGCAGTGATGGTCGTTCCTTGTGGAAATGAGAGTTGTGTACAGAGCAAGATCTGGAACACCTTCTCATTTAAAAACACGTCTGGAGGACAGGATTCCTGCATTCTGTCCACAGCAGGTAGGGCAGGTAATTCTTGCTGCACTAAGCAGCAGTTTTTAGCACTGTGTTAGTATTCCCAGTGCTCAGTGTGGGCATCATGCCACAGAGTTAAGCACCCCCTCTGTTTAGGGCTCTGGAACCACAGCTATATTAATCTTCTGCAAAATATGTGTGTCACTGTGAGTGTGGGTAGGGATAAAGGAGAAACAAGGCAGAGCAAGCTCTGGGGACAGCAAATGTGCACAAAGAAAGTGATGAGCTGAAGTGGACAGACTTTACGCCAGGAGCTGTCCTTTAACCAGTGTCTCTCTGAGATAATTCTATTGCATGTGGAGTTTTGTTTGATCCAGTTCCTAACTCCAACCATGGATTAAATATACAATCTTAATGAGTCTAAATTTACAAAGTATTCTATGCAATGATGTTAAAAATTAACTACGATCATGTTAAATTTAGAGGCAGAATTGTGTTTAAGTAGAGATGGGAATATTTTTGAGGTCAGTGCACAATTGACTTATGAAACACACATGAGAACAAGAACGTCATCTGCAAAAGAACAACGAAAACACATAAAATCCAGTGTTCACTAATTCAAGCTAACAAGACAACCAAGATGCATCTGTATACAATTTATCTTCTCTTCAAAGGATTTAATGTGGAAATTTAAAAGGCTAGATCTGCATCTGAAATCTGTGAGCGGTTAATAAGAGCATTTATTCATAGAATCGTTTAGGTTGGAGAAGACCCTTAGGATCACTGAGTCCAACTGAGGTAACAGTGAGTTAACCCGGCACTGCCAAGTTCACCGCTCAACCATGTCCCTGAATGCAGTGTCTGCAAGATCTCCAGGGATGTTGACTCAACCACTTCCCTCAGCAGCCTGTTCCAATGCTTGTTAAGTCTTCCAGTGGAGAAATTTTTGCTTGTATCTGATCTAAACTTCTCCTGGCTCAATTTGAGGCTGTTTCCTCTCATCCTTTCACATTCACTCATACGTATCTAACAACCATTCATACAAACCTGAGAATGGCCCTGAAAGAGACACAAGGACAGGTACGGTTATGAGGAAAAATGCCCCAGCAAATCTTTATGAACTTCTGAATGTGAAACTGGGCCAAGAGTGGCATCACACAGTCAAACCTTCTTGTTTCTAGTCAGAAATCTAGTCGGTATATTTTGTATGAAATCAAGCATATTAATCATGTGGGTGGGAAGCTGCTAAGTATAGAATTGCAAAAACCTGTAGGATGGATCAGAAAGAAAAGATCAGTGTTAGGAGCAGAGCTGGTGTTAAAAACTGCTTTTTTTCCCCCGCAGTGATCTGCAGACCAACTGGAACCCTTGCCTGATAATTCTGTGATTTTCAAAGACGCCAAAACTAGTTCGGTTTTTTGTGCTTCCCGAATTTTGGCAACAGAAATGAGACAATTTGTTTAATTTCCTGGATGAGAGGGATAAACAATGCTGTTTTAAAGTACTACACAGGCTGTCACTTTTGCATTTAATAGTGCCATTCACATTGTATCTTAGGCCAGCTGTGGATATGTAATCATGTCTAGAGCAGATGCTTTAAAAACTGGATTTTGATGATTTTTTTATTCTGAAATACAACAATCTAAGAACAGAGAAAGAAATATATTCAGATTCATAGTACCTTATCTAACTGGCTGAATAAATGGGATACTAACAGGATTAATCAGTAAGGCTCCTAAAATAAATTTGTGTGTGATTCATGGAAGAATAAAAACTTCACCATCTAGTGGCTGCCAGTAAGGGTCAAAGGTACTGTGTTCACAGGGCTCAGTCTCTGACCAAGCAAGTGCAGACAGAATATATTTTAATTTTAGGCTCTTTACACTGTATACTTAATCCAAGGTTGCAGTTAACAGGAACTGGATCAAAGAAATCTCCATGTCCAATCTAATCTTCCCGGAGTCTGGGAGGTACAGCTCTGCTCTAAAGTCCCTTCCCTTTAGCACATCATCCACTTGGTGCATATTTGGAGTCTGTTCAGTTGTTCAGGAAATATGAACTGAGGGTGAAAGCACATTTTACAAACCTGTTTTTCTGGTAACCACCTGAGGATTAATTCACCTAAACAAATAAAGCATGGTTTGAACAAGATACTCTGTTTTATTTTAAGTAGTAATAATTCTGTGGGGAAAAACTTTTCTGCTTAATACTTGCAGTCTCTTCTTGTTTATAATTTATAGTTCTGTTTAAGTGAAATACATGTTTTAGGACCTTTGTGAAATCTTAAAGCTTGCTAGCCTGAACAGAATTCTGTAATTCTGGGTAGAATGCAGAAATAAGTGGTGCTTCCCCTGTCTGTATTTTACCTAGCATGTCTGCCTTTGCTGTGCAACTGAAGTGTGGAAATAGCTTCATAGAAATTATAGTTGGATGCTATTTAGGGTACAAAGATAAATGGGCACCAAAAGCTCGGGAAAGTGCAGAATAAGATTGGGTTTAGCCATGAAGGTACAGGCAAGGATCCCATACCTTCTTGTAGGTAATCAAACCAAATCCCTGATTTCTTAAAGATGTCACAATGTTAATACTTTCACTATAGGACTCTGGCAAGTGCAATGACACAGGACAACTCATAATCTGTCTAATGGAGACAAATAGCTATGGGTGTATGTCAGAATAATTAATGTTGAGTCAAGTTAATCTTTTCATTTAACAAATGGAATTGTTTCAGCTAATTATGTAGTGTGGCCTAAATGTGATGAGGGATGTTCAAAGAAGAAAATAGTACCTCTTTCCTCCACTGAATTAATGAAAATATTAAGGAAAATGTACATTCAGAGTATGAAACAATGTCCAGCTTCACATGCTGAATTTTGCAGCCTTCATTACAGCATGAGTCTCCCGGGCTTCTTGGACTGACTAATGCAGCATCCTCCTCAAGGCCCCCAAAACACTCTCTGGAGAAGACTATCTTGGCAATTGTGCTCCATACCTATACAAGAAACTCTTCTTTCTCTGTTAGATGGGGACATCTCAGCTAGGTGTGTAAGGTGGTGTCACTGCTTCCTGTTACTCTGATGAAGAAACAGACAAAATGAAGGACTGTTCAAAATTCTAGTACCTTTTCAACTTTTTGAGCTATTGCCTTCCCTAAGCAGGGGCTTAGGAGGTTAGGGATATTAAAGTTTACTGATAATAAATACAGAAGTATGTAAAATTTGTGTCCAAGTTAAGGTTCCCCTGAAAGGAGGGTGTAGCGAGGTGCAGTTCAGTCTATTCTCCCAAGTACCAAAAGAGAGGACAGGAGGAAATGGCCTCAAATTGTGCCAGAGGAGGTTTAGATTGGATATTAGGAAGCTTTTCTTCACTGATAGGGTGGTCAGGCATTGGAACAGTCTGCCCAGGGAAGTGTGAGTCACCATTCCTGGAGTCACCATTTATTTAAAAGACCATAGATGTGGCACTTTGGAACATGGTTTAGTGGTGGACTTGGCAGTGTCAGGGTAATGGTTGGACTCAGGGATCCCTGAAGGGTCTTTTCCAACATAAATGATTCTGTGATTCTGTGATAATGAGTATGTAGGGAGCTATAACCATGTTCAGTGTGGACAAACTCGGAAGCTAATTCCCCAAATCCCATAGAGTCTGCCTTCTAGGCTAAGCTGCATCTGTTTTGCTGTATTCTCTCAATCCCCTTTTCAGTTTTGTTTTGTTGGGATTTGTTTTGGTTTGTTTTTAAATATGTGTATTTCTCGCACCCCATCTGTTTTGCATTTTGTAAGCCTCGTGGGCAGGTGCTCTCCTCTCCATGTTTCCACAGTGTCTGGAAAGGACTCGTTATTGGGAGTCCACGTTCTACTGGGTTGTAATAAGTACAAGAGGAACCTGGATCTCCTAAGCCTCTATCCACACTATTAGCTGTAATATCGCCAAATGTAAGGTCAATTGCATGTGTAAAGTTTAGTATTAAAGTGATTGTGTGTGCTGTGATTTATAAATCACAGTAAGAAGTGGGCACTGCTTTGGTCCCAGGCAGCAATGCCAGGTTTCAGCACATCCCTGACTAGAAATGGCTGAGCACTGCAGAACAGTTTCACTGACTCAACTCTCATTGGAATTGAAAGAAAATGTCTTGTGGTCACCCTAATATATGTTTCATGTTTGTGGCTTTAAATTAAGACACAATTACCTGTTCTCTGTCAAAATGTGTTTCATTTCACAAAGGAAATCTTAAAACATTAATTACTAGAATTACTCACGGCTTCCTCTTGCTACTGTAGCACAAATGTAAACTTTCAATACTTTGTAATTTACAGCAGCAGTTAAAAAGAGACTGTTCTCAAAATCATGGAGTAGTTCAAGTAGAAGGGAATCTCCAGAGTTCATGTGATTTATCTGCCACTGCTCAAAGTGGCATCTGCTAGAACAGGTTACTTGGGACTGTGTCCAGATGGGTTTTGAATATCCCCAAGAACAGAGCCTCCACCACCTCTCAGCGTTCTCTTTCAGTGTTTGACCACCCTCAGAGTAACAATTTTCTTCTGTGCAACTGCACAAAAACCTCTGAATTCTCTCAGTTTTCCCCCCTGGCCGCCTGCTTCAGTGTACAAGCCCTTCAGAGCCACCTGGTCAGTCTGGTTTCTCAGAAAAGGTGTGAGCACTCTGCCCATGACTCTTTCCTGTACCCTCATTTGTGTGCACTTGCTTTATGTGGCCACCCTTCCTCACGAGGTCTCTCCTGCCATGGCACCCTGCAGTCTTTGCTCCACCACCACCTCCCTTTCATCACTGTTTCCAAGCTCTCCTTGCCAGGATACTCAGCCTCTCGGTAGGGATGGTTTTGCCCCATTTTTCATTCTTGGCCAAGGCAACTTGAGACCAGGGAGCCACATGCAGAATCACATATGACTTAGATGCAGTGATAGTGATAGAATGGGATAATGAGGAATGTTTGTGTGAGGAGAAGTTCTGGGAGCAGGCAAAGTGAAAAGGCAGTAAGCAGGGAAATAACCCTCTCTCCACTGAGGAAATAATTCAACAAAAAGAAGAATATGAGGCAGTTGTGTGCTTCTGACATTTATTAAATCTTTAAAATCTTTGATGAGAAATACCTGTATTGTGAAGATCTCAGGTGTCTGCTGCTGACAAAATGTGGCTGAACTTGTGTGTGTGTGTAGACATATACATGTGCATACACAGATGGCCAAAGAAAGTACTTCTTAGTGAACAAAAATTGTTGGACTATACTTAAAAAAAAAAAAAAAAAGAATCCACACAATTTATGACCCACCCTGCATATGATCCTCAAGCTGAAATATTCATACAGCATTTCTCCCAAAGCACTTCAAAATTATGAACAACAAATATGGAGTCAAATTCTGTCCTTCATGCCTGTGATGGGCAACTTACTCCAGACTGTGTTTTAATAGTCTTTCATGCACCCATGTGTCAGATTAAATAGCAGAAATGCCAACTGGATGATAATGTAGTATCATTTCTGGAAGTATTGGCTTTTAATGTTAATCTTCAACAGGATGCTTTACTGCAGGCATGTGCATACATTAGATAACCCTGGCATGTAGAGAGTATTTTAAGACCTACATAATTTTGAAGCACCCTTTAATATTTAGCGAAAGTCATGACACATTCCATGCACATAAGATCAGAAGCAGAGCTTCCAGGCTTGTTTTACTTCTCAGGATAGATGCCAAATTGGGAGCCCACAGTATTTTGGTTTTCTATAGGACAGTTAAAATGGCACCACAAGCTGTTCCACTGACATCTGAGCCCGGTCTTGAGCAGTCAGCTCACAAGGTGGAAGTGCCAAGGAGAATAATAAATACAACTGTCTTCACGTGCTTATCTTTTAATCTGAGATTAAATACGAGACTTCCAAAACAAATGCTGCCAGCTGTTATGGATTCTGGGATGTTGAACTGTGATGTCATAAAATTCATTTTAGTTACTTATCTCCAGCATCTGGTGCTACCTGCACTGTCTAGAGTCAACCTGTTAAATCACAGGCAACTTTAATGTGTAACTACTTCTCTCTCACTTTCTATTTATCCACTGATGATTAAAAAAAAAAAAAAAAAAAAAAAAAAAAAAATCTGCGTTCTTAAGCTTTAGATTGAAGTAACATCATTTTATATCCACAAAATAAAAGACTAACCATCTGTAATTCATAGATTTTATAGCAAACAACATACTTACAGATTTTCACATTGAGTTAGCTGCTGCTTGGAAGGAGGAAGAAGTGCATATAAGATTAGATTCAAAGCAGTTCTGTGAAACGTATCTGGCCCCTTTATGCAACAACCTGCTACACGGGGGAGAGGAAAAAAACAAATCCTGGCCTTGATGTCAAAACAATGTAAACTCCTTTTAGTATGTTGACTTGTGGAACAAGTGAGGCATGAAAACAAAAGTGCAGAGCCCTCAGTAGTGACAGTGAATATTATATCTTACCAAGAGAAAGCAACAAGAGACCAAATCCTTAAAGCATATGCCGTGCTGACAGTGCGCTCTCGCTGTGACAGTAATGGTATTTGCAATCCCAGCTGCACTCAAGCCTGTGCTGTAAAAGCACCCATTCCTTAGAGTGCATGTTGCCCTTTACTGGCCCTTAGCCAGATGAAGGAGCTCTTCTCTGTTGCTCATGTTGCCCTGTAGAAACGGATGTTTAAACAATTATTTCTCTTCCCCGAAGTGAAGTTGCAGAGATTTTGGCATCGTTAGCTCTTCTGAAATTTTCACAGTGCTGAAAAGTATCTTTAGGTGACTGTAGCTTTTTGCACATAAAGCAACCATTCTGTGGCTTTTTACTAATATCTGATACAAGTGCTGTTCTGAAATTCAGGGACTGGATCCTTATAGAAATGTTGAAGCAAAAGTATCACTGTTACTGCAGTGTTGTTGGTGTTTGAGAGCGGTTGGTAAGAATGTTTAGAGGGTGATTCAGGGCCGTGACTAAAAGTATTCACCAGTCTATGTCAGAGATCGTTTTGACTAAGTCTAATGAGCTAAGAGTTGGTGAGCCGATTAAAGATAAAGGAAGCTGCTCCTCTGGGAATGTGTTTGAATGTGTATGCTCTCTACTTCTCCCTAGCACCCATTTGTTTGTTGTTCTTTTCTGGCTGACGCACGAGATTCAGAGGGAATTGGAGAATGTTGCTTATAAATTATGGAGTTTCTGCCTCATGATGACCATTCTGTCATCAAAATAGTCAGTTTATCCTTCACTAGTCAGTTCCTTCTCAGTTTTTCCATCCTCTGCTTAAAATTGTTCCCCATCACTGCGTCCATTCCCAGCCCAGGTCTTTGTGTGGAGACCCAGTCATCCTACACTGACTTCTTGTTTCCTACTTCATATCTGAGCAATTTAGGAAGTTTTGGGTAATTCACAAATGTGATTACATGGTAGAATTTCAAGACATCCCAATATTGCTTTAGAGAGACAGCTTTGAAGAATGCATGTGATGAGCTTTAGAGAAAGTAAGGAAGCAGTGTGGATTGTGGTGTGGTAAAGGAGGGATAAGCAGGAGGCCCAAATTAAATGCTGGAATTATACATAATTCCTTCTAAATGTGACCACTTGGGTTCTGCGCTATCCAGAAGTAAGAGCAGCAACCAGGTCACTTCCAGCTTGGCTTCTTTCTGAGGTTTGATCTCCTGTTTCAGGGCTGCTGACAGGCTGCTTGGAACCCTGTCCACAACTGCAGCCAAGCCCACAGCAGAGCTTCCAGCATTTCCAGGCTCCCAGGCAAGCTCTGGTAGACCCAGCATGCCCTCAGCTCCCACATATTCATTGCTATTGCTACCTAGGCTTGGTGAATTTAAGTTGGGAATTGCCCACATTTCTGCCATCACATTTCTGACTGTACTGTAAGTATCCATTTTATCCCCACCCTATAGGCTTTTTGTAATAGGAACATAATGTAGATGGGCCAAAATAATCAAAAAACCATTTGCAACTAAGTTTTTTTATTAAGCTGCTAAACTGTAAATGGCCATGTATCCAAATTATTTGATTTCTCTTCTAGTATGCATTGATGTCTAGGATATAGCTTGAACCTCTAGAAATTTCTGAAAATGGTAATGTGCTGGTTTTGTTTCCATTCAATCACTAACTAAACCCTCTAGAAGTAACAACATGGCTTCTGACCTGATTGTAGTGTAAGTTCTTTCCCCAAGTGACTACCAAGCAAAGATAGTCCTAAAATAATGGGGGAAGAAAGAATGCCATAGAGAAGAGTTTCTTGGGAGGGAGAGGCTAGGATTGTTATCACTTAAGAGTGCCCCACTTTTCTTGTAATTTTGAAATTCTGTTTTACAGATAGACTTTCTGGTCAAGATCTAGATGCTTTTGTTTGAGTAGCCTCAACCTCCCTATGGACTCAACAGATGTACCACGAAATGGCATTGCTCACTGGGAATGCAGATCACGAGTACAGCTCCCGCTCCTTCAACAACTTGGAAAACCTCTGTGAAGTACAAACCAAGAAAGGATTCTTCTACAAAAAGGCCAAACTTCTGCATCCTGGAGAAGACCTGTGCTGCTTAGCCCGCTTGGACGACCGCTCCAGGTTTGTGATCATCAACGTAGGTGGTATTAAGTACAAAATTCCCTGGACCACCTTGGAGAACTGCCCCTTGACCAGGCTTGGGAAGCTAAAATCTTGCAACAATTATGATGAGATCATGGACATCTGCGATGATTATGATGTTAGTTGCAATGAATTTTTTTTTGACCGTAATCCTAGTGCCTTCAGAACAATCATGACATTCCTGACAGCTGGGAAGCTGAGGCTTCTCAGGGAGATGTGTGCTCTTTCATTCCAGGAGGAGCTTGTGTACTGGGGGATAGAAGAGGACCACCTGGAGTGGTGCTGTAAAAAGAGATTGCGACAGAAAGAGGAAGAGGCAGCTGAGGCCAGGCTGTTTGAAAGGGAGATGGTGTTTAATGAAGCTACGCAATGTGCCTTCCAGGACAGCAGCCGACTGAGTTTGTGCATGCGAAAGCTCAGGGATATGGTGGAGAACCCCCACTCAGGGATCCCAGGAAAGATCTTTGCTTGTATTTCAATCTCTTTTGTTGCCATCACCGCTGTCAGCCTCTGCATCAGCACCATGCCAGATGTCAGAGAAGAAGAAGATCGGGTAAGTGCAGCTTTTCTTGGGGTAGAGCATGTTTTGCATTGCTGTCTCCTCAGGAAAGGTGACAGGCAAAATCACTCCAGCAGATATGCAAGTATTGTATTCAGTATACATGATGTGGAAGGCTGGCTGGGTAGAGCACAGAAAGCATTATGGTACTTAAAACTGAGGCAAGATTGGGCCAAACTCTGCCCTGCCAGCCCAGCTTAGCCAGTTCACACCAGCAGATAGCCTTACCCACCAGATTTGTTTTCTGACATGTCTAACCAGATGACAAAGTAGCTACTGTGGGGATAAAAACCAGCCTTTCTTGTGGTTTAATGTTTTGAGGTTAGGTTTAGAGCTAACAAATCAATTTTCCCTAAAGGTACTTTAACAATTTGAATGAACTCCCAGTGTGCCAGTGTAAAAACCACATCTAAAGTATTTTGATGCTACAGGGTGATGTAAAGGCCAAGGAAGCTGAGGCAGCAACTTAATAGCAGAAACAGAGCAATTGTCCCAATTTTCAGACCTGCTTAGTATTCTCAAGCATAAGCTGTGGATGATTCATGCCCTTGAAAACCAAGCCTTACAGATATTTTGTTTATTCTTTAGTTCATCAAATTTCCTAAGGGTTTAGTCCCTTTTTTGTGCAAGCAGTTCGCTTCCTAGGATTAACTGTATGTAGGCCAGTGAGAGCTCTGAAAAATGGCAGAGGAGGACATTCACATTTTCTTCACATACCTGCTGAAATGCAATCTGAGGAGTTAGGGGTGGGGGATGTTTTGAAGAATTCATGCCCTCTCTAGTTTTACCCAAGTCCAAGCTCCACTAAATGTTTGGGCTTATTTGCCAGCCCCGTGGTCATTAAATGTGGTTGTGAACTGCAGCTACTAAGACAGAACTTCACCCCATTAAGTGCTGCCTCTGAGCTGAAGGCTGAGCTCTCCTGGAAACAGCTCTTCCCATGTGCTGTCACCCAGGGGCTGGATGGCTTGTGCCCTACTGCCACGAGCAGAAAAGAGGGTGATCATCCCCAGACTGAAGGCATTTACTGTTATGTCACCTTGAAAGTAAAGTGCACGCTGATGGAAAATGGATCCAGCTGCTCCAGAGAGACCCCTGCATCTGACTGAGCACCCTGTGTACGGTTAAGCCCTTTGCTTGCAAGGTCTGCTCAGGTTGCATCTCAGCTGAGTAGTTTGATTTGGAATCAGACTCATTCAGGAGCACCCAGGAAAAAAGAGAAAACATTTGATATGTTGACTGATATATGATTTATCATCAGATCTTTATTTTAGGGGCTTTTTCTGATGTAAAATTTGAGGATGGTAGTACTGGGTACTAGTTAACACTATGTTGTCCTAATAATGTTTTTTAAGATAACATTTCCAAAATACATGCCTTTTACTGTAATTAACCATCAGGGCTCCAGTATCCTGAATTCTAAGTACAAGGGATGTTTTACTGTTGAAAACTGAGATGTATTTAGTGTTTAATTGTTCCCAGGTTTAAGTGAGAGCTGAACAATTGCTTTAAGAATTATGAGAGTTTAGGAACCTTATGTTTTCACTAATGGTCTGAACATAAATAGGGATTCATAATAATAGGCTAATAACATTTTTTTGGGTGAAGCAGGATAATAATGAGGATAGAGCAAGCATATGAGAGAAGGCTGGATTTCTTGGTAATCTGGAACCATTAGAAAGAGCACATTTTCGTAGTCAAATGCAAAATTTTGCAATAAAGATGAATGCAGGCTTGCTCGTGTAAGAGCAGGGACTCTGGTTCCCAAAATGAGGCTCTAAATAATATTTAGGGTACAAGCAACCATAAATTCCTATTGCAGCATAAAGTCAGAAGGGTTAACGCCATCCTTGAATATCTAAGCTGGGGAGTATTAATAAGAAGCTGGAAGATTTTTTTGTGCCTGTGTGCAGTATTGGTGAGACTGACACTAGAATTCTGCAGTTAGTTCTCACATTCATATTTTTAATGGTGTTTAGAAAATTGGGAGAGGGCTGAAAACCTGTAAATCTTAGACGCCTGGAGAAAATGCCATACAGTAAGAAACTTGATCATTTCAGCTGATTTCAATTATTGGAAGGAAGGTAAGTGGATTAGGCACATAAGTGGGTTTTGTATGAGGGGAGAAGAACTGTATCATCTAAAAGACCTTTAAATTAAGCAGGGGGATGATGCATGGATAAAAGCTGAATCCTTATAAATTCATATGGGAAACTATATGCCAGTATTTAATACCAAGGGGATTCATTACAGGGACAGACTAGGAAGAAAATTAGTGGATTTTGTGCTTCTAGACACTTTCAGTTAAAAGCTCAGTGCCCTCTGCTAAACAGACTTTACTTCAATCAAAAGAAAAACATCAATTGCAGATCAAGTTACAAAAGTGAAATTCTTGCAATACAGAGAAGATCAGAATAAATTATCCAACGTTCTTCTTCTGTGCCCTTAAATTCTAAAAGCACAGAGCTCCTGCAAATAATCTGTGTTCTGCACTTTGCACAGGGAAGGCCTGTGGACAGACTGGAAGTGGTTATTTTGTTCGAGACAAAGGTGGCTCTCTTGCACAGGGGACTGGTAAAGGATCACTTCTGGCAAGGCAAGGAGTATCCTTGGGGATACTCCAAGGGGCATCTGCCCACTTGGAAACTCCTGTAGGGTCTGGGACCATGGCTGCAGATTCCCTGTGTGTACTCCCTGTGTGGCTTAGCAAGCCAAGGCAGCTCTGCAAGTAACAGGTGTGGAGATAAGAGAGCTTATGTGAATTCAAATTCATGGTAATCATCCTGAGCTGTATCCCCAGTATCTAGATGAAAATTTGTGCCCAGGGGCAGCTCTTCGGTCTGGCTTTGCAGTCTCCTAACAAGCAGAAAAAGGATGTGCATCCCTCCTGACTAATGAACAAATAAGTAGTAAATACTATTTCAGAGGCACACCATACTCAGTGTGCACATTTTCCAGGCTTTCTGGCTGGCATTGCTGTTATGGTTCCATGTCAAGGCTGTCATAGGTGGTCTGGCTAGCCAACAGTGGTCTTTTCCTTGAGCTGGTGTCACCACAGCAAACAAAAGCTCTATGTGCCATCTATCTGTGCTGTTATTGCTTCAGGGAAAGACAGAGAGGCCAATCATGAAAAAAACCATGCTGGGGAGCATTTTCCATACACTGATCCTTTAATGCCATCTGAATGGACCAGCTGTTAGCCCCAGTGATGTCCTGCAGAGATGTAAACGACCTCACACAAGATGTAAGTGTGGGACCTTAAAAGTTAGAGGTAATTACCAGGTGGGTGAGGAAATTATTTTAGGTGCCTGCCTATCTCTTTTAAAATAGAGCAGAAGACTCAATCATACATTTTGTTAACTTTATTAGCTGCTCCAGGTGTTCTGGATGACAGTGGCAATCCCTGGTGGTTTAAAAAGAGTGGGAAGGCTCATGTTCCCCTGCACTGTAGATATTTGTTCTTACTAAAGGTCACCTTGATTCACCTTGAGTGTTACTCTTTTTTGGAAGCAGTATCATGTATTTCAGATGCTGCACAATTGTCAGTAGAGTTAACAGAATCAATCCTGAACTATTTTTCATTTACCAAAGTAGGATATGTATTTAGTCAATTTTTTTCTCATTTAGCTTTTATTTACTGATTAAATTAAATAAAACCCACCAATCCAGTAATGTGTATAATATTTCCTTCTGGAAATTTCAGGAAAGGGACAGTTCAAGTATGTGAAGAAAAACATGTGAAGGCAGTCAGGTTCTTCCATGTAGAGTAACAAGACAATGATAAACTTTTTCTTTCAAAATTTTCAGAACGGGAGATTTCAATGAGAGATTTAGATTTAATGGTGGAAAGTCTCCTCTAAAGGAGGAGACTGTCTGCTGAGACAAAATCATAGTGGGAGCCCTCAGGCACCAGGCTCTTTCAAGACTACCACAAAAGTCATCTCCAAGACATAAAAATAGCCAGAGGTACAGAGTATCCTCAGGGTATTTTAGGCATATGCTACCTTTAAGTGGACTTCTCACCTCTCTAAACAAACAGCAGCTATCAAGTGACTCAAAGAAAGCAGCTCATACATCAGAGAAGTCTTAAACCAGTCGGGGATATATTGCAGCAAAAGCTTTAAACACACAGCAGGAGCTAAACAACCAAAAGACATTCAGAGAGATTCAGCTGAAAGCCAGATGGTCATCATACTAGACTCCTGATTTTTTTTTTTTTTGGTGAAAACAGAAATGTCAACCATTTCTCTCTGAAGATGAATCTTCTCTTTTTTGTTAAACAGCAGCCTTCAGCTCACAGAAGAAAAGGTGGAACTTAGAGAATAATATCAAACATTTTGTCCTGATTCAAAAAGCATTTATAGGGCTGAGACCCCTGAGCTCAGTCACTTGTAGCAGCACAGTGCAAAACAGGAGAAGCAGCTCAGAGAGCTTGTTCTTCACCATGCTTCGTGATGTGTTGGGAAAAGCTAGCCTAATTAAAAATGCTGTGATAGGAAGCTACAGTTCAATAACCTTCAGCTGAAGAACATTACAACAAAGAGACTTATAAATAATGAAGTTAATAATAGCTCATAAAGAAGCCAAAACTATTTAACCTTCTAAGCTCAATTTACACACTGTGTTTCAACTTCCATAATGTTGAGGATGGGGAATAGGTAAATTGTGAATGTGCATTTTAAACAATATTGTGACTAAATGTTTCATTTCACAAAGGTACACACAAAAGTAATCTCAGACAAGGTTAAGAGAGTCTTGTGTAATGATTCTCAACAGCTTTTCATAGACAGACTGTTCTGTAAGAGGCTGGATGAGCGGACAGTGAGGTTGATTGAAACCTGTCTGAATGGCCATGCCCTGAGGATGGTGGTCAGTGACACGGAGTCAATTGGAAGCCAGTAACTCACAGCGTGCTCCAGGGTCTGTACTGGGTCCAGTCCTGTTAGACTTCTTTTAGTGGCCTGGAGGGTGAAGCAGAGTGTACCTGCAGCGATTTTGCTGACGACACAAACTTTGGACAAGTGACTGATAGGCCAGACAGTTGTGCTGCCACCCTGAATGGCCTTGACAGGCTGGAGAAACAGGCTCAGGAAGTCTGTGGACCTCACCAAGCTCTGCAGGAAGAAATGCAGAGTCCTGCATTCCTGGTGAGGAATAGCCCCACACAGCAGTACATGCTGGGGGCCACCCAGATGGAAAGGAGATTGGTAGAAAAGGACCTGGGGGTCCTGGTGGACACCAGGTTGGTCGTAAAGCCAGCACTGTGGCCTCACTGCAAAGAAAGGTACCGGTGTCCTGGGCTGCATCAGGCAAAGCGCTGCCAGCACATCAAGGGAGGAGGTTCTTCCCCTCAGCTCAGCACTGGGGAGGCCACACCTGGAGCAGTGTCCAGTGCTTGGCTCCTCAGTGCAAGAGAGATACAGACATGCTGGACAAAGTCCAGTGGTGCTTGCTTTCCTAAGATGGCACTCTGCTTGAGACTCTGGAGTTACTGGCATCATTTTTATGACTTTATCTCTTTTCTGACTGTTCAGTTATTGTTCTGCTTGTGATACTGAGACTTTAATGTTAACTTAGAGCCACATGTGATGCATAGATGGTTTGTTTTTGTGAATGAAAGTATTAATAAAATTGCAGCTTGTGTTTTGACTTTCATTGTGAAATAAACTGTTCTAGAAATTACAGCACAGTCAACAAAAAACACATATTAAAAAAAATATCTCCCTGCTGGTGTTACAGATAACTATTTATAGCGTATAGGCACTGAGGGTGAGTTTTTATAAAAAGAATCCTGGGGAATTGGACTAACTAATTTCCCTGGGGATCATCTGTTATTTGTTATACCACTCTCAGTTCTGCTGTTGAAATGCAAAAATCATAAGCTGTAACATTATCACCAGTTTTGGCATCTGAACTGGTCTACTGTACTTGTACCCTATATTGCTAATTTGCACTTTGTGCCTACTTCACAGCTGGCTGGAGGCCAGGGGAAGACCAAATGACTCAGTAGCAGTGCTCACCTGCCTTTTCTATGTAGTACACAAGGAAGTTCCTGTAGGCGCATGAGATTCATATTCAGTTTAACATTCACATGTCCTTGCTTAAGGGATGTAGGACTCAGAGCACTGCAGAACTTTATTTTAACTAGAAGTAAGGTGTTTCTTATTTTTTTTTCCTTTCATAAGCCGAAGTAGATTTTCTCCTCAGAGAGTACTTAAATCAAAATGGTAACACACACTCCAAATTACAAACTTTGAGAGCACCCTTTACTCACAGTTTCAGTTATCAGCAATAAGCAAATGTTTGCTTTCTTGTTGAAGTTCTCAACTGGCCTCATGTAGTTCCACCACCTGTTCTGTGTAGTCCTGCCTTTAGATTGGGAATGCTTTGGGACAGAATATCTTAAACACAATGTCTATGGCCATCATAATAACATAAATAAAACTACATCTACCTGCTGTTCAGGTACCTGGGCACTTTCCTCATGCCTCACTTGCAAGACATGTTTCTAGGCAAGGAAATTCCTTTTTGCAAGTGAGACCAGCTTAGTTCATGCTGAATCCAAACTGAGGAGTAACTGCAAAGTTCTCAAGTCTGAGTCATGCTAGCGTGGTCTCCCAACTCCTTTCTGATGGTCAAAGACATTTGCTAGGCAAGTTGTCTTTTAGACATCTCAGGTTTGTCTGAAAGCAGTGGGAAGTGATGAGGTTTGGTTTTAGTAAGGGATGTTGCTTCTGTGTATCACGCAGACAGCGTTAAAATCACGGAGCTGGGAACCTCTGCACTGCTCAACCTAAACCTTAAATGTCAAGTTCTGTGGGGCTTTCTGAGTGGTGTGCATCTTTTATCTGACTCCCATGGAATTTATAAGTGAGACCAATGGCAAAATGTTATTTGTAAATATCAAGAAGTGGTGGTCATGTCCTTTGATCATTTTCCTGGGAACTGTCTGTGACGCATCTGAAAGATACAGTCCCTAATGTAAAAGAACACATTTATTTGGTTTTGCTTTGTGGACCCAAATCTAAATCCCTCCTTTCCTGGCTGTCCAAATCCAGCTGTTATATGGAGCATATCTTGGTATCAGTTTATTTTGCTGAGTTCAGGATTGCTTTATTCACACACTGAGTAGACACATTGGGTACTGGGAGTCCCCAGCATCGCTGCTGTACAACTCACTGCCCTCTGCACCAGCTCTGCCAGCCACTGCCCAGGACCCCTGCTGCCTGCAAAACCCCTGGTCAAATAGCACACCATGTGCCAGCTTTGCCAACTCTTTTACAAGACAGTCCTTCCCCTTTGCAAGGCTGCCTTAAGCTTCTAACGAATAGAAAATGTTTGAAGGAATGATTGGTTGTTCTTGCTATTGGTTGTGTGGACAGAGAGCTGGCTGTATTTAGTCATGACTACATTTGGAGAGTTCTCACCGTTTCTTCTCCTTGGCTTGCTTGCTCTTCTTGGGAGAAAAAGAAATTGCTTTCTGCAGTTGTGCCACCCCTGGAAGGAAAAACAAAAATCCAGCCTTTCTGCTTCATCAAAGCTCTCTAAGCTTTGGTAGTTGTACCTGGCTGCTCCATGGTGGCAGCTGCTTCAAGAGCACATAAAGGAACCATCGTCCCAGTAAGAAAATCATCCTTCGTTGTATCAGGAGGATTAGGAGGAATGCTGTATTTTCTTTCTGTAAGAATTGCCCTTAGATTGGGGGTGGGGACACAGCACTGTGTGACAGGTTTACACAGAGTCCCTTAGCGAGCCTGCAGACCTTGTGCTCAAAATTCCCTCTCTCAGCAAAGTCACCGCCTGAGCTCTCCATACCTGCCTCTTCCCAGCCCTGGCTCACTGCAGCGCCTGTGATTGGGCTGCTTTTCCCAAGTAAAGAGAGAAATCCTTATGGGTGAAGCAGCTGCCGTGGAACATTTTGAGGATAATAGGTTACAATACAGACTTTGCAAGTCACCTGAGATTCTCTGCAATGTTTTAGGCTTAGAAGTAAAGAAATGGAGAGTGTTTCTCTGCACTGTTTGGGAACAAGGCAAGAGTTGACTAAAATAGAATCACTTTTGACTTGTTAACAACTTTATTCTGTGCCACTGAACTCTTTCAGTCTGCAGGATGTCTTCTCATGAATAAATAGCAAGCTTAGGTCATCTTTTAAATATTATATAAATATGCTGCAATGTAACATTAGTGATAAATAATTAAACAGCTAAAACTATTTCATAAAAGCATTGGTAACTTTGTCATTGTTAACTGGTTTACATTTGGTGCAATGTGACTCACCCAGCAAAATATGCTCCATGTTTAATTTCTTTTAATATCCCTCTGGTTCCACCCCCATAAGTATCTATCCCTACCAGTGAGTTTATTCTCCAAACTTCCAGGTAAATCATCCAGGGAATCTCTGAAGATATGTCACAATAATAGCCACTTGGCCTTCAGACATGTTTGTAAAATTACTACAGCTACTCATCACAGCCTAATATCCTGGGGGTACAGCACAGCTCCTGTATTCCATAGATTGCTCCACTACCTTTTGCAGGAGAGCTTGGGCACCGTGGGCTTATTGAGTACTGTCCCAATGTTCTGAAAGAGAGAACTCTTTCATTTATTTAAAATGAAAATATAATCTGGAAATTTCATTTCAGAGCTCCAGGATGCGTTGCTATCAGTTCTGGAGGTTTGGAATGATAGAAAGCAGGCAGATTTACATTTGGCTACACCTCATATAGCTAGACTGAGGTAATGAGCTGATTCATGTGTATGGCACTTAGAAGAATTGCATTAAATCATTCAGCATTAAAAATGCTTACATTTTCTTTGCCTAGAGTGTGGCAATGGAGATGAAATGTAAAAGTTTTTGAAATTGGGGGTTTTTGCAGTGTAGACATTTATATTCAAGACAAATTGACTGGTATACAGATGGGAAAAAAAGGCTATATGGTTTTTTTTCAAAAGTTTTTAAACAAAGGCTTGAGAAAGGACCAGGAGAAATCTATAAAGCTGTTAGGTTTTCTAACAGTAAGCATGATATTGGTTCCAAGTAAAAACATCAAAAACATGGTACTGAGTACAATCAGTCACATTTTGATGTAGTCTGTGTAGAACACCACTCATTAATCAAATCTAATATAATTTTTTGAGATTATAAAGTTTTCAGAAGGAAGTAACTTCTGATGTAGGTACTTCTGTAAGACATTTGAATTAGTGCCACACAACATTTTTCTTAATAAAAAGGTATTTTTCAAAAATTAGCTTCCTTATTGTTTAAAAAAATTCTCTTAGATCTCATAGTAGCAGCAAATGAAGATAAGACATCAAGCGAGGCTTGAGATACTGTGTCCAGATTGATATCCATTTGGCAGGCAAATTGAAAAAAAGTTTTTAAAATGGTTTGGAATCTTAAAGTTCTGCTTTATAGTGAGACACTAGAAGTGCTTTTAAAGCAGTGGGAATCATAATAAGAGAATGTCTGTGGGCAACAGTGAACGGAAATAACTAAAAGTTGTGGCTGGACAAACTCATGCTCTGAATTAAAGTGTTACAGTGTGGGTAATTACCAATGGAAACCATTTATCTAGACATGCCTGTGTGCATCTCAGAGAGCTTTTAAATACATTCTGTCAGTCCTTCTAAACATTATAACTCAGCTCAGCTGAAGCTGTGCATATGATTCATGAGCCACTTGGCAAGATCCTCTGCTCCACAGGGGATCAGCTCAAGAGCCTCTTCTGCCCTTCCAGGGCTGTAAGCCATTGCCATCCTGTCCCTGACTCGCTGGTGCAGGAGGTGCCAGCAAGGATGCTGTACATCTTCTCGCTGTCTGGGGCTTCCTTGGCCCTTGTGAATATTCAGACCTGAAGGCATCAGTTAGATGAATTGAGCAGTGATAGTTCATAACTGTGATTAAAGGCAAGGGCAGCCAGAAGAAGCTCAGGCGCCTGGAAGCTCTCTGAAGAGTGAGCTCTCTGAAGAGTGGCATGAGTCTGGTCTCATGAAGGCAGCATCCTAACCCAGGTGTCTTGTCCAGCACTGACTGTGTTTGCAGGGGGTGCCATAGGGGTTGGGACATGCTACTGGTGGGGCCTAGCCAAGGCTGGAACAGGCTGTTCACCAGGACATGTGCCAGCCCACCCCTCTGGCTGTTCATTCACTCTACCCTCACACTTCCAGAAGTCACAACACACAAACAATCCTTTTCCCTCTGCCCCATCTCATTTCCTGAGCCTGGGTTCAAATAGGAAATACAGAGAATAGTGTGAAGGTCCCAGCCATCCAGTACATCCTGAGCTGTGCAGGAAACTTGGCACCTGGTACACTGGGTAGAGATGATGACAAGAGAAATTGCAGCACTCTCCTGAAAAGTCCCTGCTCTGACTGTGAGCGGACGCTGCAGAGATTTTCTCCCAGTCTGCAGCTCGTTGCCTTCATACACAGTAGAAATGTTGGGTGTTTTAAAGTAAGCTCTTGTATGCTGCACTGCTGTCACAGAAAGCACTGTTTTTACTGTTGCCTTGAGCAGAAAGAGAGAATTATGAAAGCGTGTGTCGTTTCGCCGTGGTCACATCCGCCTCGTAAAAATCCATCCCAACTCAGAGCATTTCAGTGCAAGGGCACTGCGGGAACTCACTGCCAGCTGTGCCTGAGCTGCTACCAGCAGGAAGGCAAATCTTCCCACAGGCAACACATGCAAATCCTTCCCTTGCTCTCAGATAAGAGGATAAAGGGAGACTGAGGGGGGAGAGATACAGGTTTGGAAAAAAATGTCAAAGGAAAACAGTAAGCTTGAATCTGTCCTCCTTTCCTCCAAGGAAAAAAATACACACCCCCAGATCTTACAGCAGGTTACAGGGTTGCAGGAACCACTAAAATTAATATGGGTCAGTAAAACAGAACTAGCAGTGAGTGGGAGGCAGGAGGAGAGGAGCTTCAAAAAATGATTGAAAGAAGGGGAGACCGGGGTAAATAGGAGGGAAAATACACTTTAAAATTATATCAAGAATCAGTTGATCTTTTAATATAATTAGTAAGTGAGAGAGAGAGAAGGAAAACAAGACAGATTCTTTTTTTAGTGTGAGATAAGCTTGAGGAGGAGAAGATAGAAAGAGGATGCTGGGTTTAGGAAGACCACAGTTCTAGGCACTGTATATCTGTGAGCACAGCCAGGTGCCACCACATCACCTTTTCCCAGGTACTGGGTAGGTGTGAAAGCATTGGGAATGCCACTGCTTTGCCACACAGCCCTGTCTCTTTTGGGCTGGTTCTTTTGGAGGAGTGTGCAGGTGTTCCCCTTCCCTTGGGAAACTGTTCAAACTGCACCCACGTGCCTTTGGCAAGAACTCAGCCCTCTTCTGGTTCTGCAGTTTTATGCTGGTTTGGTTTAAGGGAGGTAGTTCTCATCTTTATTTCTGCCCTTTATATCTTGCCCTGTCTGTGAGGACCAGGTGTGCTGCAAGTGCCAAGTGCCATTGCTCAAGCTTTTCCAAGTGCCAACTGAGTTTGCCTTGTTTTTGGAGCACTAGGATAGAAAATACAGTTCTTCAGAAATCAGATTTACTAAGTTACAGTGTAACTGGGCTTCTTCATATGAAAGCTCAGGATCAAGCAGTCTTTGCTTAGATTTGCAGATCCTGTTTTTTTAAAAAAAAACTTTGTAATCTTCCAAGGCTCTGATGCCTCTATCAACTAGAAAAGAGAGGGGGCTGAGGAGGAAGATTTCTATTCATGTAAAATCAGGGGAAGAGGGGGACACTTGTCAGCAAGGACACTCCTGGTGCTTCATTATTCTCTTGGGGATTTTTGCTTTCAATTTCAGTGGAAAAAATGGGCCAAACCCAAAAAAAGCACTCTGGAAATCCGGAAATAGAAATTTCCAAGGTAATTTTAGTCAGAAATACTAAGAACATCGGTGTTTCTAAATTGAAGCTGTTCTTTGGAGGACACCTTGGCTTGCTGAAGTCATCATTCTTTTTCTTGCCTTCCTGCCTCTATCAGTGGCAGTGGCTGATAAACAGATCCTCTGTGCTGAGCTGCCCCCTGAGGCCAGGCTGGGCAGGTTGTGCCTGGTCCAAGCACAATGAGCTGTGCAGGAATCGTGGGCACACCTGGACCCCTGTGTCACCCATGGGTGTTTTCCACAGAGGGGTCAGCTGCAGGGCAAAGACAAGCAAGCCATATGGGCTGCAGTCTGTGAAATCCTGCCTCAAATGCCATGGGAGTTGATGAGTTTCAAATACAATACCTTGTTTTCCTGGGCCTGTGTCTTCCTGTGTAGCTATTTGTCTTCAGACAGTTTCCCGATGGCACTGAATGGTTGTAAAATTGCCAAAGCAGACCCCAGGTACAAAAGTAGTGTTTTGATTTAGAATATTTGCTCAAGCAAATGGCAGTAAATCTATTCTTGTACATATAGTCTGCAATTCGCTAAATATTAGTAATAGCCTGCTTCTGTCTTACACTCATGCACAGACAAAAGCTGTGCATCAGCCAGGTGGGGATCTCAGACCTCAAGGGCCAACTCCAGCAGCACCAAGAGATCATTTCCTTTGCCAGCTGAACCTTATGGGCAGGTAGGACTTGGAGGGGTCCTCTGAGGTGAGCACAGACTCCTGTTCTTATGGGAACTGTATCACACCACCAACCCTTGAAACTTAAGAAGCTTCATCTTAAAAGGTCTCTGGTCTTACCTGTTCTTGCAGGGGGTCTTTTTTGGAACCTCGTGTGTCTTCCAGAGTCCATGTTCTGCAAGCTGGTGTAGCTATTTGTGTCTGGCCAACACTGCCCTGTCAATTAGTGATGGGTTCCCTTTGCACTTAGCCAGTACAGACTGAGCACGTAATGTTCCTTTCCTTCACCCTCCGACCTCCCCTGCTGGTTGCAGTTATTCAGCGCATGGTGTTGCCCTTCCCAGCCACGCCTGGACCACATCTGCAGAAAATGTTACCCATTTTCTCCTCCTTATGTTGTAGCACAGCCCCTCACTCCTGGTGTGTGGCGTGATCAGAGTGGGAGATAGAAGCAGCTAGCTGGTGGAGCTTATACTGTTTCCTTAAGCTGCTCCCAGCCATGGTCACAGAGTCTGAGGAGCTTTACGACATTGGATGTCTTGACACTTCCCCCAGCCTCTCTGGATGAGGTGCTGTGCTGGTTCCTGATAGACATCTGAAAATCAGGCAAGTTGATGGTATTCTGTTCTGTAGATGTTTCATGGTCTGCTTTGTCCTTTCTGTGTTTCCTGCTTCTTGCCGATTTTAGGTTTTGGTTGTTTTCCCTAAAGTAGAGCCAGATAGCATTTTTTCCCCCTCTAACAAATACTGTTGTTTTTGGAGAAGTGTGTGCTAAAAACAGGCACAGGCATAAGGAGAGCTAGTTCAGAAGAAGGTATTAATGAGAGGGCATTTTGTGCATCTGTAGTACTGCTTACCTGCTTTCTGTTCTTCTCAACAACAGCTCTACTGGGGCAAAAAGAGGCAGGATAGTGGGCCAGAGAATGTATCTGCATGTGTCAGGGGCAGTATGTGAAGGAGGCAGGGAGATGGAAGAAAGCCTTAGGATCGCAGTAAGTCTTGCCTGGTAGGTAGGCAACTGAATCCCTCGTGTCTGTGTCTTGTTCCACAATTCAGATGTATGTGCCAAATCCATGCAGTCAACTGTTAAGACATCTGTAGCATTTCCAGGGAAAAAGGTGTCAGTTAAACAGGTCTCAAAGCTCAGTATTTATATGGCTTAGGAACCCGAGGACTACTTAGAGTGTCTAATTTTGGTTGTACAGTTTGAGGCTGAGATTGCCCAAAGCATCAGCTGCTTGTGGATTGGGCAGAGTAACCCAAGGAAGCACAGCTGGTTCCCTCTGCAGCCTCCTGGATCAGGAGTGTCATCCATGTCTCCTGTCTCTGTAGTCTGCATGGGTAAAGTGCTTACTGATAGGTAAAGTGCTCACGTGGTCTTCTCTTCCCCCTCACTGACTCCCAGACCCTTTTCTGAGACTTCCAGCCATCTGGCTTCACAGTTACAGGCCAGAGGAGCAATTTGAGACAAATGGAAGGTACACATGCAGGTATCTCAGTAACCCCTTGGCTGCATGACTGCAAGTGAATAGCACAGCATGCAATTCCACAAGCTGATTAGAATCTGGCTGGGTATTTTAGCACACCCTGCAGTTACCTTCCAGCAGCTGCCATAGTCTTTTGGCATCTCCCTTGTTCCTGATGGTGTTCCATGGTTATTTGCAGCTTCACTGGCAGGATAAAAATGGCAGGCTGAGGGGTTTTGAGAAGTGGTGATTTGGGGCTGTGCTGTCTCAGGATCAAGGGGAATCCAGCAAGGTAAGCCAGTGTAGCTCCTGCCCACCTCCTTGCCCTTTCTCCTCAACAAAGACAAGTTGTACAAGAGCTATCTTGTGTCCATAACAGGGCTGCACAAAGTTAGCAACAGCCCTCCCCTCAGAAGGCACAGGTTACCTTTGCTGGCAGCTGGGCTGAAGATGAAGCACAAACTAAGCTCGAGTTATGGATCACAGTGTGGACAGTAAGAAGCAGAGGACTCTTTCATGGCCCTTTGATGACTTTAAAAACAGAAACTGTTACTTTGACTTCATAGTCAGCCAGCTTTGAGGACAGGCTGTGCAGTTATCTGAATCATCTTTGTTCAGGAGCGCAAGGAAATATTTGGAGCAGGCTGACTGCAAGTTCAGCCTGACCCCAGCGTTAATGGCAGAGGCACTGAGTTACAATCACCGTGTCTGTGGGTGGTCAGAGCCAGGGGAGATGCCTGTGCCCCAGGCCAGGGTGGCATACTGCCCTTACAAGGTAGGTCACAACGCAGGAGTCGTGCACTTATCCCTGCTGTGAAAATTATCTGGATGCTTTCACCAGAAAATCACTTTTCATCAGAAAATTGCCTTTCATCAGAAAGTGCCAGCATAAGCAATACCTTTGAGTTTCATTGGTGAGGCATGTGTTTGGGAATGTTGCTCTTTTGCTGGAATTTTTCTCAGGGAAGGCTTCTTCTTTTTACAATGACAAGAGAGGGCAAATAACCCAGCAGCCAGCGCTCCAGGCGCTCCCACACGCTGAGACAGAGCCAGATGCAAGCTTCCACCCTGCTCTCGTAGCAGTAGGAGCTGGGTCTCTCTGAAGCCCAGCAAAGGCTCCAAGTGTTGGGCTGCTGAATAATTGGTAGTGGAGGGGAGAGTGTCCTCTGAATCACCCTGCAGATGTTCATTGAAACAGGCGGCTCAGCCTCCCATCCAAATCCAAGGGGAGCACCCTAAGCCTCTGGACTGGGGACTGTAGGCAGACTTGTCAGCAGCCTCAGGGCTGCAGGTCTCTTTGTCTGCAGGTCTCTTAACACAGATCTCTGATGCCGAGATCTCAGTTGCGTCAGAATTTCAAGTTCCACATTGTTGTTAAAAAAGAGTTTGATCTGACGTGCACAGAGAAACTCTTGAAATGTGTGACCTGAAAGGCTCAAGTAACAAGGGGCAAGTCGGCGTGAACAAAAATATCATTTTTTAAATGTCATGATTTTCAAGCTTATGTAAATACTTTTGTATGCAATGCCTGTGATGTTGGGGTTTCTTTTTTTCATAACATACAGATTTGACAGTAGGAGAAATCTCGCTATAGGGTCAAAGTGGGCAATATTGAAACTTTTTCCTTCAAAGTGCTGTATAGCTGCTGACCTCACAAAAAAGTGCATGGAAAGCAACACAAGAACAAGAGCAGTTAGAGGTGATCCGGCTTTTGACATCTTCTAATGCAAAGGGATTAGAAGATGGTGTCAAAGCCTGCAAGAATCTAAGGAAGAGTCACAATTTCTTCTCAGGAGACCAGAGGACAAAGGCAGGGCCAAGAAGTCACACAACACAGAGGAGAATTTTTCTGAGGTTCAGTAGAAGGAAGTACAAGTGAAATGGACCCTGCAAGCCAAACCAAAATGTTTCTGAAAGATGTCTGCTACTTTCAGACAGGCCATACAGAACAATGAATACTGATGGATTTGAACTCCAGTGACATCGATTTTCCTTTTTGTAATTTTCCTTTTGCCAGAGGAACTTTTGGCAAGGAAAACGTTTCTCCAGAAGAAAGATGCTGTGGTTGGCTTTTTGACAGCAAATTTCTATAGATCCTAATGAAGGAGACTCACTTTAATTTGACTGCACAGAATTACTACTCACTGATGCCTTTCTTACTTTCTTTCCTTGTTCCCTGTGCTGACATTAGTCTATAGCCCCCAAATTCTGTGCAACTGCAGATAATTTCCCGTACTCAAGAAATTCTGCATTAAAAAAAAAACTACTCATGGTTTGAAAGAAACAAATGTATACAGATAAATAAATATACACACTTTTAAAAACAACTTTTCTCCCTGTGGCTCAATTTCATCAATCTAAATATGAAAAAATAGTGATAAAAATCTACCATTAGATTACAGGGTGAAGTGATTTCATTACTTGGTATGAGGGAGAGCTGTTTTGCTTATAAAAAGTAAAAAGCAGTGTGTAGTTGTTAATGGACATGTTTATGGCCACAAGTTGGTATAGCTTGATCTTTTTTGAGAACATACAGATTTGATGAAGACCTATTTGGGGCAGGATGCCCTATTCTGTTAGGAATTGTTTTTCTTGTGTTCCAATGGCTGATTAATTCCTGATTTTTTTTTCCACCTGTGTGTGTGCCTTTCTGAGAATTTTTGCTTTGTTTTCTTGTATGGGAAAACCTCAGAAGACCAAGCAGAATTACAGCATCCAGTTGGACTGGAACACATAGTTAGAAGGTTTAGAAAGCAAAAAATTGCTTTTTTTTTTCTTTCTTAACCAATTCTGTAGTCAACCAGAAAAAAAAACCAGCAAGGAAAATCAGCTGCAACTGAAAGAAACTAAGCACAAAGAGCATGAAATACAATTTTGCGTTGCTGTTTTTGATAACCTATGAGGATAATAATAGGTCACACCTAGATGATATGAAACATGGTCCAAGGGATAGGAAGACATTTAATTAGTGGAGAAAAGAGACCTCTGGCAGGTTGATTGACACACAGATCTGTTTTCTAAAAACGTGTTCAGACCATCTTGTTCTTAGGACAGCCCTTGGATAGAGCCTGGCTTGCTCAGATTGTGATAGGTTAATAAGGATACTGAGCAAGTTGCTGGAGATAATTATGCACTTGCTGGAAGGGAGGATTGTTTCATCCTGTTGAAGTGAACTTTGTGTAGTAGAACATTATCACTCCACTGTACTGAAAGTAAACATTTCAACTTTCATATTATGTGTCAGCTGTGGAGAGAGAGAAGAGTGGAAAAAAGCCAGGGCCCAGCCTCGGCTCTGGATGGAGGAAATTTCAGCTCCTCATTATCTTGATGGGCAAAGATGCAGCTTGGTTCTGCAGTGCTGGATTATCTGAGCTCCAGATTCCACCAGGCTTCTTGAGCTTGGCTGAACAAAGGTTGCCAGGCTGCTCCCGCACTTGTGTTTGGGATGTAGCTCTGCAGGAAGATTGAAGACATAAATAGCAATGCTTTAGGTCTGTGAACCTACACAGGATAAACATGTCAGAGTGTGGGAGAGCAGGCAGGGCCTTCCAAAAGTCATCTTCCCTGGTAGCCCATTTGAGGAACAATCTTCACTCCTTTTTTCTCCTACACCAAAACTCACACACAAAAGCACTTTGGAGAGTCTCCTTTCCATATGCAGCTAATAGAAACTGCTGGGGGAATTGGGTGCCAAATTAGCTATTAATCACCTTAGTGACTTTGTAGGTTTATTTTAAGGCTAAATTCCCCATAGACTTTCCTGACTTTCCCAAAACTTTTACTGGCACGAAAAGTCTATACATGTACATCAGAATCCTGAGCACTTCCTGCCAGATAGAGCTCTTAAGGCAAGGTGCATCCAAGTTTCCGTAGATGATGGTCCAAGTAATGGTGCGCCTGTCAGAGAAAGCAAATTTGCACATTCATCTTGTCATTGCTGTAGCTTTGCTCAAGCCATAGCTATTCTTCTCTGGGTTGTCATCCTAACACTGCAACCTGATCCTCCTGAGCATCTGCAAGGATAGGATGAAGAGCTGCAAATCACCTTCTCCGATTGTCCTTAGGTGTGAGATCAAGCATATCCTGAGGAGAGATTCCCAGGCAGCAGAGTTCTGGGACAATATTGGTCTGAGGGCTGATTTCTGGGTCATAAGGAGAAAAGTTACAGTGGTACATGCAGAGTCCTTTCGCTGACTTTGTGAGCTTTGTCTCTGGCTCACAGAGCCAGATTTGTGTTGTGGTGTGAAAGCATCTTGATTCTGTATTTGATAGGAGAGCCTGACAGCATAATTATGCTGTGATAGGAGGAAAGCTCCTAGAAACAAAATCTTATATCCTATGTATTATGCTTGTGACAAAAATACTTATGACCAAATTAGTTTGGTGAGGCAGATATAAAT
Source organism: Leptocoma aspasia (assembly GCA_013399835.1). NCBI lineage: Eukaryota > Metazoa > Chordata > Aves > Passeriformes > Nectariniidae > Leptocoma > Leptocoma aspasia. The sequence continues at coordinate 381,704 of VXAX01001085.1, read as the reverse complement.
TAAGCTCCTTCTAGTGTTCACACGTATAGAAATTCGGAATTTAAAGACAGGCTATCTGAGCTACTATACTGGTAAAAAAAGATTCCTCCCTGCAATATGCTTAAAATCTTGACAGTAATTTCAATGGGACAAATAGTTTTTCTCTCCATATCAGCATGACCCCCTGGGAGACAGTGGAAGGTACATCATTTGCCAGTTGAAAGTGGAATACAAAAGAAAAATCCATAAACACAAGGCATCACAATTTTTTATTGTGGTTACTACAAGGACCATAAATGCTGGCTCTGAGGATTCCTTTTTGCATATGTTTTTCGTGTTGACATCTCTTTAGTTATTGTCTCAATCTCTTCTTAAGTGTAAGATGTGCAGGGTGCCTCAGCATTTTGGTTATCATGTTGAGATAACCCAAGGCATTGCATTCAGTGTGATGAGACTGCTCTCACTGCTGGCAGTGCAACAACCTTTGAAACACATCCAGTCCCTCCACATTTTGGGTAAGGCTGTGGTTAGTGAAGAGGGCAAAAGCCTCATCACTCTTTTGCTGGCTGCTTTCTTTCCAAACAGAGAAAAAGCCTGGCATACACACTTCAGGAGGGATGAAGTTAGGATGTGGTGCTGTGCATTAAAAATTTCCTTGGCTGTCTGGTGCAAAAGACTCCTGTGGCTGAGTAGTGGGGAGAACTGCTAATAGATGTGCCAGATTCTCAGCTTCTCCAGTGGTGAAATGGAGAGCAGCTTGACACAGCTTCTCCGTTCTGGGTAACAAACAAGAAGAGCTGGAGGCCATGGTGCAACAGCAGAGCTATGATGTAGTCACCATCACAGAAACATGGTGGGATGACTGACACAGCTGGAGCACTGCACTGGATGGCTACAGGCTCTTCAGGAGAGACAGGAAAGGGAGAAGAGGTGGAGGGATGGGCCTTTATGTTAGGTAGGCTTTGGACGCTATGGGCATTGAAACTAGTGATGATGGAGTTGAATGCCTATGGGTAAGGATTAAGGGGAAGGCCAACAAGGCTGACATCCTACTGGGAGTCTGTGATCGTCCACCCAACATGGAAGAAGAGGTGGACAACTCATTCTATAAGCAGCTGAAGAATGTTTCAGGATCATCAGCCGTTGTTCTTGTAGGTGACTTCAACCTGCCAGACATCTACTGGAAACTTAATACAGCCAAAAAAAGGCAGTCCAGGAAATTTTTAGAGTGTGTGGAGGACACCTTTTTGTCGCAGCTGGCGGGTGAGCCCACCAGGGGAAGGACTATGTCAGATTCGTTGTTTGCAAAAAGAGATGGGCTGGTGGGAGATGTGGTGGTTGAAGGCTGTTTGGGGCAGAGTGATCATGAAATGATAGAGTTCTTGATATTTGGTCAAATCAGGAGGAACACCAATAAGACTCTTACATTGGACTTCCAGAGGGCAGACTTCGGCCAGTTTAGGAGACTTATTTTGAGAGTTCTTTGGGAAGCAGCCCTTAAAAAAAAGGAGTTCAGGAAAGATGGGCATGCTTCAAAACAGAGATCTTGAGGGCACAGGAACAGACTGTCCCTGTGTGCCGAAAGGTGAGTCAACGAGGTAAATGTCCAGCCTGGATGGGCAAGGAGG